>LNAC01000016.1:6537517-6579643 GCA_002007465.1 Ailurus styani | reverse complement strand
GGGGCGGGGGGGGTTGGGGGGGGGGGGTTGGACGGGTTTTCCAGCCAGGGCATGTGGCATTTCTGTAGGCATTTCCAGGGCGAGAGCCCTGTGGGGATTATTCCCTTTTGCAAGTGGGAATTTGGCTCTCCCAGAGAGAAATATACATGACACATCAAGCTCTTTTTTTTTTTTTAATTTTTTTATTTTCAAAGTGATTGTAACAGAGCTGCGGTTGAAAATAGGCTGGGAAGGGAATCCGGTTTTTCTGATTCCTATTTTGCAAGTCCACATTTTCCAAGACTTGACATTTGGATTCTAGAGCCTTCCTCCACCCTTCCCCCATGAATTCGAAAGAACCTGCAATTCCATTCCATTCTCTTCCTTTGCCTCCGAAACCCTGTAGAATTGCCCTGGGAAAGTGACCTGTGATGTCCAGAAATCCTCTAGTACCACTTTTTTTTTTTTTTTTTGAAGTGTTCTGCCAGTTGTTTGAGCTCCGGCCTTCTGAATTGTGGGAAACTGGGTTTCTGCCCTGTCCACATTGTCACTGATGGGAGCTTTGTTTTCTGCTTGTCTTTTCCCCAAGGAGATGATAGAAAGTGACATCTCATCCATGATGTCAGAAATTATTCGAAACTCAGGGCAAAGTCACCAGCCCTCTCCGCAGGAATACAGGTGAGGGTTGCTTCTGCAATAACAATCGAAATATTTTTTAAATTGTGTAAAGTGTCTCTGTGCTGTTTATGGTTTCTGCCTAAGAACTATTGTTACATTAAATTCTGTGATTTTGCAAGAGAGGGAGAAGATCTCAGTTTCAAAGTTGGCCTCTCTGAGGGTGTCTGGGCTTGTGGCTTGGGGCAGTGGGACCTCTCAAAGCCCAGTCTTTTGTCTCCTCCAAGGGAGGTCCCCTCCTGGGTGAGAGACGGGGCATCCTGGTGAATGTTACGATAAAAACAGCAGCGATTGCTTCCTCTACAGTGGCCCTAACAGGGTTCCAGGAAATGCCCCCCAAAAGCTTTGGTGCGGGGGTTGTGGTGGTGCGAGGAATTGGCTTCCATCCTCCTTGGATGCTGGAAGAGTTGTGAGTGGGAACTCCTGAATTCTTAGCCTGGCTGTATGATTTTTGAGCAAGTCCTTGCCCTCTCTGGGCCTCATTTGTCAGTTAAATGATGCTCTTGAACTAAGGTCTCTCCTGGGCCTCATGTATTTGAGGAATAGATTTGGCAGAGTCTGAGGCCAAAATAAATGATTTCTTGAGACAGGATGAAGTGAGATACAAATCCTTTGCCTTTTTGTCTTCAAACCTCAGAGAGGTTCAAACCTTCAAACGGCTCTTAAAGGGTCAACCAGTCCAGTCCCCTGCTTTTACAGCTGGGGAGACTGAGACCAAGAAGGGAGAAGGGGCTTGTCCAAGGTCACATAGCAAAGAGAGGGAGAAAAAGGAACGATCTGGAATCTCCTCCCAGCTGCTCTCCCTTGATCCCAGGAGGCCTGACCTGGTTCCCAGTGCCCCACACATCAAGGCAAGCACCGCACCGTGTTCATGGGTTGAGGAGGCACAGCCCAGAGTACGGAGTGGGGACAGGACAGGGGCTGGCCTGGGAAGAGCAGGCTGTCACCTTGGATCAGCCCTGTTTACCCAGGGGCTGTCTGGCCTCCTGGGGGCCACTGCAACTCACCAGCAGTGCCCTCTGGGGCGACCGCGGCCCCCAATTAGAGGGAGGTTGCTTCCTCAGGGCTGTGGGCCTGGAGGCTGCCTTCCGAGATCCAAATGAAGATGCAAATTCAAACAGCTATTTGCTGAGAGCTTACTGTGTGCAGATCCGGGACCCCAGATGGGCTCCAGGCATGCAGCAGTTTTTGAGCACCTACTGTATGCCCAGCTTAGGAGGCTGCTCTGATACGCATCCACTGTACAGGTGAAGACCTGAGGCTTGGAGCAATGAAATAAAATCTTTAACCAAGAGCACCCAACCACGGACCCCTGGGTTTCCTTCTAGCCCCGAACAAGTTTAAATAATGGCAGGTGGAGTGGGGGCAGCCTAAGGGTGTTAGGAGCTTGGGCTGTGGAATCAGTTATGATCCCAACTCTTCTAGCTGTGCGGAGCATTCTGAGTTTCCTTCATCCATAAAATGGGACTAGAAATAGTACCCACCGCATGGAGTTATTGGAAAGATGAAAAAACAATTTCCAACCAGGCCACTTCCCAGATGCATGATCCTGGGCAGTTTCACTTCTGAACCTTCATTTGTTTGCATGGCCGGCCGCGATCGTAAGAGTTACCTCTTGCTGGTTTTAAATGCAGTATCTATGAAATTGGCCCCCAGGAGGCAGGTCTGGGGATGGCTCTCCCTCTGTTCTCCCAGCTAGAAGCCAGCGGTGGGGGCAGGGGGAGCCAGCGCTTCCCTGGGGCGACGGCTGGAAGGCCTCAGAACCACAGAGCCTTATTGTTGCCTAAAGGGCCCTGTAAAAGCCCCAGAGTCGGGGAATCAGGGGGTGAGAACAGCGGCTGCTCTGGGGTTGGATGTGTGTGCAAGTTCAAAAACCAGCTTTGGACCAGTCCTGTGCCTTGCTCGCGTTTCCTCGTCTTTCAAATGAGTGCGATGAGGGCACATCCCTCCTGTGGCTGCCGGAAGGACTGAGTCCATTTTATAGCGCGAGACACACAGAACCACTTAGTTCCATCAATGAGGCCAGCTTTCTGCGAGAGAGAGAGAGGGGGTCTGCGGAGTTCCTTGGACCCTCACCTTCTCCCAGGTACTGCCCAACAGGGGCTCCCACCCGCTCCAAGCCTTGGGGTCTCTGTCTCCTGTGTCTTGGCCAGCCCCGCTCACCAACTGTCTGGGGGCACCAGGCAAGCAGCTCCTGTCCAGAAAGAGCACAGGGCAGGCAGTAAGCTTACTGGTGGGCCGGTGGGGGGGTGTGGGGAGGACCCTCAGTGCCTACCCAGGTCCCTGACCAGCTGGCAGGGCTGGGGCTGTAGAGCAAGGAGAAGCAGTCCAGCCTCAGTCCCCCATCCAGAGTTGCCCGGGCGGTCCTGCCTTTTCTGTTTGTGTGGATCCGGGGCTTTCGTGTGTCCCATAGCTAGCATGCCCGGAAGGCAGGGCAGTGATAATAAGAATTGCAGCTGGTGGTCTCTTAACCCTTCGCTACCTGTGCCACAACCATCCACATGAGCGTAGCCCGCCTATGCCTGGTTTGCGGATGAAGAAACCAAGGTTCGACCTGATGAACCGGCTTTACAGGATCACACAGTTAGTTATGGGTGAAGTGGTGCTCGAACCAGAGGCTGTCCCACTCAGAGGGTATTGTGACCCCCATCCCCACCCCCATGCCCCACTGGTGAAGAACACAAGGGCTGGAATAGAATAAGTCGCTCTACCACTTTGCCGCTGTGTGACCCTGGACAAGTCGCTGTCCCTCTCTGTGCCTCACTCTCTTCATCTGTGAAATGGAGCCGTGAGAGAACCTAGGCCACAAGTCATTGGGAGGATTCTGCACTTCCATCTAGAAAAGGTGTTTGGCCAGGCCTGGGATAGAGTGCTTTCTCGTGGAGGGGAGCTTCGATGATCATGCAGTACCTCCCCGGCCTCTTCCAACCACTCCCATTTTTCTCCCTGAATAATAGCCTAGGAGAAGTTTATGGGCTTCTCATTCCCTCTCTCACGTCTCCAGAGAATGGCTCCAAGGACCGCTCAGGCTGCTGGTCCAGCCTGGTTCCAGCCCCCATGCAGCCCTCCAAGCAGCCCTCCATCCCCAAGGGCTGCCTTTGGCCGTTAGCTCTCAATGGCTGTGTGTGGGGAGGGAGGGGGCAGGGGACAGCAGCTGGAGGCTGCCCTGCCCCCACCCCCGCCCCGCACCCCCCAGGGGGAGAGCTGTCGGGGAGTCAATGGCTGGGCCTAGACAGCAAATTGGCAGCAGCCTTCCCCGCCTGAGATGCTGGGACCTGGAGCCAGAGCCAGGGGCAGCCCTGACCCTGCGGATGACAGCAACAGCTCACATTAGATGCCAGTTAGCCAGTTTCCCTTTGGCTCAGGACTGGGAGGGAAGTCCGCTCATTGAGGTTCCACAGAATAATCAATTATGAAGCACCTACTGCGTGCCAGAAACCCATGAAATGCCTTAGGAAGCCCACCATCCCATTTGGTCTTCACAGTAACAACTGCAAAATTAGGGGCTGGCGTGATCCCAATTCACAGACAAGGAGACTGAGGCCTGGAGTCATGACCTGCCCCAAGGCACGCATTCAGGAAGGGGCAGAAGAGCAGGTTTCACCATGTGCCCCAACTTCGAGAACTTACCTAGAGGTCAGGTCTAGCCACCTCTTTTTTCCAGATGGGGCAACTAAGGCCCAGAGAAAACAGGTGGACTGCTGGCTCCTTGGACCCTCACCTTCTCCCAGAGCCTTATCCCGCCTCTAAGATGTGCGCAGAACGCCTCCTCTCTTTGGACAGTGGTTTTCTCATCTCTGAACCACAATGCCGGGCACAGGATGGATACTTCATAAATATTCATTGGGGAGATGTCTGCCTGGCTCAGTAGCATGTGAGAAATAACACATCCACGGAAAGGTAGGGAGGTTTATGCTCAAGGGTTGACAAAATCCTGCCGTGTGGACCAGGGTGGGCAGATGTCACCTGCTTTTCCACCCGAGCCCCCGCTGAGCTGCGTGTCCGGATGGTTTCACCCCCATCAGTGCAGCTCTGCGCATTGGTTGTGACCTCCTTGCTGGAGGGAAAGAGTGGGGGCTCCATCTGTCAGGGGCGTGACAGTCCCAACATCCGTACACCCCTTCTCCTTCCGGGTGGCCCGAAGCTCCTTGGGCTACCTTGCAGGCAAGAGAAAGAGAGGTAGCCTTCCTGGGGGTCCAGACTTCCTTTGGGGTCTTGGGTTCCAGCCCGAGAAACATGGGCACACGTGTGACAAACCCACCCCTCCACTGCCCACCCTCCCACCAAGTCCCAGCCAAGTTCTAGAAAGGAAAGACTCTCTTTTCCAGACTCCTAATCAAATCATTTCGTACTACGCTCACTCTCGGCCCTGCTGGGAATTCCCAAGCTTGCTAAACTGCATTTGGTTTTCTTTTTCCTGTAAACGGTTACAAAAGATATTTCAAAAGCTATGTTAGCTAAATAAACACCACCAAATGCTTTATCCCTTTTGTGTAAAGGTTGGATTGGAAACAGGAACAGTTAGTGGTAATGTAACAACTTCCCACTAACCACATCTCCAGGAGGCAGGTAAAACGTCCGTGTTATAATCCGAGCAGAAGTGATGTCCCAGGGCTGAATGTCCCTTCCCTCTGCTCCGCTGGGATGGTGATCTGTCTCCCCAAAGACAGTATTTGCTGTGGGAACCCCTCCTAGGGACCATGCAAAGCCAGAGGGGGGGGAAAGAAGGAGCATGTTCCGAGCACCTGCCGTGTGCTGGGCCCTCTTCTCTACCCTATCTGATCTTATGCTCACAGCTGCCCTCCGTGGTGGAAATTATTATGGAATGATTCCGTTTTATAGATGGGAAAATCGAGGCACAGAGAGGAGACGTGATTTGCCCAAGGTCACATAGCTTTTACAAAGCAGTTGAGCTGGGATGTGAGCTGCAAAGGGATGTTTCCTTCCACTGCACAGTTACTGTATCGACGTAAGGAACAGCGAGATAGGAAATAGAGTTTAATGTGGGCTCTGCACTTGAGCTCTGTAAGCAAAAATCTCTGCAGAAACAGTAATCCTTCCCCAGATACAGGTGGCCCGCTGCAGCCACTACCAAGTTCCTTAGCAAGGGCTCCATGGAATTTTACTTTTACAGCGACAGCAGGTAGTGGCCGTGGGGGGCCGGCTCACCTTGGGGGGGCAAATATTTGTCAAAGAGTGAAAGCTGTGCTGGTCACTCTGGGTCTGTGATTAAGTGTAAGACAAAGTCCCCCCTGACCGGAAGTTTAGTGTCTAAAAGGGTGGGGGTTGGCAATGCCTGAGTTAAATTAATGGGTGATCTCAGGGGTCTATGCTACGTAGACATTAAAGGCTCTCATCATTCCAGGGAATGGAAATACTGGGAGATGCTGGACTGGTCTGGAGGGTTTCCTCGGGTGGGGGTGTGGCCAAGCTGGGCAGGATGGCTAGAGATTGGGCGATGCAAGTCACGTTACAGTTGGACCGGGCGGACGGGCTGGGCTGGGGTATCCTTCCACCTTCTCTTACTCTAGCAAAGAGGTAATAAATGCCCACAGGGGGCCAGGCCCTGTGCTGAACAAAATACAGGGCCTCCCAGTGCTTGCCCTCTTAGCGTGGGAAGATTGGAAACATACATAAATGAATACCTCCTTGAAAAATGCTTAATGTTCTGCATATAGGAAGGGCCGCCAGGGGTGTGGGTAGCCAGGGAGAGCCTATCAGGGGAGGGAAGATTCAGGCTGCGACCAGAAGCACGAGGAGGAGGCAGCTGTGAATGAGTGCATGGAATAGCATTCCAGGCAGAGGGAACAGCATATGCAAAGCACACTTAGAATGTTTGAGGAACTCAAGGGTTGACGGGTTTGCTAGAGCAGAGACGATGAGGGCATGAGGGGAGGACAGGGGTGGGAGGCGGCAGGGCCAGACCACGGTGAGGAGCTGGACCCTGACTCCCCCAACAGCTTTTAAGGACAGGGGCAGGTTCTCATGTCTCTTTCGAAAGGCCACTCTGACTGCTGGGTATTCAGTCCATCCACTCCACAAATAGTTGTCCAGCACTTGAGCCAAACGCTGTTCCATACCCTTCCTGTGGTTTACCCTGAACCAAGAGGCAGGCAGGCCCTGTTTTCCCCTCTCTTCTCTATATGAGGAAGTGGAAACTCACAGGCATTGAATTACCTGCACAACGACTTATTTTGGGAGTAGAGCCAGGCCTGGAATCCAGGTGTCCCCAGGCTCACCCCCACAGTACCCTGCCTTCCTGGCTCAGCTCCCATCCCTCCAGTGACATGGCTGATTAATTAAGGATGTTGTTAATTAACATCATCAGGTTGGTCCCCTGGTCCATATAGAATGACAGCCACGGACTCCAGTGGTGCCTCGCTTTGCCCAGGGTCGCCATGGAGGCACCTAACAGATCCTTCTGAAAATGGGGATACTGACTCACTCGTCCTGCCCACAACTTGATTTATTTCAGCTAAACTGGCAGAGAGACCAAGCAAGGAGGCTCCGGGCATGTGGTTTAAGCCCCAGCTATTTTGCTTCCATGCTGTGTGGCTCAGGGGTATCCTTTCCCCTCTCTGAGCCTCAGCTGTCCCGTCTGGGAAATGGGTTTACTAAGGAGCCATTCCACAGGCTTTTAGAGTTGAGGGAGGTGCAGACCAAAGAGGGCTGGCAGGAAAACAGGCACGCTAGGGGACAGATCCTAGGGGGCAGTATCCCTAGGTCACTTAGAAAGTTATCTCCTTGGACAGAGGCCTTTTGTGTGCTCACCACCCAGCATGGCCAGTAGGAGTTCAGGGAATGTTTATGGAATGGAGCAGATGCTTATGGAGCGTCGGACACTATGCTAGTGGTTCTACCCTTTGAGCCCACTCTATGCTGAATGCATGCTTCTTAGAAGACGGTTATAATCATGCAAACATCGCCATGCAGTGCACGCAGATGGGCTGGGCCCCCCTCCCCGCATCATCTCATCAGTCCTTACAACACACACCTTGTGAGAATGGGCACAGGCATTAGCACCCCATTGTACAGATGAGCAAACTGAGTCCCAGAGAGGCAGACTCCTGCCGACCAGTCTCAGAGCTCCTAAGTGGCTGGGTGGGATTCAAACCCAGGCCTGGCTGACCCCAGAGCTGACACTTGTCACCCCTATTTTGAAATGCCCCAGAGAAACCAAAGGGGGGGTGGGGTGGGGGCGTGGGCAGGCCAGACTCCAGGTCCCTAGCTGGGATGGGCTCAGAGAGTGGCATTGCAGAAGGCTTGGGACTTCGGATGAGCAAACTTAGGGCACACAGATGAGACGTGTAGAATGATGAGCACATAGTAGGCCCTTGGAAAATATTGGCCAGATAAATACACTGGTGATAGACTATTCTTCTGATGTTGATTTCCCCGGGGTACCGCCTGGCTCCTAACCAGAGTCTAACCACAGCCCCCGCTTCTCCCCACTCCCTCTGCGGTCCCCCACCCCGACTGGCCCTGCAGGCTGTGTGTCTGTCCCAGTGGCAGCCCCACTGAGGTGAAAGGGGCTCAGACCCGTGGTGTTCCAGATGGGGAAACTGAGGCCCAGGGAAAGGTGCTGGGGTGGGTACCTGAGGCCATTGGCCAGAGGCTGCAGAGGCAAATTCTCCTGGCTTGGCCTCACCTCTCCTATCTATGAACAGGGGTGACGACATCCTCCAGGGATGTGTGTGTGTGCGTGCGTGTGTGTGTGCGCACGCGCACGCGTGTTCTAATAAGGAAAAGATGGATACATCCCTGTGCGGGGTGGGGAGCTGTTACTGAATTCAGGGAACTCTGGGGAGCCAGATAGGTCTTTTAATTTTCATTTTGCCCCCAAAGCTCTCCCCTCGTTAATGAGGACCCCCTGTTAGTGACCAGTCCCCCAGCTGGTTTGAGAAGGAAAACACTGTCCGGGATCACTTTTGGGACCCCTGAACTAACAGTTCAACCTGAGTTTTCAGCAGAAAGCTCCATGTTTCATCTGATCCGATGCTAATGAACTAGCATCACGTTCTTGACCGTCACTTTTGGGTCGATGCCTTTATTCTTCCCATTTTATACACAGAGGCCCAGAGCAGGTGACCATCACACAGCCAGGAATGTTCAGGGCCTGGTCCACCTGTCTTGGGGTTCATGCCTTCCCCCAACCATCGTCTACTCTGCCACTGTTGCTTTACAGATGGGGAAACTGAGGCCTAGAGAGGAAGAGGCACTTGCCCAAGATGATAGAACTTTGGAAATGTGACCTGAGGGTTTACCTGCAGGCTGCTCCCATGAGCTATGGGGTCCTGGCACCAAAGGGAACTTGGAGGCTGCTTGGGCTCATCTTTCATCCAATAGCGGCCTGACCGGTCATCCCTCGACTCCTGCTTGAATGCCCCCCATGACAGAGAGCTCACTACTTTGTGAGCTGCCTTAGTACAAGGCTCTCATTTTTATAGAGCCCTCCCCTGCAACTTCCTCACTGGTGGGAGGTAAAGGGGGGGAAGTCTTTTATAATGAAACATACTAAAACAAAAATTCCATGAAATCAGCTCCTGAAATCTCCAAACCTTAATCAAATTTCCAATTTTAAGGCAATGTGGAAACACCACAGATTTTTCCATCATGACTGAAAAGAATGTTCCAGACCACTGCCGCCTCGTAAGAACTTTCTGTGGTGATGGAAACGTTCCAATTCCGTGCTGTCCAGTACAGTAGGCACTGGCCACGTGTGGCCTTGAACCCTTAAAATGTGGCTGGTGTGATGAAGAAACTGAATCGGAACTCTTATTTTAGTGAATTTAAATTTAAATAGTCACATGTGGCTTCCTATTGGATAGCACAGTGCTAGAATTTTCTAGAATCCACAGAACACATTTCTTCAACTGTTCCTTGTGGGGCAGGGAGAGAGGACAGTGGGGCCGTAACCAGCCCAGTCCCTGGCTGGGGGACCCTAGACAGGCCTGTTTCTCCCTGGCCTCAGTGTCCCCATCCGGTAAATGGGAAGGCGGTAATGGTAACCACAGCTGCCCGATTGGGCTGGGCACACAGCAGGGCCTCGCCCACCCCAAGCCATGTCCGCAGGCTTTTATAAAATTAAATAAAATTAAGCTAGGCCTTTCACCCCTGCCTGGCCTTGGGCGGGGGGTGGGGGTGTGTTAGGGAGGAGTGGGGACATCTGGAAGGCTGGGCCTATTTGTTCATTTCTCTGATCCGTGAGGACTTATTGAACACCTACTGCGTGCGCAGCCCTGCATTGGGCTCTGGGGGTAAAGCTCCTCTCTCAGTGCTTATAAGATTCCCTGCTTCAGCATCCGGTTCTTCTTGGGGCTCCTGCCCCCAGCCACGGACTCAGCCCTGGTCCCGGCCTCCTCCCTGCCAGAACTGGGGGTCCCTGAGAGCTGGGGGTGGGTGGCCCCTGCCCTCCCTGGAGAGACCTCCTCACCCAGAGACTGGAAAGACAGACCTAGAGAGAGCAGGAGGGCTCTTGAGAGACCCCAGGACAGCGGGGCTAGATTTTGCCTTTTCCTTTGAATTGCAAATGTCCTGTCCTCTCCCGGCAGAGGGGAAACCCCCTCAGGAGACTGACACAGGGTCACACATACACACCCCCAGGGAGGAATCCCAGACCCTCGCTGATGGTGGATATTCCACAAAAGCCACGTCACCTCCATACCAGCACCTCGGCTCTGGGCGTGGGTACAAGGAATCGCTGCTATCATTACCCCCTCCCTGTACCCATCTTATAGGCAGGACAACTGAGGCTGGGGATTAAGCGCCCTACTGAGGGCCTATGGCTGGGAAGCCAGAGCTTCTAGGAGTCTTTCTCAGATCACACCAGCTGCTGACTCTGTGGTTTACGCCATTTACAAGGAAGCACTAGGAGAGAGCAAGAATGGGGCATGGGGGCATCTTTAATGAGGGCTCTAGGCCTTGGTGAGGGACAGGTGGCGGGTGCTTCCTAGGGCACCGGCACCGTGGAGAGAGGGCGGGGCTGCCGCGCCTCTGCAGGGAGCTGAGGAAACAGAGGAGTGGCAGACAGATGGGTAAGGACCCAGGCCAGGCGATGGGGAAGCACCCATTTAGGGCCTAGCACACTGCCTCCTGGTCCCTGGGATGCGCAGGGAAGAGGTGCCTTAATGCCGGGTATGAGGCGGGGGATATGAGCTAGGCTTCAGGGCCAGTGGACCCCCACCACAGAGCTTTGGGGCGTCCACGTCCATGACAGGAGACCGACGGGCCTGGTGTCAGGCATGGGCAGGAGGGAGGTCCAGCGGGGGGGGGGGGGGGGGGGGGCCTGGCCATCGACCCCCAAAGGGAGAATGGGAACCAGGCCTGGGTTCAAAGCCTGGTTCAAAAACCACTCAGGGTGATATGGGCAGTTATTCTCCCACTTTCCAGATGAGAAAATGGAGGCTCAGGGACCAGAAGTGGCTTATCTGAGGTCTTACAGCCTAGGGGTGACCAGGACTTGAACCCAGATTTCTCTAGTCAAAGCTTGTACTGTGCCCAGGGCCCTGTCATGCCGCTTTGGGGCTCTCCTTCCCCCAGAGCTTTGCTGGGAGGTGCAAAATACAGCTTCCTGGCCCCACAGCTCACAGGCGGGACCCCAGGCTCTGGGCTGGGTCCTGAACTCTGCTTTTGAACCAGGTCCTGGGCGATGCTGGTATACACAGCCCTACTTGGAAGCCCCAAGTTCATGGGACAGGGGATCATCACCCCCCGGGCCATTTGATTCTCTGCCTGTCCTACCACGGGAACAGCCTCAGACTGGAGCAGACAGACCTGGGTTCGAGTCCTCTCTGGCCTCAGCTTCCTCATCTGTACAGTGGGCCTGCCTGCTCCCCGTCCCTGTCAGAGGCTGTTGGAAGGACTCAGGGAGGCAGAGGCTGGCTCTGTGAGTGCTAAAAGTTCTGGACGTGACAGCCATTGTCGCACCATTCTTTGGGTTGGTGGCCCAGGGTCAGCTTATTTCAACTAGCCAAGCAGGCATTTAAGTAGCACCACTGTGTGCAGGGACACGGGATGACACAGGACTCATAAAAGCACAGTCAGAATAGCACCCTTACTCTGCCCCCTATGTGTTCGGCAGCATTGCTAACCTTCTGTGATCCTCCCTTTGTGGGGAAACAGGCTCCAGGTGTTTTAAGTGATTGCTTGGGGTCTCAGTTTGTCTGTAGAATGGGGAGAGAGCATACAGGAAGTGCTTAATACACAGGAGCCGCTGGTGGTTGCAGCAATAGAGGCGAGTCCGTGAGACCACAGACAGAGCTTCCACGGACTTCTGGTCGTCTGGGGACCAGGCTAATAGTAACATTAATATCGGTATGAATCTTAACGGCAGCTGAGTCAGACACCATTTCAAGGGCTTTCCATGCGATCACCTGTTAAATCCCCCCTGACACCAAAGGAAGTGTCATTAACCCTGTTTTACAGAAGAAAAATTGAGGCTCAGAGAGGTCAAATCGGTGGCCCTGGCACACAGGTAAGTGGAGTCTAGGATTAGAAGCCAGAGTCCGAGCTCTTAAGCACCCTGCAGACGATCCGTCAGTCACCGGGCGCCAGAGACCGTGCTTGCACCCTGGAAGCAGTTTGTTCACAAGCCCCCACCACCACCATTCAGGGGGCTTTGGTGGGGCCCCGGCTTCAGGAACCTGCCAGCAGCACCTCCATTCCTCCCTGCTGCCCCAGCGCCAGACAGAGCGGCGGGGGCAATGGGGAGCTACAGCAGGCAACGGAGCAGGAGCAGGGTCGCACCGCCAGACTCTGGGAGGTCAGCCNCCCCCCCCCCCGCCCCGTGCATGCAGTGGGCGGCACACCAGGCCCTGCCCCTCGGTCTCAGCCCATGGTCTCCACGGGCCCGAGGGGACAGATGGCATCGCCCAGGCCTGGGCCGTGGCTGTCACTCGCCAGATGAGTTCCAAGCAGGCTGCAGGAGTGGCAGCTGGGGGTGGGGTGGGGGCCACAACGACAATGGCACGGAGACCCCAGGACAATGGGGGCCACGTGCCACGGGGGCAACAGTCGTTTGTCGCACAATGGGCTGCTGGGGGACAGCAGCCAGGCCAACTGCTGCCGCTGACACGGCCGGCCGGGTTTTCAAATCGTTTCCAGGCCCTGTTTTCCTACAAGGCGGCCAATCGCTGGGGCAGCCCGACGGTCACCTGACGCCAGCTTGGTGGGCCGAGGGCCCAGGCCCCGCACCCAGGAGCAGCTGTGGCCATGGCAACGCTAATTGTGGCCCTAAAACAGAAGGAGAGAGGGAGTGAGCAGGGGCGAGGTGGGAAGGAGGGGGAGAGAGGGAGAGGGCCAGCGGGGAGAGCGCTCCAGCTGGGGGGCGGCCTGCGGGGGCGCCGAGGAGGACGCCCCACGGTGGGTCCCCTGCCCCATGCGGGACAAGGCTGGAGGCTGCGCTGCTCTCTCTCCCCCCCTTTCCAGGAAGCCCTGAGACTTACTCTTTAGCCGCGGCTCTCAGAACATGGACTGGGGGCTTCTGGGCCACACACCAGAAGGGCCCTGGCCTGGTGGCCTGGTGGGTCTGGCGCGGGCTCTGGGCCAGTGCGGCCACCTTATCCTGTAGGTGAGCCACTGCCGTGGGGCCCGCTGCCCTTGGAGCCGTGCGGCAGGCATGACTTCCGCGGTGCTGGGGGGGCCTGTTTGCCCCAGCCTGGGGGGACCTGCCTGGCATCCTCAGTGGGCAGCCTTTCTCCTTCTGTGGAGAGTGTGGTGAGGGGTGGTGGGGCGTGGGCCTCCGGGGGCTCTCCGGGGGCTGCTGGGGGCTTGGTGAAGAGCTGTGGCTTCGGGCTCTGCTGCCTGAGTCCTGGCCCCACCCCTTCCTGTTACATGTGGCTTTGGGCAAGTGACTCAGTGCTCTGAGCCTCAGTTTCCCCAAATGGAAGAGGGGCCTGTGGGCGTATCCTACCTCTCAGGGCTGCGAGGATTGAACAGGATTGAAAAGGACTGCGCCTGTTGAGCACTGAGCCCCGCACCTCAGTTTCCCCATCTGTAAAATGGGAATACTACCCCTGTTGCTGCTACCGCTTGCCTCATGGGGTGAGCAGGAGTGTTCGATGGCTCTTGATATGCTGTCTGGCACATAGTAAGTGCTCAACAAACATTAGCGGTTATTATTTTGGGGCTAGGTAGGGGCAAAGGTAAGATGCGGTAAACGCAGGCATGATTTGAGGATGTGGGGTCTGGCTGTGAAAGGGGGGGTCCTGGGACCATGCCTAGCCCAGGGGATGGGCACATGAGGGCAGCTTGGGGAGCTGAGGGGCCAGGAGTGATTCCAGAGGTGGAAGGACACCTGCCCCACCAGGAGCCGGCCTGAGCTCCCTGCCCCGCCCGAGCTCCTGCCCCTCCCTGCAGGCTCCTGGCCACGGGCAGCGATGATGACCTTCCTGGGGACCTGCAGTCGCTGTCGTGGCTCACAGCGGTGGACGTGCCGAGGCTGCAGCAGATGGCAAGTGGCCGCATGGACTTGGGTGGCCCCAGTGCGGTGCACCCACACCCAGGCAGGTGCAGGGGCCCGGGGGGGGGGGCATGAGGGTGGTACAGGGGAGGGGCGACGCCCGGCACTGCCCCCCAGCGACTGGGTGACTGTGGCCAGGTCTGTCTCTCTCTCTGGGCCTCCTTCTGCATTTGCAAAACGTGCTGATGATACCTTCCTCAGAGGGATGGGGCTCTCGTGCACTAACCAGCGTGTGCCAGGCTGTGTGTGCGCTCAGGGTTCAGTGAAGAATAAAGACAGACCTGCCCCTTCCCTGCTTGTCGTGAACAGCTAAAGCAGTTGGCAAACTATGGCCCGCGGGCCAAAGGCAGCCTGCAATCTGCAGCCTTTTTTTTTGTATTGCCTTTGTGTTCAGAATGGTTTTGCATTCTTCAAGGGTTATAAAAAACCCAAAGACAGAAACCACATGGCTGGCAAAGTCTCAAATATTTGCTATCTGGCCCTTTACTGAAGAAACCTACGGAACTCTGGTCTTCAGAGAGGATACGTTGGAAGGTGCCAATGGTCCTGGCACACAGTAGGTGCTCAATAAATGGCAGCTAGTTGCAGTCATAGCAAGTAGCCTAAATAGAGACACAGAAAGTATTGAAAATAATCATCATGGTACATTAAAAGTGTCAATAATTGAAAAATTAGGGTCTAGGAATATTTATTTCATTGAACAAATTGTTCTTGGCCAAAACATCTACAGCAAACTCTTTCTGTAAAGGGCCATGTAGTCAATATTAGACTCTGTAGGCTGTCCAGTCCCTGTAGTGCAAGCCAAGCCCCAGACAATGTAAATGACCGGGCGTAGCTGTGTACTAATAAAATTTTATTTACAAAAACATGCCACGGGCTGGATTTGGCTTTGCCGGCCATAGTTTGCCAAACCCTGATCTAGAACCTCCAGCTCTGTGACCTTGGGCAAGTACTTTCCCCTCTGACCTATTTCTTTATCTGCAACAAAAGGATAGCAGAACAGCCCTCCTGGGATGTTGAACAGATTCAATGCCGAAAGTGCCTTGGACACACAGGAGGTGTTGTGTGGCACGCAAGAGATGGGAAGTGTGAAAGAAGGAAGCCCGTCCCCTCTCTGTTGTCCGGCTGCACCCCTCCCACGTTCCTGTCTCTATGCCAGATGTTTGGAGCCCTGAGTCATACAAGACATGGTCCTAGTTCTCAGGGAGCTGAGGGTCTGGTTTGAGAAAGGGCAAGCCAGACAGACCAAAGGCACCACAGATGAGCCCAGGTAGTAGCCAGGACTCAGAAGAGAACCAAGGAACCCCAAAGGCTTCCTGGAAGAGGTGGCCCCAGGGCAGGATCATCTTGTAGGTCCTTAATCTAGAAGGTAACCCCAAAGCAGAATGGGTCAGTGAGGATCTGTGATAGATTAGCAATGTGTGCCCGGGCTTAGGACTGGGTGACTGGCATGCCGGCATGAGGACACCCGCTAGTCCTGAGCTCATCCTCGGCTCAGTGGCAGGGCTTGGCAGAGGGCAGAGAAGGCACAAAGCATTTAGAGAGAAGCCTAGTAGCCCTGTGGAACCAAGGCGTGATTCTGAGGAGGGAGCCGAACAATGAATTGATGTTTGGGCTTCATGATGGACGAGCACCAAGATATTAATGACATCATCATTATTATTAGTTATTGACTCCTGTTTACCAGGATGTCGTCATGTAGCTAGCAACATGATACGCCCTTTATAGACATTACCTCCTTTAAACCCCCACAACTTCATCTGTAGGTGATCTCAGGAGCTCCACTGTACAGATGGGGAAACTGAGGCTGAGCCCGGGTCACAGAGCTGGTAGGAAGCCACAGCTCAGCATTGCACTCCAGGGCGGTGATTTGTCAAGTGCCTGCTATGCACCTGGTCCCAAGGGTGGAGGCAGGGGCTCCATCCCCTGGCGGTGTCCAGGGACGGAGCTGCTCTGCTCGCAGACCCCGTCCCTCCGGCCCAGTGGCCTCTCTGTGCTTCCCTTTTGCAGGTGCCTTGGCCAGGGCGGCTGACCTGCACGTGGGAGCCACCCCAGGTGCCCTGCTCCACGGCCCGGCTGGCGTGGCCCCCCCAGGCATGCTCAGCCTGGGCCCCATAGCCAATCACGGAGCCAGCGTAAGCGCCACCGGGGGGGTCAGGGAGCTTGAGCGGAGGTCCTCCAGGGCTGGGCTGCCCCACCATCACCCTGACCCCCTCCGTCTCCTCTTGCGGCCCCTGCAGATGAACCAGATCCCCGTGGGGGGCCAGCCCTCATCCGGCCTGCAGGACGCGCCACAGCTGTACTCACCCGCCCCCCAGACACAGTTACCGCTCCCCCCGGGCCCCCCGCAGGTACCGGGGGCTTGGGGGAGGGTCCTGGACTCGGAGACGCACGTCCCTGCACTGGGCTGGCCGGGAAACTTGCCGAGCCTCAGTTTACTCCCCTGCAACATGGGGATAGCTTTCCCCATGCCCACCTCATGGAGTCATTCACTGGGTTCCCGACAACCCCGGCAGGGAGCAGAGAGAGACGGGATTGTCTCCCGGGGCCGGCGACTTCACGTCTCGCTAAACAGCATCTCTTAAAAAGCGAGCCTGGGTGGGGTGGTGTTCCTGTGAGTGGCTTATGTCCTCTCTCACCTTCTCTCTCCGCCACGTTTCCCTGCCCTGCCTGTGGGAAGTGCCCTCCCGTGGGCCTGTACGGCTCCCCGTTTGGAGCTCGGCCTCCGTACCCCCAGCCCCGCGTGGCTGTCCACTCTCCTCAGGAACTGCACCCCAAACACTACCCCAAGCCCATCTACTCATACAGGTGAGGTCCAGGGCGGCCCGGGGCCGTGGGGGGCTCAGGGAGGAGAGGGGAGGGCTGCCGTTAGCACAGCTCAGACTTCCAAGAGCAGGGGAGCTTTCGGCGAGCGGGGACCCCCCAGGGTTACTGTGTGCTCACTCAGCCCCCGGGGTCGAGAACCCACCAGACCCTGAGCCCGGTGCTCCATTCTGTCACTCCCAGACTCTGCAGCCGTGGGGAAGCGGCTTGGCCTCTCTTAGCCTCAATTCCCTCCGATGTAAAAAGTCATCGAAATAATAACAGTGTATTACCCCACGAGATTGGGGAGTGGGCGGTAAGCAGTCTAGTTAAAGTCTAAAAGCCCACAGACATGAACTATGGGGAAGGAATAAAGAGAGGAAAAGAGTTTTCTCAAACTGGTACCACTGTCTGAGGTCAGGGTCAAGGAGAAGAACAAGGGGTGGGGAACACGTAGGGCCATGGAAAGGTACCAGCTAACACCGTTTAAGTTTGGAAGGGCTGGTACTGGAGGGGTCCAGCAGGGCAGACTTCCTGGCAGAGGGCACCTCAGGCTGTCAGCCTGAGACCCCTTTCCTCCTGGCCTGCCCCACCCTTCGCCTCCAGCTGTCTGATCGCCATGGCCTTGAAGAACAGCAAGACAGGCAGCCTGCCCGTGAGTGAGATCTACAGCTTCATGAAGGAGCACTTCCCCTACTTCAAGGTGAGTAAGGGTGTTAGAGCTGCTCTGGCCTCCCCCTCACACCACCAGAACCTGGGACTGGCCCCAGGCCAAACTGGGTCACTGTCTTAGGTGCCCAGTGACACCCATAGACTCCTATGCATTCACGCAGACATGGCCAAAGAAGCCCGGAAGGAGGAGGGGGCATTTGAGCTGGACTGTGCCCAAGACAGAGTTCACCGGGCATCGCCGGGGGTGGGGGGTGCAGAGGGTGGTGAGGCCAGCCTAGTGACTCCACACAGACTCCCTAAAACACACTGATGTGGAACACAGACATGGCAAGAGCTGCTGCCTCTCTGAGCCTCAGTTTGCTCATCTGTAAGATGGGGAGAATGATACCCAGCTAGCCAGGTTAGTGAGGACTCTGCGTGTAAAGGGCCGTGGCAGCTCCTGGCATGTGATTGGCCATCAGGAACATTATTTTTGTTGGCATCAAGGCAAAATAAGGAGAAGGTGGTCAGAGGATACCAAGCTGCAGGGTCCCTGACTTGGACAGTGTCCTTAGCAGAAATAGCACAGACGGCGGTGTGTGCATGTGCGGGGTGGGGGTGGGGGGCAGGGGATAGAATGTGAGATACACTGGAGTATCTGGTGACCTAACAAAGTGTGAGCATTGAAACGTGATTGGCGGGCGCCTGGGTGGCTCAGTGGGTTAAAGCCTCTGCTTTCGGCTCAGGTCATGATCTCAGCGTCCTGGAATCGAGGCCTGCATCGGGCTCTCTGCTCAGCAGGGAGCCTGCTTCCTCCTCTCCCTGTCTCTCTGCCTGCCTCTCTGCCTACTTGTAATCTCTCTCTCTGTGTCAGATAAATAAATAAAATCTTTAAAAAAAAAAAAGAAAGATGGGCGCCTGGGTGGCTCAGTGGGTTAAAGCCTCTGCCTTCGGCTCAAGTCATGATCCCAGGGTCCTGGGATCGAGGCCCACATCGGGCTCTCTGCTCAGCAGGGAACCTGCTTCCTCCTCTCTCCTCTCTCTCTGCCTGCCTCTGCCTACTTGTAATCTCTCTCTCTGTGTCAAATGAATAAATAAAAAATCTTAAAAAAAAAAAAAGAAAAGAAAGGAGGATATCCTCAAAATTATTAAAAAAATAAAAAAAGAAAAAAAAAAAGAAAGAAACGTGATTGGCTTTGAATACACTTGACCAGTTATCTGCGTGATAGCATTCTCTTTCTTGCTTCCCGAAGAGGAGGAGAGAAAGAGGGGACAATTCGGCATCCCTGGGCCTGTTCTCACGTAGTAACGGTTGGCCGGAGCTGACGTGCAGCTGCCCCTTTAACAGGGCACGGGCCCTCTGGTGAGCCACAGTCCGCACCAGTCTCTCTTGTCTTCCCAACTCAAGGCCGGGCGTCGGACTCACTCCACCCCACCCTTGTCATGCCCTGCCCCTTGAGGCCTGTGTCTGAGATGCCCCTGGAGAGGAAGGGCTTATGGGGAGGTCTCTGAGGGCGTCTCCTGCGTGTCCATCTGTCCCCACAGACGGCTCCTGACGGCTGGAAGAACTCGGTGAGACACAACCTGTCCCTGAACAAGTGCTTCGAGAAGGTGGAGAACAAGATGAGCGGCTCCTCACGCAAGGGCTGCCTGTGGGCCCTGAACCTGGCCCGCATTGACAAGATGGAGGAGGAGATGTACAAGTGGAAGAGGAAGGACCTTGCCGCCATCCACCGGAGCATGGCCAACCCCGGTGAGGCCTAGACACCCCCACTGCCACCTGTACCACACGTCCCCGCCCGCCGGGCCCGGCTCTGCCACAGGTCCCAGCCTCGCTGGTGGGGACACGGCACGTGGTGGACTTTCCTCCTTTCCTCCCGGGAAACATGCCTCGCCTGGGACAGGTCCACTGAGGGGCCTGGTCAGAGGCCTCTGGAAAGCTGTTTGGTCTTCCTGAGCAGCCACTAGTTTCTCACAGAGAAATGCCAGACTAAACAACCGCTTTCTTACCATGCCTACCACCTTGGCACCAGGTTTCAAAACAATAAAATAATAAAATAATAACACCCAGTGTGGGCTAAGACGTGGAGAAACAGCCACCTTCATAATATGATTGGCAGAAATCTCAGTTAAACTTTTCCAGGGCAAAGTAATATATAAAACCCCTGCAAACCGTTCCCCATTTTTTTGGTCCAGTTATTTTGCTTCTGGTAATGTATGGTGAGGATATCAAAGATTCCAACAAAAGGTTTCCAGACAAAGTTCTTCGTTACAAAATTATTTTTTTTAAGATTCTATTTATTTGAGAGAGAGAGTGTGTGCATAAGAGAGAGAGAACACAAGCAGGGGGGAGGGGCAGAGGGAGAAGCAGACTGTCTGTAGATCAAGGAGCCCAACAAGGGGCTCGAACCCAGGACCCTGGGATCATGACCTGAGCCAAAGACAGACACTTAACCCACTGAGCCACCCAGGCGCCCCACAAAATTATTTCTACTAGTGAAAAATTGAAAGCAATTTAGACATTCTGCAATAGGGAATTAGTTAAATAGATATAATGTCACACCATGCAAGGATGAGATGCAAAAATATTTTTGGAAGAGAAAAAAATACTCCCAATACAATGAGTGAAAAAAGACAATATAACACAGCCTAATCATATTTTAAAATGTATATTAAGTGCATGTATATTTATATGTGTGTATCCAGTCATTTATATGTGTGTGGATTGTTTATCTCTGCCTTACCTCCTCCTGCAGAGCTGTTAGCTTCAAGGGACGTCCTTGAGCTAAAACACTGTCCCAAAGAGAGGAGCCACCATTATCGTGTGAGGCTCCCTCATTCCTCAAAGACCCTACGCAGTCTGTGATTTCATGACATTCCCCCAACAACACTGTATACAGTGTACGGTGCCTTTTCATGGACGAAGAGACCGAGGTTCAGGGAGTCCAAGGGAATTGCTAGGGTTACAGGCATGCTAACACGCGGGCCTGGGAACTGCAGGGTGGCTGCTGAGGGACCTCTCTCTTGCCTGCAGAGGAGCTGGACAAGCTGATCTCGGACCGACCGGAAAGCTGCAGGCGGCCTGGCAACCCCGAGACCGCTGTGCTGACTCGCGCTACCACGGTGGCCATGGCCCACGGCTGCCTGGCCGTCTCCCAGCTCCCACCCCAGCCCCTGATGACCCTGTCCTTGCAGTCAGTCCCCCTGCACCACCAGGTCCAGCCCCAGGCACATGTGGCCCCAGACTCTCCCGCCCCGGCACAGACCCCACCCCTGCATGCCCTGCCGGACCTGAGCCCCAGCCCCCTGCCCCACCCTGCCCTGGGAAGGGCCCCCATGGACTTCATCAACATCAGCACCGACGTGAGCACCGAGGTGGACGCCCTGGACCCCAGCATCATGGACTTCGCTCTGCAGGGTGAGGCCGCAGGCACAGGGGTGGGCCGGGACAGAAGGGGATGGTGGGGGTGGGGGGCGCTGGAGGGCCAGAAAGATGGGGGCGGGCAAGGGAGAGGAGATCGGTCGGCATTGACCCCTAGGCTCGTTCCTTGGACAAGTACTTCCCAACCGCCTCATGCTGCTGAATTACAGCAAGCGTTTCATGAGTGCTTACTGGGTACCCTAGCCATCACCCCAATCCCACCGTGCAACGGTCCTGGGAGGCCAATACCATTCATTTCCTGTCCCCATTCTGCCACTGAGGAGATGAGACAGAGAAGCGAGGTCGCAGCCTGAGGGTCACCCGGCTAGTAAAGTGGCAGCGCAGGGACATCAACCCAGGTCTGTCCGACCCCCGGCTTTTACTAGCTGCTTCAATGTGCGTGTGCCAACCACAGACCAGGTCACGCTGTGACCCCCTGCCTGCCACTCGGTCGTGCTTGACACGTAGGAGCTGATCGAATAAATGCACAGACAAGGGAAGTGCCTTATGGTTCGTCCGTTCAGGACACAGGCGCTCCTACTGTGCGCCAGCCAAGGGCCTCCCTCCGTCTGGGAGTTCTGTGTCTAGAGTGGGAACGGACTGGTTAGCAGGTTTGTGAGTCAGCTATGAGGGCGTTATTTACAGCTGTGAAATGGGTCTATTCGGCCCTCCCTGCCTGTCCCCCTAGATTTACTGTGTAGGGAAATCGTTGTTTTGTGCCGGCCTGGGCCATCGTGGGAACCCTGAGGGAGAGTCCCTGTTTCCACATGGGACCCCTTTGAAGCCTCGGGAGGATGGGGATGGGGGGGTGGTCTCTGATCGTCTCCACTTCATCCCAAGGAGCCTGAGGCTCTGGGACAGAAGCGACATTTCCCAGGATGCCCAGTGGGCACAGGAGGGCCGGGGCTGAAACCTGGCTTCTCCATGCCCCCCTGCAACCCCCGACTTTGCGCCCCACACATGGTCTTTGCCTCTTCCTTAAGGCAGGACTCGAACTCGGGTCTGTCTGTCATGAAGCCCGCTCACCCAGATGCCTTTGTCTTTGAAAGGGAACCTCTGGGAGGAGATGAAGGATGGGGGCTTCAGCCTGGACACGCTGGGGGCCTTCGGAGACTCTCCCCTTGGCTGTGAGCTGGGGGCCTCGGGCCTGACCCCCGTCTCCGGCGGCAGCGACCAGTCCTTCCCAGACTTGCAGGTGACGGGTCTCTATGCCACGTACTCGACCCCAGACAGCGTGGCCGCATCAGCCACCGCCTCCTCCTCCCAGTACCTGGGCGCCCCGGGGAACAAGCCCATAGCCTTGCTTTGAGGTGACGACCTCGCCTGCCCCCCCAGGCCCTGGGCCCGGCAGGGAGCTCCCGGAGCCGGAGCCGGGTGCACCTGGAAGCAAGGCCTCTTACACCTGTTGGCGCCCCTGGCCCTCTCACACCTCCACAGGAGGCCTTCTGGGGCCTTCCCAAGTCAGAAGGACAGAGGACAATGGACAGGCATACCAGCTTTCCCCGACCTCAATGACCCCCCCCCCCCAGTGTTCCTCCCAGAGAGTGGCATCTGAGAACGAGATTTCTCCACCTGCATCCCCACCGGGCTCCTGAAAGGACCCGCAGCCCCCTTTGAGATGGGACGCGTTGGTGCGCCATGGAAACACTGCAGCGGGGAGGCCCGGAAGTCATCTTGTGGGGCTAAGCATCCACCACCGCCCGCAGCGATCAGGCCCTGAGGCCTGGAGCAGAACCGGCAGGACCACCAGCTTCCCTCGGCCTGGCCTGGGCTGAACCCCGAGACGGCGCCCGCCCCCCACCCTCCAGCCAGACCTACCCCCCCTGCAGGCCATTGCACAGGACAGATCGGGCACCATGCTGGGCCCTGGGCCCCCGTGTACATTTATTTATATTTATCGGAGCCCCTGCACACCATCTCTTTGAACCCGGCCCCGGAACGAGAGTCCCGGCCCCTGCCTGCCCCCTGGGAACCCTAACTTCTGCATTTCTCCAGAGGATCGTGACTCCAATGGGCTCTTAAGCCCTTTGGCAGCCTTGGGCTGCTTTTTAGAACAAAAAGCACTTTGGATACTATGAGACATCCTCTTTTTCTAAATCAGAGACCAGGGACGTTTCTAACTGCCCGGTCACGATCCAGATTTCTGCCCACATGGGCCCGAGAGGAGAGGGGCGGACCTTGCTCCGGGCTCGGGGGCTTTCGAAGGGCAGAGCGGGGTGGGGATGGGAAGGATGGTGGGGGCCGTTTGTGCTGGGATTGAAGACACTGATGGGAAAAAGCAAAGGGGACCATGGAGAGCTTGCCCCGCCTGTGAGGGGGCTGACGAAGCTGCCAGGCAGCGTATTTATTGGCACTTGCTTGCCTCTTCATCGCCCTATGGCCATTTTTACGTGGCTTTCTTTTCTTTTCTTTTCTTTTTCTCTCATTACCAATTACTGATTTTGCAAGTGGTGGATTCTGCAGACGGCAGGTGGGTGGAGGGACAGGAGCGTGGGTCCAGGAAAAGAGAAGGTAACTCGGGACCTTCCAGCCCCGTCAGTGCTGAGAAGCTGCAGTGGTGGCTCGGACCACTGTCCTCTCTAGACCAATTGGATGTTTGGCTCCCGTGTCTGGGTTCCCAAACCCAAGGGCCAGAATCTTCATTAGCCAGCTGCCTGGAGGGCTCAAGGCTGGGGCTTGTCTCAAAGGACCATCTTGAAGTACTTGCTACCTAGTTCTGGAACTTTCTGCCGAGCAGCCATCACCTTTAGACACAGCCTGGTGCTGCCCCGTCTGAGCAGGACCGCTCAGCGGCTTTGTGGGATGGGACCCCCGACAAGTTAAGATGTTTGAGTTGGTGCCAACGAAGACCCTGCGTTCAGGTGACGCCAAGACTCTGTGAGAATAGTGTTGAATAACTGTCTTTTGTCAATAAAGGCTGAATGGCATCTCTGTGGTTCGGAGGGAGGCATGAGGGGGGTGAAGGACCAAAATGCCATTTGTCACTCGCCGCTCACAGCTGAGGTCCCATTTACAGATGGGGAAACTGAGGCCCAGAGAGGCAGCACCACAGCAACACTGAATCCAGGTGTCTGATGCCAGGTTCCCCTCGGAGATTGCCGTTATTGGGAAAATCACGGCCATCATTTCCCAGCCTCAGTGCCAGGCTCTTAACAGGCATCCCTCAGGCAGGGACGTGAACCCCATTAATTGCTCAGAAAGCAGAGGCTCGGATCAACCAAGGAGGCAGGACTGAGGCCCTGAGTGCCAGACCCCAGAGTTAGAGCTCAGTGGCGCCGCCTCTGGTGAGTTCCTGGGGTCACAGGAGGTAATAAGGTGGGAGCAGGTGCACGCTTTTCAGTACCAGGCCCTCCTGGAAATTAGCTCCTTCAACCCTCGTTACGACCCTACCAGGCATGGTTTCATTACTGCACCCATTTTGCAGATGAAGAAACTGAGGTTCAGGGGAATAAAGGAATGTCTTGCCACCCAAGATAACCGCACAAGGGTGCATTCACTAGGAGTCTGTCTGACTTTTAAGCCCTCCTGGGGAGTGGCTTGCAGCCTCACTGGGGAGACCGGTCCGTGCATGTGTGACAATGAGCAGGAACGGAAAATTAGGAGGATAATGGGGAAGGGCGGACCGGGCCCACCTCAGTGGAAACCAGGCAGGTGACAGGGAGAGACTCCCTCCAAGGCTTGGCTCCAGGGTGGCCTGGTGACCCAAGCCCGGCCAATGAACACTATTACTGCCCCCACCGCCCACAGTGATGAGCAGGACTTGGAGTGGCTCAGGCCATGTTGGTCATAGCAAATGAGTATCAGCTGGGGGCTCTGGAGAAGCTACAGGACAGGGCCGCCACACCGGAGGGTGAAGCCTCAGCAGCCGGGCCACCCCGTGGAGAGGGCTGAGAAGCCTTCCTTGAGTCTGACACCTACTCCTTACTGTGGGCAAGTGGGGCCACGTATGCACAGAATCAAGGCAAAAATGCCAAGGTCCTAAGGTCACGAGCTCTAGGCCAGAGCCCCAATCCCAACCCGAGCCCCACCTGTGCGGGGGCCGAGCTGACCCGGAAGAAAGCGCGAAGGAGAAATGGGAGGAACGGGGCTTCATGGACCAACTTCTCTGGAGCTGGTCAACTCCAGAGAAAAATGCTCCTCATTTGCCACCCTTTGAACCCCAGCTGTGTGCTGCACCGAACTACGCCCCAGGAAGCCGCTCCTGACGAGTACAGCTCGACCGCCCACAGAGGCACTAGATGGTCCCATTTCCCAGATGAGAAAACAGAGGCTCAGCTCGTGATCGTGCAACTTTTCTTCTCCCTCTGGGAGAGCTCGCCCACGTTCTAACCGCAGAAAGAGAAACGCCACCGGCCAACGCCTCTGGGGGCTTACTCTGTGCCATGCGCACTGCCACACGGCTTAGTTCACTTTTCCTGTCCTCCGGGGGGAGGGGTAGTAGGTGCCATCCCCCGTGGCAGGCGGAATAATGCCCCCTGATGGTGGCCACGTCCTAACCCTGTGACTTGGTTCCGTTAGAGCAAGGCCGACGAAGGGAGCAGGTGGCATGAAGGTTGTGTTTCAGCTGCCCTGAAACTAGGGACAGTGTCCTGGATTACCAGGTAAGCCCTGTTGTAATCCCAGGATCCCAAGAAGTCAGAGGGAGGCAGGAGGCTGGGTGTCCTCGATGAAGAGGCTACCCTGCTGGCTCTGACAACGGAACGGGGTCTCTTGACACTGGAAAACGCAAGCGAACGGACTTTCCCTCAGAGCCTCCAAAAGGGCCACAGGCTTCGCAACACCCTGATTCTAGCTCAGCGAGACCCGTCTCAGACTTCTGATCTGCAGAACTACGAGACAACCACTGTGCGTTGTTTTTCAGCCACCAAGCTTGCGCCCACCCTGACAGCCGCCGCAGGAAACAAACACCCCCATTTTACGGAAGAGGAAACTGAGGCTCAGAGAGACGGAGCCCGCTTACCTGGGATGAGTCAGGGCTGGAGGAGGGACTCCCAGCAGCCTCTCTGCTGCCCCTGCCAGCCCCTTATTCTTCCCCCCGGGGCGCAGGGGGCGCCATCCGCTTGCTGATCGAAGTGGGGCTTAAACTGAGTTTGACCTCGGGTCTGCCGATCTTCTGGGCCTTTCCACGGCATCGCCCTGCCTCGCGGAGGGTTTGCTCCTGAAGGGCAGCTGTTGGAGGTTCGGGGAAACAGAGAGAAGGAATGGACTGAAGGCAGAGGAGAGGAGGTGTTCGTTACTGCACCCATTTTGCAGATGAAGAAACTGAGGTTCGGGGGAATAAAGGAATGTCTTGCCACCCAAGATAACAGCACAAGGGTGCATTCATTAGGAGTCTGTCTAACTTTTCAGCCCTCCTGGGGAGTGGCTTGCAGCCTCACTGGGGAGACCGGTCCGTGCATGTGTGACAACGGCGGTCGTTCCTCTGGATGATGCTGGTTGTGTGACATTCTTCCTCTGGGTATGAATGCGGGGCCTCCCATTCCTGGAGTCTCAGCACCTCCACCTCCAGTAGGACGAAGACCAAACTGGCAGAAGTCCGGAAGTCCGGAAGGCGCAGGAGCCGCTGGGTGGGCGGGGGGTGGGGGAGGAGGACGCTCAGGAATCAAAAAGTTAAAGGCGCACGCGGGCGAGGCTGCCTGTCCCTGCCACCCTGCTGGAGGGATGCAAGAAAAAGGTGCAATGACTGCTGAGTTAAAATTACCTCTAGGCAAGGGCACCTGGGTGGCTCAGTGGGTTAAAGCCTCTGCCTTCGGCTCAGGTCATGATCTCAGGATCCTGGGATCGAGGCCTGCATAGGGCTCCCTGCTCGGCAGGGAGCCAGCTTCCTCTCTCTCTGCCTGGCTCTCTGCCTACTTGTGATCTCTCTCTCTCTCTGTCAAATAAATAAATAAATGAAATCTTAAAAAAAAATTACTTCTAGGCTTGACCTATAAGGATGGCTACTATAAAAATGAACAAAAAAGCTAGTACCTGTTGGGGAGGACATGAAGAAACCTGAATCCTAGTGCCCTGTTGGTGGGATGGTAGGACAGCATAGCTGCCCCCCGTGGAAAACAGTACCACGTCTTCTCCAAAAGTGGTGCAGAGAATTGTCGTCCGGTCCACAATTCCACATCTGGGCATCTCCTCCCAGAGAAGTGTAAGGAGGGACTTGGAGATGTCTTTGCACACCCACGCTCTCAGCCAGGGTTATTCCCAAAAGCCAAAAGGTGGAAGAAACTCAAGTGACTATCCATGGTTGGATGGATAAACAGAATGCGGGGGCTCTGGTCTGAATGTCTGTGTCCGGCCACGCCCCCCATTCATTAGTTGAAATCCTAATGCCCACGTGATGGCATCAGGAGGTGGGGCCTCTGGGAGGTACTTAGGTACTAGGGTGTGACCTTCATGATGCAATGGATTAATGATCTTAAAAGAGGCCCCAAGAGAGCTCCCTGTGCTTTCTGGACACGTGAGATGTTTACGACCCGAAAGAGGCCCCTCGCCTGGCCACGGTGTAATAGCCCTGGTCTTGGATTTCTAGCCTCCAGAACTGTAAGCAATGCGATTCTGTTATTTATAAGCCCCCAAGTCTGTGGTGTTTGTTATGAAGCCCGAAAGGACTAAGACAGGAGTGCGTGTGTTCACTGGAATGTTATCCAAACTTAAAAAAGACGGATGTTCGGACACCTGCTGTAAAAGGGAAGAGTGTGATAGAGATTGTGCTGAGTGAAAGAAGCCAGCCCTCAAAGGATAAATGCTGCATGATTCCACTCACAGGAGGTACCTGGAGTCGGCAAATTCAGGGAGACAGAAAGTAGCTGGCGGTCGCTGGGGTGGGGGGGAGGGGGAGTGAATAATGGGTATGGAGTTCCAGTTTGCGAAGAGAATGTTGTGGAGACGGAGGGCTGCGCTGGCTGCTCAGACGTGTAGATGTATGTGACGTCGCTGAACTGTGCACTTCAAAATGGCTAAAATGGTGAATTTTATGATATGTATACCTTACCCCAATAAAAAAAATGAAAAGTGAGACATCCTAGGTTCTTGGCCTGTGTTTTCTGGACACAAAGCTGCTCAGAGCTGCGTATCCCAAGATACAGATCACCATTGAAAGTGGCCTTTCCCATCAACTTCTGGAAGGGGAACACATCTCTGCCCAGAAGACTGCTCTCCAAAATTCGCTACTGAACAGAAGTAGCCAGAGGGATTTAGGGATCCCTAGGTATACATTAAATTTTCAAATCCACATTTCATATATATATCATGCAAAAGGAGAATATGTGTTCATATGCATTCTCCTTTTGCATGATATATGCATATATGTATATTCACATTCATGTGTACGTATTCATATATGTATATATGTGTGTATATCGTATATATGTATATTCATATTCATGTATATGTATTCATATATGAATATATAGTATATATGTATATTCATATTCTCCTTTTGCATGATATATATCATGTGAATTATCAGGAGAATTATGGAAGCTGAGGGACCACAGGGAATGAACTCCCAACCCACTGGGGAGGTGGTCAGGGAGAACTGTCTGGAGGAAGCACCACTGGAGTTGGGTTTTGAGGGCTGAGTAGGAGTCAGCTAGGCAAAGGCCAAAGGGGAAGGAGTGTTTCTCACAGGAGAAATAGTCTGTGCTCATCTGAAGGTGAACTGACAAGTTTGGTCTGGTGTGGGAGAATGACCGTCTGTAGGAGACACGTGCCAGCGGGGTGTGGTTCACGCCAGTCCACAGAAGACCAAGGGAGAACTCTTCCCTGGGAGCACCTGGAGGAGTGAAGGGCCATATTGGGGGTTGACTATTGGCAGAGAGCTTTGGCACGGTTCGGGGCATCAGCTGCCTGCACGATGCCCTGAAGACAGGTTTGCCCACACTAGCTGGGCACCCAGGAGCCTTTCCTGTGCCCAGGGTTCATCTGTGACCCTTGCTGTGGTCTCATGGGTGATCCTAGTTCCCTTCTCTATTAAGTTTCTATCCCAGTGACACTGAAAGGCGGATCTATCTCTGAAAGAAATAGGAGACCAAAATACAACAGACTCTGGGCATTTGTGGATTTAACACTGTTTTGACTATACTTGTGACCAGAGTGTCTTCTTATGGTTAACCACTTGCAATTTCTACCTTTGGGGACTCTGGATATCAGCTCCTGAGGGCAGGAGTGGGCTGTCTTGCTCACAGCCATGCCCCCTCATACAGTGCTTGGCACATAGTATGTGCTCAATAAACAGTTGATGCAAATGATTGGCACAGACAGGCTTGTGCACTGGGAACCCAGAGCCCCCCTCCCTAACCACATCATTGCCCGCCTCATCCCAACACACCTCTGCTGTCTCAACGTGCTCTCTTGCCTGCAGAGGAGCTCAGGATGTGATTTATTTATTCTTTTAAAGGTTTTATCTATTTGAGAGAGAGAGAGAGTGAACATGAGAGACAGTACAAGCAGGGGAAGCAGCAGGCAGAGGGAGAAACAGGCTTCTCGCTGAGCAAGGAGCCCGATGTGGGCTCGATCCTAGGACCTGAGATCATGACCTGAGCCGAAGGCAGATGCTTAACCAACTGAGCCACCCAGGTGCCCCTCAGGACGTGATTTAAAGAAAAAACGCATTTTAAGAAATATACTAATGTCTGCAATTCACTCTGCAATGGGTCCAAATAAGAAAATGGACTGACAGATTGAGAGAGGGATGGCTAGATAGAGAGGCAGTAAGCAAGGACAAGCACAAGAGAATGTCAAGGAGAGCTACAAGAATCAAGATGATTAGGGGTCTGTGGCAGAGAATTCGACTTTTTGGTGTTTGGAGATTTTTCATGGTAAAGTGTTGGGGGAAGAATGACACTGTGTTTAAAGGCCAACTGACTTTTGGAGCCGAAGGATTAGGTGGGGAAGGCAAACCAAGGGGCAGAAGTTAGGGTGCCAAGTTTGGCAGCATCCCACATTCATGATGTGGACAAGCTGTACACGCAAGGACATGGGGCTCATTCAGGTAGTTGGTGGTGTTGGGGGCGGGTCCAGAATCTGCTGATCCGGGGAGGGAGAGACTTCAGTGAATGGAGAGCATAGCTGGTCTCCAGCCAAGGCCTGGCCCAGGAGATGCCAGGTTCCTGATGGGGCCCTGAGTGATGACGATGGTTGGATTAGTCAGGGGGAGAGGAGTGGGGCAGGTCTGGATGGCGTCCTCACGTTTCAGGATATAACCCTGCAAAGGTTCAGGATTTCTGGGAAAGCAAGAAGCCCAGCGAGATTGGGTCTGGCTCAGCCTGGGGGCCTGGCCCCAACTCTCAGCAGCTGTGAGGCCTCGGGCAAGTCTGTCCCTCTCTGAGCAGGCGTTTTCTTGTCTATAGGAGTGAGGATTGAGGGTAGCATGCTCTTCAGGGGCTCCCAAGGATCGCACGGGAGGAGGTCAGGGCGCCACACGCAGCCAGTGGCCACTGCCCTGGGCTGCCCACAGAGGCCTCTGTCCCCACTCAGTGGTATGACCCCTGCCCCTTCCCTGGAGGCGGCTGTGATCAGGGAAAGGACTTGCAGCGGATGGCCAACGCGCTACGCTCAGCATCATCGGCGGCAGATACCGACGGGCGCCCCTTTTTGAAATCAAGCTGAAAAGACCAAGTCCACCTGTGGCCTTTGAGATACAACCTCCTATCAGAGCTTTGTCTTCCTCGGATGGGGGCTTCCTCAAGATCTCAGCTGATGCAGGAAGCTGGTGTGCTGCGGTGCAATCACCCAGGGAGGCGGCCTGCCTTTTCTGGTCCTGAAAATAAGTCAAGGCCAAAGTGCTTCTTTTAAAAAATACTTTATTCCACACATCTCCTGGTGGGCTCCCCCTCGCCCCTTCCTGGGTAGCAGCTACTCATTGACTTCTATTTCCTTCCAAAGCCAAGGGAACCTCCTGCACGCAGAAATATTTCTTCAGGTCCCAAGGCAGCAGAGAGGTCTGCTCCCTGTCCCAGTTGGCCTCCGGATGGGGCAACAGCTCACTCACCTTTCTCCCACCCCTCATTGCCACCAGGAAACTCTCCTTTGCCAGGGCTCTCATTGGCCGATGGCCCATCTGTATTTTTTTCAGCTTAGGCATCCTTTTTAGCTTCAAGCATCCTGGCTTGTGGGCGCTTCCCTGGGCATCCTCGCCAGCCTCCAAATGGATCCTCAAACTGCCCATCCTGGCAGTAAGGGGGTGGCTGATTGCTCCCATCCCTGGCACCGGGAGTACCGAGGGCCGGGGCCCGGAGGATAGCAGGGCTGACGTGGGGCAGCCTTCAGAGCCCAGTGCTGGAGGGCATGTCACAGAGGTCTCCCTGAGCAAATCGGGGCAGCCCTCGTGGTCCAGTCCTTGCACACCCACAGCCCTGCCCCTTGGGGCCGGATCCCTGCACCGACATCAGGGCAGCAGGTGAGGGAGCGACAGCAGAGTGCCTCTCTGCGGAGGGTAGTGGCGATCACAGCAGTGATACTCATGAGCCTCCTGCCTCTGTGCTCCCCACCTGGCAGGGGGAGGGAAGGGGCCGGCAGAGGACTGGGAGCCACAGGGAACACGGACAATTCTGCCCATTTACTCTCAAAACAAAATCTCTGAGCATGGCCTACGAGTGAGCCGTTCCTGGCGACTCTCTAGGGAACACTTGGGAACAATATACCATTTAATCTCTTAAAAAATCATTCAAACCCTTTCCCGGGTGACTCGACTGCATCTGAATAAGCATCGTTACAAAAATAGGGCTTTTTCCCCCCCTCTTTTTGTCTCTGCACTTCTTTCCTTGGCCTAGTTATTCTACTGAAATATAGAAGATGCTTCCATCGAGAGTTGGTCTCAGAGTAAAAAAATAAAAGATTCCATGGTCTGATACAAAACGAGCCTACAAGAACCCCTGGATCCCGCACGCCAGGCACCAGGAAGCAAAAAGGAAACCGGGGCGTTTGGGTTCAGGCTGATTCAGTGATGCAGCACATGTTGTCTCAAGAGACACAAGGGCAAACTTCGCAGCGATGGACAGGAAGCTATTTCTGTTTGGAAGGGGACACTCTTTCCCTTCTGGAAGGGGACAGAAGACTCTTCTGTCTTGGAAGGGGACTGAGCCTTTTATTGAGACAGGAGTGAGTGGGAGGCCAGCAGCCCTGCAGAAATGGCCAGGATTTTTTTTTTTTTTTTTTTTTTTTAAGCAAACTCCCAAGGTCCTGATGAGGCCTGCGGTAGGTGGGTCAGCATGGTTTCTCTTGCCCGTGGTTCTGCAAGTGGTGCAGTGGGCTGGGATCAGGGGGAGGCCGGGCTGTCTATGGTGGACAGGAGTTGAATGACTTGGGCCCGCTCGGCCGGGCTGATGTGCTGGCTCATGTACACGATACAGTCCGCGGCCACATCGGGGTTGTCCTGCACCAGGCTGTGGGGGGAGGGGAGAGAAGGGCTGGAGTCATTCCTGCCACCGAGGTCAGTGGGCCCTAGGGCGGTCCCCACAATCCCTGTGTGGGGCCGTGTCACGTTCCGGGCTGTGTGACAACCCAGAGCTCCCAAATCACTTTACGCCGCGGTGACCGTGGGGGTGATGGTCCCATGCGGTGGGAGGGAAAACCACCCGGGGATGAGAACGGCTGGGAGGACGGTGGAGCCCATCAGTCACCAGCTGTGGGACTTGCCCGGAACCTCAGCATCGTTCCCCAAATGGGGTCCCACAGGATCAGCTACGCACTACACAGGGGACCCCGTTGTAATGGGGTGAGCAAATCCCTGGTGAAGGTTGATACTAAATGGGAGGCAGCAGCCTAGCACCCAGCACTTAAGAACGTGGGTTCTCACAAATGCGCTCTCGTTGGGGTGCCTGGGGGACCTCAGTTGGTGAAGCGACGGCCTTCGGTTCCGGCCATGATCCTGGGGTCCTGGGATCGAGTCCCACACCAGCGGGGGGGTGGGGGGTGGTCCTTGCTCAGCAGGGGGTCTGCTTCTCCCTAGGCCTCTCCCCCCACTCGTGCTCTCTCTCAAATAAATAAATAAAATCTTAAAAATAGGAAATACACAAAAAGAGTGCAATGGTTGTGACCTTGGACGAGTGGCCTTATCCATTGCAGCAAGGAATGCAGCCCTGAGCCCGAGGCCTGGGGACCATGCAGCCACTCTGGAGTCGGCAGGCTGGAGGAAAATCGTGGCCCCTCGCACTTGCCAAGAAGCCCAAGGGATGGGCTGGGGGCGCGGCTTGGCCACTCACCCTCTGATGGTCTTGAGGACGGAGTCGCGCTTCAGGCACTTAATGTTCTTGCGGATGGTGGAGTGCAGGCTGTCCCCGGCCAGCCAGTGCTGTTCCAGCCACCGCACCACCATCTGGTTGTTGTCCCACAGGTAGGCCTGGGGGAGGGGGCGAGGCTGGCTCAGAGAGGCACCCCACCGACCTGCAGGCTAGCTTCTGCCCCCCGCCCCCGTCTCCACCCCAGGCCCACCTTGACGGCCCCCTCGGTCTCCACGAACCAGCGGCGCAGCATGGACTGGATGTGCACGTGGCTCAGCTCGGGGCTGCCCTGCAGGATCTCCTGCTTGACCTGGTCCTCGAGCAGGAGGCGGCGCAGGCGCCAATACAGAAAGGCGCGCGAGGTCTTCCACTCCAGGATGTCCTGCGGATGAGCCCCAGCCAGGTCTGAGCCCCCCGGGAGGGGATGCAGGGCACCGTCTGGGGCTGCGCCCTGCACGAGGCACGGGCTCTCCGATCATTCCCATTTTGCAGACCAGGCAGCTGAGGCTTTCGGGGGAGGCAGAAGCCCCTGCCCCGGGGAGGTGGCAGAGGCGAGATGCCACCAGAACCCAACGCTGGCTTACCAGAAGCACACAGGGCTTAGGCTGGGGAGGGGAGCACCCCACAGAAGGTGGTAGGCTGACTGTAGGCTGTCCTCTTGGGGGTGGCGCGATGGGGTGGGGCTCGGGACGGGCGGTGCTGGGGGAGTGCAGGGCAGGACCAACCGGTCCCAAATCTGGCCCGGCAGTTACAGACACATACACACACAGAGGTCATACTGGTGGTTCCCAAACCTCGCCGCCTGTCGGAATCTCCTGGGCATTTGAAAGCATACCGATGCCGGGCTCCCACCCCGCCTCCCCTGGACTCTGATGTAATAGGCCTGGAGAGCCACCTGGGCCCTGGGATTTTTTTTTTTTTTTTTTTAATAACGCCCCAGGTGATTCTAACGCGTGGCGCTCCCACCCAGACCGTCTCCTGTTTGGAAACCAGGGGACCTCGGGCTGGACCCCTCACGCCCTGCCCCACAGCCGCAGGCCCTTACAGCGACAGCACCCTTCTCCAGCATGCAGATGGGCCTGTCGTGGAGGGTGGCGAACTGCACCGCCACCTGGTGATAGATGGGCAGCAGCAGGTCCTCCCGGGCCTTCAGCTGGCCCTCCAGGTCCTTTCGGTCCTTGTCCGAGAGTCCCGACGTTCCTGTGGGCAAGGGCACAAACCAGGCTTTGCGGCAGAGTACCCCCGATGGAGCTGCTCCTGCTGTCTCAGGCAGGCACTCCCAGTGGCGAGAGGCCTTGAGCACGCAGCTGTGAAGGTGCCCCCTCTTATCAGAACCACTGCGCTTTGCATGTTGCAAAAGATAAGAAGGGAAGGTTATAAACAGCTCTGCCGATTTCACACCTTAGATGAAATAGACAAATTCTTTGAGATATACAAATTACGGAAGCTCTGCCAAGAGGAAACAGATAACCTGAAGAGTCCTATATACAATAAAGAGGAATTTGTAGCTAGAAACCTCCTACCAAAGAGGTAAAGAGATAATGCCAATTCAAACTCAGAAAATAGGAAAGAACGCTTCACAACTCATTCTGAGAGATCGGCATTACCCGGATACCAAACCAAAGAAATTACACACACACACACACACACACACACACACACGGGATAAATCTTGTGAAGTGCACAGGTATATAAAGATATCGCCATCCAGCATGGACTTTTTTGTAAGAGAGCGAGCAAGCGAATGAGTGGGGGAAGGAAGAGCAGAGGGAGAGGGACGCAGAGAACCTCAAGCAGGCTCCACAGTCAGAGCGGAGCCCAATGGAGGAGTCGATCTCACAACCCTGATGTCAGCACCTGAGCCAAAATCAAGAAACAGATGATGAACTAACTGAGCCAGCCAGGTGCCCCCAAAATGGACTTTTAAAGAGAACTACGTCTAAGGTTACAAGAGACACACAGCTATCATTCAAACAAAACTGGTAAAATATTTTGTCCGATGGAAAATTCTAAAAGGACATCTTGCTGTGAAAATGCTGATCTTCTTCACTGGCCCCAAATACTTGCATTTTTTATATTTTGGGTGTGTTGAGAAATAAATACACTAAGGCATTAAACATATTTTTTAATGTTAAAGGGGCAGATTTTTTTACATGTGAACACTGAAAACATCTCACCATTTTCGTAGCTGTGTTTTGGCACGTTTCCCTTTGTTTTCGCCATACTAGAAACCCCCGGCAGTGGAGGGGGCTGAGCCTCTCTTGCCTCTGAGAGACGATGCACTTCTAACCCTCTTACCTAGTTGTTCCACCAGCCGCATGTAAACTGGGTCGATCCTTCTCATGGTCTTTATCAGATCTTTCTTTCGGTACTTAATCTCCACTGTTCCCTCCGGCTCCAGAATATTCGCACTGAGAAAAGAAGAGGCAGGGCTGGAAGCGTATGAGATGCTCCCTGGCAAGCAGCAGCCAGGAGACATGGGGGTAGAGGCCGGAGAGCCAGGAAAACTGGGTGTGACTTCTTAGCTCTTTCACGGACTCATTCTGTGACTTGGGCAACTCAGAGGGGACTCTCCGGCCATCTGCTTCTATATCCATAAAATGAGGGGCAGAGCCTACATTTTAAAATCAAGTTTCCTGAGCTCTGGAAGGCCCTTTCAGCTCTGCGAGCATATGACTTTCTCCAGAACGGCCTAGCCCTCCTGCTCTTCCGTCACAGTCCTTTATGACTCTCCTCAGGCCATGGTACTGTTTCTGATCTCCTTAAAGCTCACAGAGTCACAGTGAAGAGCTCGGCATGGTCCAGTGGGAGCTGGCCTCCCATTTCAAGCCTCTCACTCCCCCCTCAGACTGTCCCCCATCCTTTGATAGCTTGGAAGCCCTGAGGAATACTCCATGGAGCTCCGAGCTTCCTGGTGGCCAGAGTGAAAAGTTCATGATGACTCCAGTGGAGGCTGCTTGTGTCCTGAGTCCTCTTGGAGGCCCAAGCCTCAACAGCAGCCCATGAGGGTCTGGGTGCACTGAAGGAAGGACAGGTTTGGCTCATTTGCACATCACGATATCTACCATAATGCCTGGCACACAGTCAGTACTCAATAAATCTTCACAATAAACGCTTCACCGACTGAGCCACCCAGGCACCCCTCTACTCAGAAAATCTACTTGTGTACTGGATGCTAGTTTCAGATTGCTAAAGCTGGAGGCTCTCCATCCTTCAGAAACTCAGAATGCCAGGCACCTGGGTGGCTCAGTCAGTGAAGCGTCTGCCTTCCGCTCAGGTCATGATCCCTGGGATCAGGTCCTGGGATCGAGTCCTGCATCAGGCTCCCTGCTCAGCGGGGAGTCTGCTTCTTCCTCTTCCTCTGCCCTCCCCTCTGCTCGTGCTCTCTCTCTCAAATAAATAAATAAAAACCTTAAAAAAAAAAAAAAGAATCTCAATGCCCTGGCAATCCCTGGCCAGCAGCTCAAAGGTGAGGATGGGATCTGAGAACTGGGGCTGAGAACAAGCAAAGGCTCAGCCAGGTGGAGGGTGACACACCCACCTGCTCTCCTTGTCTGCGTACAGTTCTATGCACAGGGGGTTGATGGAGGAGTCCATGACCACCCAGGAGCCCCCCCGGAGCTCTGCGTAGGGTGGGATGTAGGACAGGATGGGCTGCTTGTACTGCCTGAGGCTGTCCACGATGTAGGCACCGAACTTCAGCATCTGGTCATACATGTCTGCAAGGCAGAGCAGTCACGTGGTGAGGAGGCCACTGGCCCCAGCACCCGTCCACATGCCAAGCCCGAAGCTCACATCGTCCTGGGGGTCCCAAGACAGTGTGCTCAGCCAGCATGCTCAGTGGCACCATGGAAAAGAGCTCCAGGCTGGGAGTCGGGAGTGGGCCCAGGCACAGATGGCGCCCTGCCTGTCCACGTGACCTTGGCCATGTCACTCTCCCTGCCTGGGCCCCAGTGTCCCCATCTGTAGAAAGGAGGCGCAGGGCCAGCCCAAGGATTCCTTCCAGCTCCGATTCCGGGATGCCCTCGCCGGTGACTGGCGCCCCGCCCAGCAATGACATAGGTCCTTGCCTCCTGCCCACGCACAGCATGGCCCTTATTTCCCACCAAGTACCAGGCACTTTACACGGTTACAATGCAAAGATAAAATCAGCCATCATCACACCGAGAGCTAACACCACGTGCCAGTGATCAGCTCACCAAATCCTCCCCTCGGACCTCTCGGGTTGGTCTGATTCTTAGCCCCTTCACAGGAGGCAAAGTTCCCAGGGCTGCCCTCCCGGCCCTGCCCCTCACACTGTGACCTCTGGAAAGTCACACCGGGAACCTGCAGTTCCTCGTCTGTAAAATGGGAAGACGTGACCTGAACTGCTCCAGTCCTCGGGGGCCGTGGGGAGCCATGCAGAGGAGAACCGTAGTGCCACCTTGAGGGGGGCCTCCCTCTCCTGGGTGCTGACCCCGCGGCTCTGGGACCCCCGGAGAGAGAGCCATACCTTTCATGCCACCGGAGAACCCCCTCCAGTTGGCAAAGATGATCAGGGGCAACTTCTCTCGGTTAAAATCCTTGATGGCCTGGGCCGTCTTGTAGGCCGAGTCTGGGAGCCACACCTGGCCCACCTGCTGGATTATCTGAAACACGGAGTGGCTCGGATCAGACTCCTCTGTGAGAGGGCGGCAAGGGGACCGGGGGACAGCCATGCGTCTGTCCTAGAGGGCAGGCAACCTGCTCTGTGTTGGCACCTGCCTCAGAACCACGGCTCACGGGGAGGGCCCAAAGCTCGTGTGCTAGGGGCTACAGGTTGTCCCACTTGGCTCCACGGGCTACAGGTGCCTTTCGCCTCGTTTTCAGGCTCAAAGGGGTGCCAAGCTAGTCCCGGCCACACCGAGTCCGAGAAGCAGCCCTCTGCCTTCTGAGCTCCTCCCAGCATGTGCCACAGCCCACCCTAGAAACAGTGACAGGGACAGAGGCGGAAGGTAGGGAGGATTCCCAGGGACTTGTTACCCTCTGAAGAAGAAAAACCGTCGGGGACATTTATGCATCCCCCAGGAACCGTGCTGGAGAAATGGGCCCCCGGGGCCAAGGGCTCGCCCCAGGCTCCGGCATGCGACCACCCAGGACCCCCTCTTTGTTGTCTAAGCCAGCTGAAACAGCAGTCCCAAGTTCCCAGGCCCCCTCACCTTGGCCTCCGAATCCAGGTTGGCAGGGTCCGCAGGTACCACCATCTCCACGGTCCGCGTCTCCACAGCGATCACTCCGACAGGGATCCCCCCTAGCCTGCGAGGCCGGCCGTGGGTCAGCCAGGTGACACCCCCCGTGGACTCAGGGGTCGATGGGTCCTCCCGGCCCCAGCACACATTCTACGGGCATCCTGGGCACGTGGCGCTCATGGCGGGGAGAGGGGCAGGCGGAAGATACACGGTTTTCATGCGTGGGACGTTTTCTTGGAAGGCATCTATTTGGAAGGCTCCAAACCAGTAAGGGCCTCATAAGCTAGCAGGCCGGAAAGGGGCTATGGGCACCCCTCTTGGGGGCACCAGCCGTCGTGGTGACGGGGACGGTCAGGCCAGTGCAGGGATGGGAGCAGTGCTGCCCACTAGAACCTTCTGCGAAGCTGGCGCATTCTCGGTCTTGTGCCCTCCAGGACAGCAGCTGTGATGAGCTACTTCCTGAGCCCTTGAAATGTGGCAAGTGCAACAGAGGGACGGGGTCTCTTTCAACTCATCTAGGTTCGCATGGCCACACGCGGCCAGCAGCGACCCCACGGGACGGGGTGGGTCTAGGCACCCAGGCCCGTTTGGAGAGGGTTGGGGGATGCCGAGCCCGAGAGGGCTTCTGCTTGGGGGGATTCTGCGACATCAGTGACTGTCTCTGCTTGCTCCGGGCTGGTCCTGTGCCAGGTGCGACCCTGGACTCTTGTTTATGCTCTCAACGAGCCTACAAGGCAGGTGGAGGGAAAGTCTTTAAACAAAGGAAGGGCCTCCGCATGGAAGGGGGAGCAGATCTCACTTTAGTATTTGAAAAAAATACTTTTAAAATAAAACACTTATGGAAAAGTGACCAGCTGCTAATGCTAGGCTTTGTATTTAGTCTTTTAATACATATTTATTGCCCTGGAGAGAAATAATAGCAACAACAGAGTACTGGCAGCCACTACCACTTATGGAGCATTTATGATTTTTTTTTTTAAGTAGGTCCCACGCTGGGCTTGAATTCATGACCCTGAGAGATCGAGACCTGAGCGGAGATCAAGAGCTGGCTGCCTCACTGACTGAGCCACCCTGGCGCACACAATTATGATGCTGTAAGTGCTTAACATTCGTCATCACAACAGTCCTCTGTTGCGGATTAGTAGGATTATCATCCCCATCTTGCAGATGAGGACGTGGAGGCCCGGAGAGGGTGAGCAACACAGCCGGGCTTGACCTCAGGTCTGACTCCAGAGCTGGAACCCATAGCAAGGACATTGTGCCAGGAATCTGAATGGTAAGTTATAAGGACACTGCTTTGCGCTCCATGTAGGAAGGATCATGCAGGGAGTGGGGCATATCCGAAAAGAGGAAGACTATAGCGCTGAGGAGTGAGCTGCTCAGCTCTGGGAGCATTCAAGCATTTAAGCCATCTACCAGCTGTGGAGACAAGGGGGTTTCTGACTGTGGCCCTCCTGAAAGGGAATTCCTAGTTTGGAGTGTGTGTGCAGTTTTCTGGAGAGCACCCAGAGCTGTCTTCTAATTCCCGAAGGGGCCCATGGCCCCTGCAGCTAGTGAGCCCTGCCCCAGGGCAGACACTAGGGGTGGGCCCTCAGCAACAAGCTGGCTGAGATGTCTGCTAAGGCCCCAGAAAATTCCAGACTTTAGGAAGAAGTTATCATCTGGAAAACAATCCCCTAGGTTGGTTTTTCTTTCAGAAAATCCCGAGGCCAAAAGCAAAGTGCTCTTGGGGGGTCACCCGAGAGGAAAGGACCCCTGGGCTAGTGTCTGGGGGTCCCGACGCCAGGCGAGGCCAGCTAAGTGCAGCCTGCCCCGTCATCGAGGTTACCTTGCTCGTCCTGTCACCACGGTCTGGGCCCAAGGCGCCATGATTTCCTTGAAACTGCCATGGTCGAAGAATCCACTCTGCCAGGATCCCTTCAGAGCTGTGGACAGGACAACAGAAGGCCAGGCCAGGGGGTGGGGTTGAGGAGGGCCCCTAGGGTCTGCCTGGTGCGACACATAACCTGGCCCTGACAGCGCAAACACCAGCTTCTCCAGCAAACCATGCAGACCCCAACCCCATTAAAAAACAAAACAAAACAAGAACAAAAATCCCTCAAAAAACAGGGCTGCAGAAAATACTCCAAGTCAGGAATTCAGCAGCTCCTGTCAACGCCAGACATACGGAGATCCTAAGCCCAAGGATCAACCCAAGGAGCAAAGAGAGTTGACAGGACACCTTCAAAAGGTGGGACTTGGGGAAGGGACCACGTGCCCCGAAAACCTCAGCCTCACCACATTTAACTGGGGAGGGCAGCATCGGCTTCTAAGAGAGAGAGAGAGAAAGAGACAGAGAGAGACAGGGAGACAGAGGAGAGACAGAGAGAGGCAGGAGGGCCCCTGGCCCCAGGGTCTGCCAGGGGGCTGGCCTGACTAGACGGAGAAAATGGTCAGAAACAAGTTGGATATTAATTGAGTTAAAGCCATGCCCCTCTGTGCCCCGTGCCGCTCCGCTCGGGGGGGCCCCCTCCTGCACCATGCAGCTGGACGGCCAAGTTCTAAAGGTGGCAGCCTCTGAAATTCTAGACCGGGGATCATGGGGTGGGCGTAGCTCAGCTTCCCTGCTCTGTTCTGGCTGCTCGGAATGCAACCGTACACCTCCCAGAGACAAACCGGCCCCTTTCAAATAGAGGGAGGGACAGAGAGGCTGTGTGCATGTGCAAGTGTGAGGGTGCACATCTCTATGCGTATGAGTGTGTGGAAGACGCTAGGTCGTCCGTCCTGGCTGAACCCCTGGAGGGCTGCCTTAGTAAGGTAAGCTGGAGCCAAAGAGAGAGACAGGAAGAGGGAGGGAGGGAGGGGAGTATCCGATGTCTGCGTTTTCCACCGCTGTAACCACAGGGCCATTAGGGGAGGGAGGCCATGCCCCGCGTCACGCTGTCCCTCCATCCACCAGCCCCAGAAACCAGAGGCTGTTTCCACCCCTTCTTGGTTAAACAGCTCAGGAGAAGCAGAGAGGAAAAAATGCCCATCCCTCCACTCCCTCCACATTTGATCTCAGGCGTACCCCTCTGGGACATGTGGCCAAGGATCCGTGCTTCTCTCTGAGCGCTCCTTCGTCCCAGGTGCAGAAAAGAAACCCAAGAGCCAGGTCCCAGGCAAAGAACTTCAGAACTTACTCGGGTGAGGCTTTCCTGTAAGCAGCCACCGGGGGTCATAGGGAGTCTTGGTCGGGTAGTATTCAACTTCTCGGTCAATGGGGTCCGTGGGGGGGATGATGGGGACTGGGCTGTGATTATCCTAGAAAAGGAAACCAACTCAGTCTCCTTGTGCACGTCAGTGATGCCTGTGACCTGCTTCTCCCCTCTGACCACGATTCTGCCTGGTTACGCAGGAGAGCCCAGTCCGACTAGCCAGCCATCAGCAGTTTGAGTTGCATTTGGTGCCGGGCTCTCAGCATCCTTGCGCTGAATCGTCGGGGTAACACGCCGGGGTAGGTGCTCTTGTGATTCCCATTTCACAGATGAGGAAACGGAGGCTCAGAAAGATTAAGAGACTGGCCCAAGGTCTCACTGCTAGGAGGAGGAAGCCAGGAATCAAATCCAGCCTGGCTGCAAAGCTCCAGGATTCTTTGTTGGTCAGTGTTTATTGGTCTGATGAGAACTAATGCCACCCCCTTTCCAAAGGCATCCTTACAGTGGCATTAAAAAAAAAAAAAAAAAAAAAAAAAAAAAA
>LNAC01000016.1:6525786-6536613 GCA_002007465.1 Ailurus styani | reverse complement strand
GAGAACTTCAGTGGGATTCTGTCAGACATTACATCACAGAGACTTTATAGCCACTTGGGAGGATGTTTTAATACAGTGAAAACAGCAGAATACCAAACTCCACAGTCACCAGGAGTCAGGCAGACAGAAGACAAGAAGGAAACACACTAAAATTTTAATAGGAGCAGAATTACTTTGGGGGGGGGTCCCTTTCCAATTTTCTGCAATATATAATGTCACGTTAATAATTTTTAAACATTTAAATGTCAGTACACAAGACAGTTCAACCCCAAGAGCCTAATATTTCTTTTTTTAATTTTTTTGGCTCAGGACACCTGGGTGGCTCAGTGGGTTAAATGTCTGCCTTCGGCTCAGGTCATGATCTCAGGGTCCTGGAATCGAGCCCCGCGTTGGGCTCCCTTCTCAGCAGGGAGTCTGCTTCTCTCTCTCCCTCTGTCCTTCCCCCTGCTAGTGCTCGCTCTATCTCTTTCAAATAAATAAAATCTTTAAAAAAATAAAATAAAATAAATTTTTTGGCTCAGAAGAGACCCAGTTAAGTGCAAATTGGAAAAAGAGCTATAGGTCAGTGGGAAGGACGCTGGTTTCATACTGAGAAAACACCTCCATCAGGGGCCAGTGGGAACCTTAACGTGAATCCCAGCCCCCCACAGCCACCAGCCCCCCCACCCCCAGGCACCTTGTTTAGAGCGCTGGCTCCCGTCAGGATGATGTGCGAGTTTTCCACCTGGATCACTCGCTGGCCCAGCCTCACCAAGTAGGCCCCGATCCCCACAGCTCGGCAGGTCACCTGCGGAAAGAGGGGCCCCTCTGAATTCCAGAGGCAGGCATGTCCCACTCCCCACAGTGGGGTGGGGGTAGAACAGGCCAGGAAGCCACCGGGCACACATGGAAGCTACGGCCTGGCCACCGGCAACCTGACTGGTGACCAAACAGCATGGGCACAAGCCAGTTCTCTGGGCTCACTGACCCTGGCTTCTAGCAAGAATGTGGTTAACGAAGAAGAGTGTGGTGAGGTCAGACGGCAGACACGGCATGCTGTGGTTCTCGCTTCATCCAAGGCCTAGCTCTGATATGTAGCCCTTCTGAGCCGCGGTGGCCTCTGATACAACCAAAGGACATCCAGGAACCAGGGCAAAACTGGTGAAATCGGAGTAAGGTCTACACCAAGGTAAGGGCGCTGCACCAATGTCAATGTCTTGGTCTTGATAATATACTGTGGTTACACAGGATACTGTCATGGGGGAAGCTGAGTGAGGGGGAACAGGGGACCTCTCTGTACTGTCCTGTAACTTCTAGTGAGTTGTAAACGATTTCAGAATTATATAATTATATGTATCATTACATATCATATGCAAGAATGATACATCTATGATACACATAATGATAATATATATTATATAGGAGATATATAATATATAATAATATATTATGATACATATAATTATATAATAGTAAACTATTTCAAAATTATATATACATATCATATATATAACTATATATGATACAGATAAAACATCTATTTTGGAATATATAAAAATATACATATCTTTATAGATATTAAAATAAAATATGATTTTTGGAACATATAATATATAAATTATTTATACATATATATTATATACCCAAAGGTATACATTCTTTATTTTGAAATACATATAAATACTATCTAGAAAGCAAGCCTAAGGAAGACACCCATGGCCAGCGTTTTCCACCTTGGAAACTAAAGACCCAACACAGAATGTAAAGATAAGGTCTTGAATGACAGTCTACCGCAAAAGGGTATTAGTATTACTAGAAACAGCAAATATTTCTGGAAAGGCTAAGGGGAGATATTCATTTCGTGCCAATTAAAATCAGATAAAAATTCTCCTAAATACTCAGCACCTTTTTTTAAAATTTAAATTCTCGTTAGTTCACCTACAGGGCAATACTGGTTTCGGGAGCAGAATTCAGTGATTCATCACTTACATCCAACACCAGTGCTCATCACAGCAAGTGCCCTCCTTAATGTTCGTCACCAAGCTAGCGCACCCCCCACCCACCTCCTTCCATCAGCCCTCAGTTTGTTCTCTATCATTAAGATTATGGCTAAGTCCTAGTCTTAACCATAAGACTTTCCCTCTCCCTGACATTTCCCCCCTTCCCATATGTTCATCTGTTTTCTTTCTTAAAATGCACACATGAATGAGCTCCTATGGTATTTCTCTTTCTCCGACTTATTTCACTTAGCATAACACCCTCTAGCTCCATCCATGAATTTGCAAATGGCAAGATTTCCTTCTTTTTGATGGCTGAGGAATATTCCATTGTATGTATATACCACATCTTCTTTATCCACTCATTAGTCGATGGACACTGGGGCTCTTTCCATAGTTTGGCTATTGTTGATGGGGCTGCTATAAACATCAGGGTGCACATGCCCCTTCAAATCTGTATTTTTGCCCCCTTTGGGTAAATACCTAGTAGTGTGATTGCTGGGTTGTAGGGTAGCTCTACTTTTAACTTTTTGAGGAGCCTCCAAACTGTTCTCCAGAGTGGCTGCACCAGCTTGCATTCCCACCGACAGTGCAGGAGGGTTCCCCTTTCTCTGCATCCTCGCCAACACCTGCTGTTTCTAGTGTTGTTAATGTTAGGCCTTCTGACAGGTGTGAGATGGTATCTCATCGTGGTTTTGATTTGCATTTTCCTGATGATGAGTGATGGTGAGCATCTTTTCATCTGTTTATTGGCCATCCGGATGTCTTTTTTTTTTTTAAGATTTTATTTATTTATTTGACACAGAGAGAGACAGCACAAGTAGGCAGAGCACCAGGCACAGGGAGAAGCAGGCTCTCCGCCCAGCAGGGAACCCGATGTGGGACTCGATCCCAGGACCCTAGGATCATGACCTGAGCCGAAGGCAGCGGCTTTAACCAACTGAGCCACCCAGGTGCCCTGGATGTCTTCTTTGGGAAAATGTCTGTTCAGGCCTTTTGCCCATTTCTTAACTGGATTATTTGTTTTCTGGGTGTTGAATTTGACAAGTTCTTTATATAATATTTTGGATACCCCTTACCAGGTATGTCATTTGCAAATATCCTCTCCCATACCACAGGTTGCCTTTTAGTTTTATTGATTGTTTGCTTCACTGTGCAGAAACTTTTTACCTTGATGAAGTCCCTATAGGTCATTTTTGTTTTTGTTTCCCTTGCCTCCAGCGACATATCTAGTCAGAAGTTGCTGCAGCCAAGGTCAAAGAGGTTGCTGCCTGGGTTCTTCTCAGGATTTTGATGGTTTCTTGTCTCACATTTAGGTCTTTCATACATTTTGAATTTATATCTATGTGTGGTGTAAGAAAGTGGTCCAGTTTCATTCTTTTGCATGTGGCTGTCCAGTTTTCCCAACACCATTTGTTCATGAGACTATTTTCCATTGGATATTCTTTCCTGCTTTGTCAAAGATTAGTTGACCATAAGTTGTGGGCCCATTTCTGGGCTCTCCATTCTGTTCCACTGATCTATGTGTCTGTTTTTATGCCAGTACCATACTGTCTTGATGACTACAGCTTTGTAATAGAGCTTGAAATCTGGAATCATCATGCCTCCAGTTTTGTTTTTTGTTTTTTTTTTTTTTCGGGATTGCTTTGACTATTCAGGGTCTTTATATATTTTAGGACTGTTCTAGTTCAGTGAAAAATGCTGGTGATATTTTGATAAGGATTACATTAAATGTGTAGACTGCTTTGAGTAGTATGGACATTTTAATAATGTTTGTTCTTCCAATCCATGAACATGCTTTTCCATTTCATTGTGTCCTCTTCAATTTCTTTCCTAAGGGTTGCATAGTTTTCAGAGTACAGATCTTTTACCTCTTTAGTTAGGTTTATTCCTAGGTATCTTATTGTCTTTGGTGCAATTGCAAAGGGGATCCATTCCTTGATTTCTTTTTCTGCTGCTTGGTATTAGTGTAAATATTCAGTACCTTTTAAATAAGAGGAGATTGGACCATGATTCAAACACATCAACTATAAAAAGACACATTTTCTGATAATTGTTAAAACAGAGTGTGAACCAGATTTCAAGGATATTAAAGACTTGTTATTGATATCAATGGGTGTAATAATAGTATTGTGATTCTGTAAAAAAGCAGTGTTCATGGAGGTCGTTATCTAGTAAAGATCCACATGGGGGCATCCAGAGACAGTAAGACAGGACAGAGGGCTTGCTTTAAAATACCCACAAACATGGGGCACCTGGGTGGCACGGTTGTTGAGCGTTTGCCTTTGGCTCGGGGCCCAGGTCCGGGGTCCTGAGATCGAGCCCCACATCGGGATCCCTACTCCGCGGTAAGCGTGCTTCTCCCTTTCCCACTCCCCCTGCTTGTGTTCCCTCTCTCGTTGTGTCTCTCTCTGTCAAATAAATAAATAAAATCTTAAAATAAAACAAAATATCCACAAACAGAGGCACCTGTGTGGTGCAGTCAGTTAGGCATCTGACTCTTGGTTTCCGATCAGGTCATGATCTCAGGGTTGTGAGATCGAGCCCCGTGTCAGGGTTGGCGTTCAGCCCAGAGTCGGTTTGAGTTTCTCTCTCCTTCTCCCTCTGTCCCTCCCCCCCTCCGCTCTGTCCCTCTCCCCATCTCTCTAAAATAAATAAATCAGTCTTTAAATATATATATACATATCCCCAAACAGGAGACCGAGGGACCGAGGACGCAGGAATAGCTACATGTTGCTAATCACCGGAGCTGTGCGATGAGCACAGGGGCTCTTTACTTCTGTGACCGCTTTAAAGATTTCATGAGAGAAAGTGGAAAAGAAAAAGGAAATAAAATAGGAGACTCACCAAGCTGATGGTGACAATCTCTTCATAAGCCAGGGAAGACTCCCCCGCAATCATGCCGGAGCCCTTGAGATTCTCTATGCCCACACCACTGTCCTTCCCAATGATATCCGTGATGACATACCTTCAGGAACCAAACATGGGTTCAAGACTGAGCTCTAGCCCACAAAAATTGAAGGCGGACGCATTTCCCCAGGACCAGGGGCAGGAGGGATGAGCAAAGGTGAGGGAACAGAAGGTGGTAAAGCAGCCAGAGGTGAAGTGAAAGCAGAGGTCTAAGACCCTCACAGGAGGCCCTGAAGTTTCTAGAAGGGCAAGTGTAGCATCTATAAACAATCTAGAATAGAGTTTGGCCTACATAAAGATGAGAAAAGATGCTTAGTTCACAATTAATCAGTCAAGATTCTAAGGCCTTAGAAGTGTGAGACACTGTACACCCTAAGCCCTGTCAGAGATTCACAAGACACTGCCGAAATTAAAGGTTCTGACAAGGTCTGCAATAAAGACCCTTGCTAGATCGCATTTAAACCCAGGATTTCTCAATGTACTTGACTATGGAAGTGGTTCTTCACCGCCCCTCCCACCCCCCACAACAATGTATCACCAACTAACATTCTAGAAAACCTAACCTGGGAAATTCTGACTTCGTCAACTTCAGTGGAAAAAACAAAACAAAACCCACAACACTCCCTAGAAAAGACAGCTGGTAGCCTTGGACCTCCTCATGGAGCAGACCCCTGCTCTGCCTACCTCTTCCCAGCTTGCCAAATTGCTGCTGTAGCCACCTAGGCTGATTTGGTCATAAACGTGAGCTTGCAGCTCTAAGGACATCATGGGAATCCAATCTAATTCTTCCTGTGTGAGGTACTATTTTTGCGAAAGCCACGACTCACTTTGGGATGGCAAGGATGGGCTCAATCTGAAGAAAGGCCCCCACATCTTAGTCATCAATGTCCGGAAGGCTTGGGGGTCCCACTGTTTGAACACCACCATCCCGTTTGAAAACATCACCCACAAGCCCGGACGCAAAGAGAGGGATTGCCCATTAGTCGCTGAAACTGACCACAGGCAAAATGAAGGAGCTACCTGATAAATTACTTACCTGGATTCTCCGTCTTCCTCGATGTGTTTACAATGGACAGAGTTCAGGGAGCTGATTGTGGTGTAGTCTTCGGGGGTCAGGTACAAGTACTTAAATCCCTGAAAGAAACATACACCAGTGAGGCTATGAATCCAGTTCCCTGCACTAGACAGCCCCTGTTTGTTTTTAAAAACGTTAACACTATATTAACAATGTTAATAATGAGTTAACAATGTGTTAACAGCACCTTAACATGTCTGATGTTAATTCCAAGTCAGTAACAGCTACAAACTGAAGGTCTGATCAGTGCCAAGCACTTTCCACTCATCCTTACCATGACCTCCCATTTCTCCTGCTCCGCATCAGCTCCTTTCCATCCGAATCACCTTTTCATCCCTGCTCCCCCAAGGGGTCTGTTCTGACCTTTTTTCCTTATTACCAGCTCCCTCCATGCAACGTTATCATATAGTTTATGTACTGTGTGTGTGTCTGCATTGTGTATATACATGCGTATATGCAAGTATGTGTGTGTACATATGTATATGTGCTTTTTACATGAAAAGAATAATTTTTGCCCCCTTTGGCGGGGGCAATACCACTACCTGGAAAATGTACCCTCCGGCTGTAGAAAGTATCTGTCCCCTGCATTTCCACATCACAAAATGTGATCTTTTGTCTCATTCATAGTGCGTTTTACTGTGGCGAGTGTCTCTCCATCTCCGGATGTTTTCCGAGACTTCTCTGAGGCCAGAAACCATGTCTTACTCACCTTTGCCTCCTACTGCACTCCACACTCAGGGGATGCTCAGGCTATATTAGCTCCGCGTTTACAAACTTCTCACAATTATTATTCCCCTCAGGCACCTTTCCAGACACTTTCTTCCTAACCACCACTCCCGCCCAAAATTTTTAAGGCTGATTTACTGCGGTCCTTTTATGCTGCTGTACATGCATATCTGTGCTTTACACACAAGGAGCAGGAAGATTCTTTCCGCTCCGACCCCCTTCGTGGGTGCTACCTCCCCCCTTGCGAGGCATCGCACCACCATGCTGGTTTGGGGACGTACTTTGTTGGGGTCTTCTGGGTCCACCCAAGCCACCCGGAACATGTACTTGATCTCCTCTGCAAGGCCGATACCGGCCCCGCTGTTGGCTGCGAGGTAGATTTTGGGGATGCCCTCTGCCCGGGCCATCTCCGACGCCCGCAGGTACAGGAAGTCTTCTCCCATGCCGAACGACCCGATGTGGAACGTGATGTCATTGCTGATGACGATCACGTCCCGCCCTTCCGGATACTCGGGGGTCTTGAACCTCATTTTGAAGGCCACCATGCCCACCTGCCGAGGAGACGGATGCACGAGGAAAAATGGCTTGTTTCTTCGTGGGGGGGGGGGGAGGCGGATGGCAGATGTTTTTTGAAAGGCTGATTCCAGCCCGAGGCCACGCTCCGCTGAGTTCCTACCTCATTTCCTCCAGGAAGGCGGTTCATCTCCACTAGCTGGCCCTGAGGGTCCAGCACGAGTTCAGTGTATGTCAGGATGTCTTTGGGGTACTTGTCCGGGGTGCCCCACAGTTTAAAGAGAGCCTGGGGATGGGGAAAGAAAGAGAAAACCTGAAGTCCTCGTTAGGGAGGCTCATTTTCTAGTTCTTCCTCTCTTTAAATTATGAACTATGGATGGGGCTCCTGGAAGTGGCTGTTGGTTAAGAGGCTGCCTTCAGCTCAGGTCATGATCTCAGGGCCCTGGGATCGAGCCCCGCATCGGGATCCCTGCTCAGTGGGAAGCCTGCCTTCCCTCTCCCTCTGCCTGCCACTCCCTCTGCTTGTGTTCTCTCTCGCGCTCTTGCTCATTCTCTCTCAAATAAATAAATAAATAAATAAAATATTTTTAAAAATTATGAACTATTGAAAGCACACAGAAAAACATGCAGAGTAAGAAATAACCATACCCCTATTTGGTGGTTTTGCCAAATCATAATTTTTCCATGGGCGCTTATGAATTTTTTCTTTTTTTTTTCTTTTTTATTTGCCCCAGGGGTACAGGTCTGTGAATCATCAGGCTTACAGATTTCACAGCATTCACCATAGCACAAACCCTCCCCAATGTCCATCACCCATCCACCCTATCCCTACCCTCCCACCCCCTAGTAACCCTCAGTTTGTTTTTTCTTTTTTCTTTTTAATTTTTTTATTATTTGCCCCAGGAGTACAGGTCTGTATGAATTTTTTTTAAAGGAATAAGAAAGATGCAGTTGAAGCCCATGGTGTACTGCCCCTCAAGCCCAGATAACCATTATCTTGAATTTAGTGTCCTGGTCCTGTGTGTGTTTTTATGACTTTCATCATACAGTCATATATTTTAAACACGTGGGCCGGGGTGGGGGGACGGGGGGTGGCGCCTGGCTGACTCCGCTGGAAGGGCATGAGACTCTTGGTCTCGGAATTGTGTGTTCGAGCCCCACCTGGGATGTAGAGACATGAATTGAACTTAATTTTTTAAAAGATTTTATTTTTAAGCAATCTCTACACCTCACATCGGTACCCACAATACCCCAAGACCAAAAGTGAAATGTTCTTCCAACTGAGCCAGCCATGCGCCCCCCACAGGACTTAAACTTTAATAAATGGTCTTGTACTGGGCACACCCTTCTGTACCTTGCCCCTTTGGCTCCCCCATACGTTTGAGAGATTTATCCACATTGAGAAATTTAACTCTAGCTCATTTTCTCTGCTGTTCAATTTCCATGGTGTGAGTAGATCACAGCTTACCTACTCATAACCTTTTTTAAGGAACATATAGGCTGCTTCCAATCCTACAGTACTAACAATAAGGCTGTAATAAGCATTCTTTTTTTTTTTTAAGATTTTTTTTTTTTGAGAGAGAGAGAGCACGCGCCCGAGGGGAGGGGGAGAGGGGGAGAGGGACAAGCAGATTCCCCGCTTAGTGTGGAGCCTGACGTGGGGCTCAGTCCAGAACCCTGAGTTCATGACCTGAGCTGCAGTCAGACATTTAACCAGCTGAACCTCCCAGGTGCCCCTGTAATGAGATCCTGATGGTCTCTTCTTATAAACACGGATGACAGTCTAGGAGTGGAATTGCTGGGTCATAGGGTTTGTGAAGCTTCAAGTTTACTCAATATTATCAAATTGCTCTCTCATTTTTCAAAACCCTTTACAGTCCCAGGAAGTAAGTGTAAGAACTCCTTTTCCCCATATGCTTGCCAATACTGAGTTTTGTCAAATATTTTCATGTTTACCCATCGGCTGGGTATGAAACTGTATTGGAGTACTAAGCCATACTTCACTGATTATTAGTAAGGTGAGAGCCTTTGAACATGTGTATTGACCATGTAAGTTTCTTTTTTTGCCAATTTCCTCCTGTTTATAACTCCTGCTCATATTTTTTATAGCTTTGTTTTTTTCTAATTGATTGATTAATACTCTTTAGATAACCTAGTTGTAATCTGCTGCTGGTGATAGGCATTGAGACATATTCTCCCTATCCGGGACTCAGCTTTTGGTTTTTTTGCATAAAGAACTTCAAAATTTTAATATAGTCAAGTTTATGGGTCTTTTCCTGTACAACGGAAGCTTTTAACTGATTCCAAGTGACTTGAATCCTCTTGAAATTTACTTCTGTATACTAGATAAGGCAGAAATCGAAATTTACTTTTTCCAATTAGATAAGCCCACCCTTCCCCGTGGGGGAACTGTTCCAAGACCTGAAACCTCCAACAGAACTGAACCCTCTACATACTGTTTTACTCTATACATATATAGATAGGATAAAGCTGAACTGATAAATTAGGCACAGTAAAATAATACTAATAAAAGAACAATTATAGGGGTGGCTGGGTGGCTCAGTCGTTAAGCATCTGCCTTCAGCTCAGGTCCTGGGATCAAGCCCCGCATCGGGCTCCCTGCTCAGCGGGAAGCCTGTTTCTCTCTCTCCCACTCCCCCTGCTTATGCTCCCTCTCTTGCTGTCTCTCTCTCTGTCAAATAAATAAAATCTAAAAAAAAAAAAAAAGAACGATTATAACAATATACTATAATAAAAGTTACGTGAACATGGTCTCTCTCTCAAAATATCTTACTGTACTAAACTCCCCCTTTCCCTTGTGATAATGGGAGATGATCAAATGCCTCCGTGATGAGACAAAGTGAGGGGCATGAAGTAGGCAACGGGACAGAGCGTGAGGCTAACACAGGCCTTCTGAGCAAACGTCAGTAGGAGGATCATCTGCTTCCAGATTGCACTTGACCATAGGTAACTGAAACTACGCAAAGCAAAGCCATGGATACGAGGGGCATCCCGCACCTTTTAGTGAAGTTGATTCCCTTGATTCACAATCCCACCTCTGCGTTCTGTCACGGCTCTGTTTATGAGTGGGTCTGATTTTAGGCTCTGTGCTATTCTTTTTGGTTTTTTCAAGATTTTATTTATTTATTTGAGAGAGAGAGAGAGAGAGCATGCACAAGCAGGGGGGAGGGGTGGAAGGAGAGGGAGAAGCAGGCTCTCCGCTGAGCAGGGAGCCCGATGTGGGGCTCGATCCCAGGACCCTGGCCTCATAACCTGAGCTGAAAGTAGACGCTTAACCAACTGAGCCCCCCAGGGGCCAGGCTCTGCGCTGCCCTACTGTCTTCTCATCTAGCTCTATTACAACAATACACTGTAGTAAGTACTGCTACTTTAAAACAAGTAATGACACTGGCTAAGAGGAGTCCTTTTAAAAGAGGAGGCTCTTTTTTCAATTTTGTTTTTGCTATTCACAAGCTTTTGTTTTTCCCTATGAATTTTTAAGTTTCACCAAGAAACTTGGGAATTATACTGAATGTATTGATTTGGGCAGAACTAATAGCTTTACAATATTGAATCTTCCCATCATTCATGAGCATGATAAACCCCTCCATTTCTTTTTTTTTTTTT
>LNAC01000016.1:6478691-6525746 GCA_002007465.1 Ailurus styani | reverse complement strand
AGGACCCTGAGATCATGACCTGAGCCGAAGGCAGAGGCTTTAACCCACTGAGCCACCCAGGTGCCCCACCCCTCCATTTCTTTAAGCTTAAAGTGTTTTAAGAAAATTTTAAAATTTCTTCCATAGGGCGCCTGGGTGGCTCAGTGGGTTAAAGCCTCTGCTTTCGGCTCAGGTCATGATCTCAGCGTCCTGGGATCGAGGCCCGCATCGGGCTCTCTGCTCAGCAGGGAGCCTGCTTCCTCCTCTCCTTGTCTCTCTGCCTGCCTCTCTGCCTACTTGTAATCTCTCTCTCTGTGTCAAATAAATAAATAAAATCTTTAAAAATAAAATAAAATAAAATAAAATAAAATTTCTTCCATAAAGGATTTTTATGTTTTTTGACTTATCCACAATTAAACTTACAGTTGATCTTAATGTTGTAAACAATATTTTTTCCAACTACATTTTACAATTTCTGTTGGTTGATGAAAATGCAGTCCAGTTTTGTATACCGATCTTGTATCTAGCAATCTTGCTATATTATTTCATTGGTTCTATAGATTCTTGCATTTCTTATATAGACATTTATATCTGCAAAAACACCATTTTGCTTTTTTTCTTTTGCATTTCAGTCTTTACACCTTTTATTTCTTTTTCTTGTCTAATTGCACTGTCCAGAAACTCCAATAAAAAATGTTGAATAGATATGGTAATAATGGATATATCTGTCCTGTATCTATCTTTCTAACATTTCACCATTAAGCGCTATTAGTTTTAGATTACTATCTTTTATCGAGATAAATTCCCTTCTATTCTTAGTTCATTAAAAGTTTTTACTATGAACAGATATTATCTTCACAAATACTTCTTGGCATCTATTGACAAATTTAAATTTTTTCTTAATCTATTAGTATGATAAGTTACATTAATAGACTTCCTATTATTATATCATATGAACAAGATAAATCCTACTTAGTCCAATTTAAAAAAAATAATTACTGGATTTCATTTACTAATGTTTTATTTATAATTTTTGTGTCCATGTTCATAAATGAGACAACCGATTTTCCTTTTCCTAATGTTCTAATCTGGGATTCATATTAAGGTAATAATCTGATAAAACGAGTAAAGAAGCATTCCCTTTGTTTTTTTCCTACTCTCTAAACAATCTGTACACAAAGGGAATTATCTGTTCTTTGAAGACTAGATAGAAATTGTAAAGCCATCTGCACCCAATTTTACTGGACAGGCTTTTTGAACTATTATTTAATTTCATTAGTGCTAATAATCTATTTACATTTTCTATTTCTTCCTGAGTCAGTTTTGATAAGATATATTTTTCTTGGAAATTGTCTTTTGTCTCAGTTTTCAAATAGCATTTTGCATAGTATTCTGTTTCTTTATGTAAAAAAAAAAGGGATGAATTTGTTCCTGATTTGTCTTGGTCTTATCCTATGGCCCTTGAGGTCAAAGGTAAAAGGATAAATAACATTCTTAATCATACAAGTTTCTATTTAAGTACCTATTTAATTATGAATAGTTTACATATATTCCTCACAATTAATTTTGCATAGGAGGTACTATTATTACCCTCACTTTACAGAGGAGGATACTAGCCCAGAGAGGTGAAGGCACTTGCCCAAGGATACAAAGAAAGCAAAGGACAGATCCAGAATTCAAACTCCAGCCTGAGTGTCTGCAAATAGCAGCTTCTCCTACCATTCTGCCTCTCCTATGCCTGAAGTGAACTGAGGCTTTCCTGCCTACAGGGGAAGGGCCATGATCACGGGTTCACGAACATCATTTACAAGGCAATGGAAAGGATGTAAACAGACATCCATGTCACTAGTGCCAGCATGCTCCGTGTCTCTGAAAGGCCCTACTACATAAAAAAAAAAAAAGGCATACTAACAATACTTGAAAGAAACACTAAAATGTTACTGTAGTCATCAATGGTGAATAGATTATGTAAGGGTGAAATTTTATTTGCTGATTCCTATTTTCCTGTATTTTCCAATGAATACTTCAATATTCAGGGAAACCCAAGACACTAATTTTTAAAAGTAAACTAAAAATTCCTCAAAAGCAGTGAATTCCTCCACCCTCTTCCTCATGGGCTACCTACCCTTAGAATGGAGCCAGGCATGTGGCAGGAACTTAAGTGAGCATTAAAAAGACCAGAGGAAAGGGCACCTGGGTGGCTTAGTTGGTTAAGTGTCTGACTCTTGATTTTGGCTCAGGTCATGAGAGCAGGGTCGTGAGATCCAGCCCCACATCTGCCCAGCACAAAGTCTGCTTGAGATTCTGTCTCTGCCCCTCCCCCCGGCTCACATGCTCTTTCTCTCTCTCTGAAATAAATAAATAAATCTTAAAAAAAAAAAAAAAAAGGAAAAAAAAGACCAGAAAGAAACACATCAAAATATTAAGCAATGTGTCTTTAGGACATGGAACTATGAGCTACTTTTTCCTTTTTTCCATGTTCCTTTAGTTTCCAAAGTTTTTGTTATCCTACTTTTTATCATTGGGAGGAAAGTGGGTTCATTTTAGGAAAAATATTAGGAAGGCATTCCCAATATTGATTTCTTTTTCTCCAAGACCTCATTCTTCCAACTGGGGTCTTCAGAAGAGTAACTAAGGATGGGGATTGGGGGGCTGGTGGACTCCCTAAGGGGACGTGGGGTGGTACAGGAAAGCTGTAGGACTTGCCTGCCTGAACATCTCTGGGAAGTCATAGACATAGGTGGTGCCCAGGGACTGGGCCTGGAATCGCTTGGCCTGAAGCAGATCCTTGGTGACATAGGGAGTGTTGATCAGCATCCCGTGCTGGGGTCCCTGTTTGTTGCCAAACGAGTGAAACATGATCTGGAAAGAAAGACAGAAAAACAGAGTGAGGGAGGGAAGTTTGAGAGAAGCATATTCTTTTCCCATTTAATCCTACTCTCCTCAATGAAAATGTGGTGGAAGGAAGCAAAGCATGTCACATCACATGACAAAGTAACTATCCCAGAGAGCTAATCTTTTCTCTGCCACTGCGGGCAACCAGAACAAGAAGGGACGGTGGCAGGTATGGGAGCATAGCTCCAAAAATGTGATTATCATATATCATAGTACTTTACACACACACACAACCAAACATGAGTGCACAAATATTGGTGAGATCTGAATAAAGTCCCCATTTGAGTTAATAGTACTGGACCAATGTCAATTTCCTGTTTTGACAAGGTCCCGTGGTCATGTTGCTGTCATTGGGGGAAGTCAGGTGAAGGGTGCATAGGAACTCTCTGCAGTATCTTTTTTCCCTCTGTACTATTTTCCTAACTTCCTGAGTCTTTTATCACTTAAAGAGTTATATATTTAGAAATGGAAGTCAACAGGATATTTGATTCAGTTGACAAACATCTGTTCTGAAACATGGCTGGGGAAAATACACCTGTTTCTCTAAGTCAACCAACCTGGGAGTTGCACTATAATCAACCATGGTATTCCACCTCTTTTCCCAAATACGGTCCTAAAATGGATTAAACTTGAGATTGATTCTCCTTCCCAGAGGAATTAACAACTGGGATTCAGAAGCTAATGTTTACTATAAACTCAGAGGAACTATCCCAATCCAGCATGGCAAGGCACGAAGGCCACCAAATAGCATTTTAGCCTGTGTCTTGCTCTCGGGAGCAGATGTGCTCTGCCTCTGCTTTGACTTGGATATCTCTGGCAACCCTCCACCCCAGCCTCCCAGCCTTACATTTCCAGATCTGGGGTCGGTGACTTCTTTGTAGAGGCTGATGTCCAGGTAGTAGCCCGACTCATTGGTGATGAACAGGCGGATGGGAACAGCATTGCCATTGGTGGTCTGGCGGATGTTGATCTTGACCTCAGCCTGCAGCACGCGGAGTTTCCACAGACGACTGCCATAGCGCATAACCATGGAACGCACAGACTCCTCGATCTGCCCCAAATCACAGCAATTCCAATCTCAGCACCCATTCCATGCAAACTTGTAATAAATAGTTCTAGCACTGATAATAAGGGAACGATGACATACACTGAACTCAAAATACTGGGACACAGTATGTATCCAACAACTATTAGCCAATAATAACTGCAGTCACAGTGCTAAGCATGTCAGGAGCATTATCTTGTTTCATCCTCAAAATTACACAGAGAGGCCGGCATTTTTATACCCTGGTGACAGACGAGGAAACGGAGGCTGGTAAGCTAGAGAGCTACTGTGCCTACATTACATCATCTCTACCTCCACCATGTAGCCCAAACGTTTGCATTTTCTCTTCTGGGAACTATGTGGGTTGGTGGATTTGGGGCATCAGCACAGGCCCTGTGTACCCCATGGATGCCAAGCTGATGACCCAGGACTTCTTTCATCCCAGAATCACCAGCATTAACTCTGCCTACTCATGAAGAACCAGCCACGGGAGAACGGTTCTCTTCCCCCTTCCCTCCCATACACAGCCCCCGAAAGAGCCAGGAACCAGGGACAAAATTTTGTTTTGCAAGACACTTTGGGCATGCATGTCATCCTAAAAGGGAAGCATACTGCCCACGGAGGGTGACCATCAGAACAAGGATGATCCTAAGGGTGGTGGCAAAAATATAGCCCCAGAATTAAATGACAGAAGGTTGTCCACCCGCAGCAACGGAGGCTCAAACACGCGCGTGCGTGTCCTGGAACTTAGAGGTCTTGAGTGCAAGGAGACAATACCCCAAAGCAGCAAGGCACTCGAGGTGCCATAGGACCCTGTGAAAGCTGAACCCAGAGCCTCCCCTGAGGCAAGACCTTGGAGGGGTCCATGATGACGGTGGGCACGAAGTTCAGGAAGATGTGGTTGCAGTCGGTGCGCACGCTTGTGTTGTTGAACGCCACCTCCAGCTCGTCCATGGCTTCCAGGAGCAAACGCTCACCCTCGTTCTGCAGGTACTCAAAGGAGGCTTCCTGCCAAAGTCATGGGGGGGACAGATGCTAAAGGAAGGGGCCCAGGGCTGGAAACGGAGCCTCAGACAGAATAGAGAGAGGGAGGCCTTTCCCCTCGTCCAGAAAGTGTGCCAGGTGAGAAGAGCAGAGCCCTGCCTCTAAGACTATTTAGAGCCCATGATATTTATACCTCCAAGGTATTTACCAAGTTTTGCATTTTCTGTATTGGGATGCAACTGTGGCCTTCCTGATGCTGGAGGGACTGCCCCTCCCAGGGTGGCTGATTCCTAGAGATGGTAAGCAACTCATCCCTGAGCATGGTTTTCAAAGGCAAACCAGCCAATCCAGAGCACACATCTCCTCTCTGGGTTTCTCAGGTTCCAGGTCACTATCCGCCTGCCCTACTCACCCCAGGCCCAGGTACCAGACACCTAGAGATAGCCCCTCGGCTCCAGAACCCACTGAAATTATTCAGACTAGTCAATCGCAAGCCTGCCTCCCCTGCCTCACCGGTCGTTCTTTCCTGCGGAAACATATCCCTCTCCTCCCCNCACAGCAAAGACTCTTAGCCCATATCCCTCTCCTCCCCTGCCTCCCCACCAACCCTGGTGCTTCCCCACGAGGCTCCCTGCGGGATGGTGCGGCCCCTCCTCTAGGGATCTGAGAGTGACAATCTTTTCGGTGGCAACTGTTTTAGGTATAGGCCTTTTTTATACCTGAAAGTAATAAAACCCATTAAAATATCTCGTTGACTGAGGTCGCGAAAAGCTGACATTAGCTTCACATCAGGATTCAGGGAAAAAAATCACACACATGGTACATCAATGCAAGGACAGAGCATGAAGTCAATCATCTCCATTACCACGGGAGATGAGATCTACAAGGATCTGACCAGTAGGGACGCCTGGATGGCTCAGTGGGTTAAGTGCCTGCCTTCGGCTCAAGGTCATGATCCCAGGGTCCTGAGATCCAGCCCCGAAGTCAGGCTCCCTGTTTACCAGGGTGTCTGCTTTTCCCTCTGCCCCTCCCCCTACTCATGCTGGCACTCACACACTCTCACTCTCTGAAATAAATAAATAAAATCTTAAAAAAAAAAAAAAAGAATTCACTATGGGGCACCTGGGTGGCTCAGTTGGTTAAGCATCTGCTTTCAGCTCAGGTCATGATTCTGGGGTCCTGGGATCGAGTCCCACATCAGGCTCCCTGCTCAGTGGGGAGTCTCCTTGTCCCTCTCCCTCTGCCCCTCCCCTCTGCTCGTGCTCTCTCTCTCAAATAAAAAAAATCTTTTTTAAAAAGAAGTTTTCAATATTGCTTGAAAAGTTCACAATATAATCATGAATAACATGTCTGAATGCAAGAAACAATGAAAAGTGATCATGCACTCAATAAGCAAATACAAGAAACTCCTTTAGTACACTAGTATCTCTCTTCTCAACTCCATTCTCATGCAGACGGATCCATGGGACACAAGAAGCACGTCCACGTGCCGCCAGCCAGGACATGCACAGAAGCCCCTTTGCCGTCCACCTCCCCTGTTACTGCCCAGACTGAAGGGTCACGAGGGCACACCCAGCGGTTCCCAGCACAGAGCGGGGATGCAGTGAAGGGCAGGTCAGCACACGAGTGAGCAGCTCCGAGGGGGAAAGGCGCGCTCCGTGGGGTCTCACCTTTGTAATGAGGTCCGAGTGCCTGATGATGGCACGGATGAAGAACCTGTAGTCCGTCACTTCGGCCCCCTCTTTCACTTTGGCGGCGCCCAGGTACAGGTGCATCTTGTGGTTGGCGCAGGGCACGGCGGTCAGATCGAAGCTGCGCATCCGGCTGAGCTCCAGCTGGAAGGCCAGGGCGGGCTCCAGGTGGCGGTAAATGCGATCTTCTGCAAACTGCGGGGCCGGCCCGGGCGTGGAGACACACAGACACACAGACACACACCGAATGGGACCCTGGGGCGGCGTGGCTGCTGGGTCCACGCCCTGCCTGGCGGACCGCTGGTGTTCACAGCTTTCGCACTCCGGGGGGTGGGGGGGGCGGGTGTAGCCTTCACCACGTCACCTGTGAGCAGCCCCGGGGCTCGGGGATTTGGGGTTTGGGAAGGTCCAGAGGAGAGCCTCGACCCCGCAGGTCCCGCACACTGGCCCATGCCTCTCGGCTCCCGGGTGAGCCTACCTAGTCCCCAGCACCTGCCAGGACAACCAGCCTCTGGTTGTCACAACAGAGTACCTCTCGAGAAGTCACTAAGTGCTGGTTTCTCTGTGGAAATGGGTCCCCCAAAGGAAGCGACAGACAGTGCTGGAGACCGAAGTGGAGAGAAAATGAAGACCCTCACCGAAGGACGGGTCTGAACTAGAAATGAAACGCTTTGGATAAATTCAACTACGAGACACTGAAGAGGATGGAGTCTAGAGTCTGTGTTGGGAAGAAGCCCACCTGTTCTAAAATAGGGGTCAGCAAAGCTTTTCTTAAAGGGCCAGAGAGGGAACGTGTGAGGCTGGTGCGCCCCACGGCCGGTCACAGCTACACGATCTCTGCCGCCGGCACGAGAAAGCCGCAGCGGATCACAGGAGATCAAGCAGGTGTGGCTGTGTTCCAAGCAAACTCTGTTTATAAAAATAGGCAGCCGGCCTGCAAGAACGTAAGAAAAAGAGGTTGGGAGAGCTATGTGGGGACAAAAGTGCTCCAGATGAGGGAGACACTGGCGTGAAGTCCAAAGGGATGGGAAGCATGAGGTCTGAGCTCCACAGGGAAACATAATCCCAGAGGAAGGCTGGAGTCCACACAGGAGTTACGTGTTCTAGAATACAGGGGTGCCTTAAGGACTGGGGACCATACTCTTCCTGAACAGCAAAGACGCCAGGGAGGTGAGAGCAGTATCTCTGCTCTGGGTCATACCTCATCTCGTGCTCTAAACGTGAAAAACTTGGGAAATTCTTTCTGCAAAAGAAATCCATACAAAAAACAATGAAATCAACTCAGATTCACTTAAATACTGAAATACTTGTTTTGAAATTTTTTTTTTAACCATAACCCTTCCGCTTCTAGAATGAATCATTTGGAAAGCCTTCTCTTTTTTAGCCATTCCTCTTCTTCCACCCCCTGTACAGAGTAATCACCAAATCAACTGAGTCTTGAGGAACGTTATCGTACATTGTATGGATGTACTGAGAATCGGACTGACCTCCTGGGCAATCAGGAAAGTGATTCTTCGGAGTCCGTAATCCACAAGGATGTTTTTCTGCATTAAAAACCAAACACACAATGGAATAGTATCCAGCCACAAAAAGAAATGAAGTACAGATACAAGTTTCCACATGGCTGAATCTTGAAAACACGATGCTGACTCAAAGACACCAGTCACAAAAGACCTCATGTTGCAGGATTCCATTTACATGAAACATCCGGAATGGGCAGATCCACAGAGACAGAAAGTAGACTCATGGTTGCCTAGGGCAGGGGGGAGGGTGCTGGACTGAGGGAAAACGGGGGAGACTGCTAATAGGTTTTCTTTTTGGAGGTGGTGTTGCTGAAAATGTTCTAAAATATATTTATCATGATGATGATTACATGACTGTATGTCATCTTATCTCTGCTGTGGGATGCCAAGTGTCAACCCAGTAAGGACACCAGCTATGTCAAGAAGAAACCCGCTGAAAGGAAATACGCCAGTATTTTCATCCCGGGGCTGGATGGTACGGGTGTGGGTTTTGTTTCCAGATTTGCCTGTACCTTAAACGTTTTCTACAGTGAACATCATTACCTTGTTGATTAATCAAGTCATGTCTAAGTAAACATGACAATAACGTCCCTAAGCTTTCAAGGCGTTATCCATGACTCAGCATCATTCACCCCCATCTCCTGCCCAGGAATTACGAGGCCAGGTCCTCTGAGGGATGCCAAGACAGAAGAGGTAAGAGGTGTCCCTCCCATCTGGATAATACGGAGAAGACAACCAATATACAGGTAAATAGACTAACAACAACTGAAAATTTCCAAGTGTTCTTGAAGTTGAGACAAACTCAGGAGAACTAACAGTCAGACAGCATGCCTGGTAGACCTGATTAATTTTGGAGTTAGAAATCTCAGCAGCGGGCGCCTGGGTGGCTCAGTGGGTTAAAGCTGCTGCCTTCGGCTCAGGTCATGATCCCAGGGTCCTGGGATCGAGGCCCGCATTGGGCTCTCTGCTCGGCAGGGAGCCTGCTTCCTCCTCTCTCCTCTCTCTCTGCCTACTTGTAATCTCTCTCTCTCTGTGTCAAATGAATAAATAAAATCTTTAAAAAAAAGAAAAAGAAAAAAAAAGAAATCTCAGCAGCTCATTTTACAGGTGGGGAAACTAGGGATCAGAGAGGTAAAGTAACCTGGCCAAGGTCACACAGTGCCTTCCCACTGTTTCCACGACCTAGTCTTGCCAAGCTGCTCCACATCTGTATGCAGCTGAGGTCCTTGAGCATATGTGAGAGCTGAGCCCCCTCCCAGGGTTACATGCTCATATAAGAACAAGTTCTTTGCACAAATGGCGGTCAGTATAAGTGACTCTTTAAAGATTTTGAATTTTCTGGGTTATTTCAACAAAAACATTCCCCCCAAACTATTTATTGAATGTATCCTTGAAGTGGTATATCTGCTACCTCATTTCATCCTTCATTGCTCAGGCTAAGTAGTGAACAGTTGACCCTTGAACAATGTGGGGGTTAGGGGTGCTGACCCCCTGCACAATTAAAAATCCACATATAATTCTGACTCCCCAAGAACTTGACTATGAATACCCTACCACTGACCAGAAACCTTACTGATAACATATAAACAGTCAACACATTTTGCATGTTGTATGTATTATATACTACAGTCTTACAACAAAATAAGCCGATAAAAAGAAATATTATTAAGAAAATTACAAGGAAAGGAAAATACATTTATAGCACTGTACTGTATTTGTCGGGAAAAAATCTGGGTATGAGTACACCTGCCTAGCTCAACCCATGTTGCTCAAGGGTTAATTGTATATACTTTCTTTCTTTCTTTCCTTTTTTTAAGAGATGGAGTGGGGCGGTGGGGGACGGCAGAGGGAGAGAGAGAGAGAGAATGTTAAGCAGGCTCCACACCCAGCCCAGAGCCCAGTGCGGAGCTTGATCCCACAACCTTGAGATCATGACCTGAGCCGGAATCAAGAGTTGGATGCTGAACTGACTGAGCCCCCCAGGCACCCCTACACTTTGTCTATTAATCATGACAACACCCAGGGAGAGGGAAATGCTGTCCCCACATGATTGGGGAAGAAGCTAAGGCTCTACCGAGTTCAGCCACTTCCGCCCAAGGTTATGGGCTCCAAGGAGTAGCGGGGCTAGGCTGGGAAGCCAGGTGTGTGACTCTGAAGTGCACAGCAGCACTCGGGCACGTGGGAGCCCTCGCCACAACACCCCTCCTTCCTCTTCCAGTGACGCCGAACCAGAGGCATGCCCGGCACACCTTGGACTGTACAAACGTCCGGAAAATCGGCACCAGCTCCTCATCTTCCAGGTGGTCCGCGTACTGGATGGCCACGTTCAGGATGTGGATTGGCTCTTCTTTGAGGTTCTGGGAGAGCAAAACAAAGGCAGGTGGTAGGACTCGGGGACCCCAGCCTGCCCCCTCCTTAGCATATGCTCCCTGCTTTGGACACTGACCTTGCTGTCTTCCTCACAGTACAGGGAAGTGCGGGCCTTGCTGAAGAGGGGGGCTTCCCGGGGCACGTTGGCAAAGCAGGAGATGACTTCGTCGAAGTTCCTGGGGGCGCAGGGTGGAGAGGTGGGGCTGAGGGGCTGCTGCTGCCCAGTGACGTTGAAGGTTAGGATTTCGCTCTGAGCAGACGAGAGACTTGGGTCCTCCCTCCTTCCCCCCAGCTGCTCTCTGAGCTCATCCAACTCTGTGCAGAGCTCACTGCGGTCCTGACCCGGTCCAAGGCACCATCGATGGGGTCTTTCCCCAAAAAGGCAGGAACCTAAGTGATCTGAGATTGTCAATAAAAGGAAGTCCCGTGCTCTGGGACATCAGGTGGGCTCCCCCTGTGTCTCTGTCCCCGTCCCCTATCATGTGGGCTCCCCTGTCCCTTTGTCCCCCATCAGGCCAGGACACCCCGACCCCACCTCCCCAAATCAACTAAGGCTGCTACGGAGTTACAACAAGAAAATCCAAGCACAATGCACAACACGGAAGAACAGGTGGGGAAAGGGCAGTAATAATGGGACTGATTGCTGACATTTATTGAGCATGTCACTTATACCTTAACTACACTTTATTATCATTATTATTTTTTTTTAAAGATTTTATTTATTCATTTGACACAGAGAGAGAGATTACAAGTAGGCAGAGAGGCAGGCAGAGAGAGAGGAGAGAGGAGGAAGCAGGCTCCCTGCTGAGCAGAGAGCCCGATGTGGGCCTCGATCCCAGGACCCTGGGATCATGACCTGAGCCGAAGGCAGCGGCTTTAACCCACTGAGCCACCCAGGCGCCCCTATCATTATTATTTTTTAAGTAGGCTCCACACCCAATGTGGGGCTTGAACTCATGACCCCGAGGTCAGGAGTCACATGCTCTACTGACTGAGCCAGCCGGCCAACCCTCCCCCCTTTTAGCTACACTTTAAATACAATATTTAATATACGCTACCTCATTCAATTTTCCCGGTGGTTCTGTAAAGTAGATCCTTCTCTTATCCCCATTATAAAGATGGGAAAACTAAGGCACAGAGAGGTGAAGTAATTTGCTCAGAGTCTCACAGTGTGGAAGCGCACAGTCAGGCAGGCTACACAAATAAACAGGTGGGGGCCAGGGGAAGCTTGCTCGGCCCCTCTGCTCGGGGTGTTTGAGAGACTAGGCCACTCTGGGTACCTTACGAAGTCCTCAAATCTCTTGAAGGCGACCATGGCCCCCATCCGCTGGCACAGCGGGGAGAAGCCGCTGTCCATGAAGAGCTCGGTGCTGTGCCTCAGCAGGTCGGGGTTGGTGACGCTGATGGGCACGGCCATCCTACGGGGGGACCGGAAGAGGGGAATGAAGCGGCTGCTTGAAGATGTGGCCCCGAGAGCCGTTCCTGTCCGGAAGCTTCGGTGAGCCAGACTAGCATGAGAGCCCGCCCAAAGCAGGACCGACGACTGGGAGCGGAAGGGACTGGGGTCTGGGTCGGAGGAGTCTTGTCTGGTTGCTCAGGACCTGGTATAGACTAAGAGCTTCACGAACGAGTGATGAATGAATGAATGACATGCATGCATGCACACAAGTCCAGCCTCAACGTGGTCCTAGGGAAATCCCAGATCATGGACTCAGCCACAGAGAACGGACATGCTTAGGCGCCCATTTCTCCCAGACAGCCCAGCCCCGGGAGGCTGGTTGAAGGGACAGGCTTGGTTCTAAAGACACTCCGCCGCTACCAAACCTGCTCCTGGGACAGTGTCAGAAACCAAACCTGGCCCCTCAGCCAGCAGCCCATTAGAGCTGAGCTGGTCCCTGCCCCCAGGAACGGCTGCTCACCCGCAGCAAAGAGAAACAGGTCCCCGGGAGCGGTGACCGTCGGGCCCTGGAATCAAGCAAAGGAGGGGCTATTCATCAGATGGGGTACAGAAAAGTCAAAAGAGCGGACCCGGCACTGCTCTCCTGAAAAGGGGACCTGCTTCCAAGGTTGGCCCTTGGCTGGTGTCTGGGAGCTTGGGGAGGGTTCCCACCATTCCCTAAAGGATGAGGCTCACTGTGCCCAAATCATTTGTGCTGAGCACCTGCTTTCCTCCTAGAGCCTGGGACTTGGGTGCCCGCGTGGCTGGGGATGCGTATACACAACCAGCTCCCCGTGAAAACTCTGAGCGCTGCGTCTCTAACCAGCTGCTGGACAACACTGCACGCAGGTCATCACAACTCGCTGCCAAGGGATGAAGGGCATCCTCCGTGACTCCCCTGGGGACGACGCTCAGCAGCTTGCGCCAAGTGTCCCTAGACTTCCTCCCCCCACCTCCACCTGCTGCACCCATGACCCTTTCGCTCTTGCTGACTGTCCTTGGCTTTGCTTCCTGTCCTTTCACTGGGACAAGTCCCAGCCGTGAGCAGGACACATCCTGAGCCCTGTAAATTGTCAAATGAATCCTCAAATGTGGGGTGCTCTTGTAGACCCCTGACCCAGGTGGGCGGTGGCCTCTGCGCCTTCCTGTTGGGTCCCCCTGAACTCACCATTGAGGCCCGCCCCCTGCTCTGGGATAGCTAAATGCAGAGTAGAAAACTGGCACGTAGCATGGGCTGAACTCAGCCCACAGATTGACTTGGGTCCCTGCAGCATTTTTAATATATTCTGACACATTAATTAACTACTTACAGCAAAGTTGAAGAATTTCTTTTTTTTTTAAAGATTTTATTTATTCATTTGACACAGAGAAAGAGATTACAAGTAGGCAGAGAGGCAGGCAGAGAGAGAGGAGAGAGGAGGAAGCAGGCTCCCTGCTGAGCAGAGAGCCCGATGTGGGCCTCGATCCCAGGACCCTGGGATCATGACCTGAGCCAAAGGCAGCGGCTTTAACCCACTGAGCCACCCAGGCACCCAAGAACTTCATTTTTTTATAAAAGACTAGATGTCCTGCTTCTCTTATGGGGCAAAAATAAGGAAAGATTTGGTCTGGCTGACCATTTTCCTGGAGCTGGAACAGAAGACTCCCAGCGCCTTGGGCCTGGCCCTAAGTCCTGGCTTCACCGTGCACGCAGCTCCCCTGGCCTCTGGTCTGACCTCCCTGTACTGGCCCCCTGAGCCAATTCACAGTGGGTCCGATCCTACAGCCAGGCCCTGCTGGGAGGTGGGACTTTACTCATCATGGCCCTTCCCAGAGGCCCTAAAGAATGGCCTTTGGGGGCAATGGCAGGCAGAGTCTGCTCTGAAGACACAGGCCCGGAGCAAGCTTCTGGTGCTTCCAGACACCAGCCACAGCAAGGACCTGAGATGGTCAGGGAACCCCTCCAGGGTCCTCAGTGTCTGTGTGGGTCAAAATAGGACCCCGGATCCATACTGAGGGGCATAACCAATAACAAATATGTGTGTAGGTTCCTCCTAAGAAGCAAGCGGTGGCTGACCCACAGGGTTCTGGAGAACCGCCTTCCTATCCTAACCGGGCTGATCTGCTAAGACAACAAAATCAAAGAAAGAACAGAATGCCTCCCGACGGGCAGACAGTTTCAAAAGTCCTTGCACCACACCTCCCACAGTCCCCCAAATGATTCCAGGGCCACAAACACTTCGTCTCCTTTTCTCTCAACTGGATAAAATATCATGATCTCTCTCTCTCTTTTTTTTAAATAAGAAGAGTGGGGCACCCGGGCAGCTCAGTCGTTAAGCGGCTGCCTTCGGCTCAGGTCATGATCCCGGGGTCCTGGGATGGAGCCCCACATCTGCCTCCCCACTCAGCGGGAAGCCTGCTTCTCTCTCTCCCACTCCCCCTGCTTGGGTTCCCTCTCTTGCTGTGTCTCTTTGTCAAATAAATAAATAAAAATCTTAAGAAAATAAAATAAAATAAGAACAGTAAAAATAAATGACATTAAAAAAACAAATAAATGGCATCTATAAAAGAGGTGCCTCATGGGGAAGCACTTCTGTTCTTCATCCATAACAGAGCAACACCTTCTTCTTAAAAACAACGGAAAGAAAAACATGCTTTGAAACACTAAGAGGTCCAAATATTCGCCACATCAAGAAGTCATGAATCCTGCTGCCCAGAGAGAGACAAGATCTGATTAAGTCAACACCAGATCATGATGAGACTGTCCTAGCCACAGCCAGGCCTGTGGGGACCCCCAAGAGCCAGACCCAGGGGAGCGAGGAAGAGGGAAAGGGAACACTCCCAATCCCAGGGAGACGTGTTTGCGTCAGCTGAAGGTAACACGCTCTACCTGACCAGGATGGTACTTCAGGTCCTGAAATAAGATGGATTTAAAAAAGAGAAGGTGAGAGAACAGCACAGGCACACCAGTGTGTCCCCAACTGAGAATATCGTGGGGATCCAGACGGGCCAACACACTCGCTGCAGCCAGTGGCTCCAGGGGGCCCACAGGGGCTGTGGAGGGCACTCTGACCAGAGAGGCACGTGGCTCAAATCCCTGTCCCACACGAATGAGCAGCTGGGCCCATGCCGGGAGGGCCCAGGGCTCCTTGTGTGTCAAAAGGAGACAACAAATTTTTGGCCAACAGACAGTGAGGACTGAATGAAATAGAGTATGGAAGCGCTTGGCATGGGGCCCGACCAACAGGCCATCCGGCAGCAAGAGCACAGTGATAATCATCACAGGGGTCCCAGATGTTCACCAACAACTTTCTACATGCCAGGCACTGCCCTAAATGCCATGTGCTTCGTATCTCATTTACTCTTTGTCATGGTTTAGGAAAGCACTGTCCACACTGTCCGCTAGAGCTTTCTATGGTGACGGAATGTTCTAGAACTGCAATGTCCAATATGGCAGCCAAAAACCACATGTGGATGCTGAGCCCTTTCAGTGTGGCCGGTATGACTGAGGAGGTGAACTTTTCATTGAATTTCACTCATTTTAATTTAAAGAGCCCACATACGGGTAGTGGCTATCATACTGAGCAGGGCAGGTGGATGAAGTAGACTGGATGGACTCAATCTTACAGATGAGAGAATGGAGATGTAGGGAGGTCCTACGGTGGAGAAGCGGTATCCCTGAACTGTCTCCCCAGACATACTCGCTGGGTCCCTCCGGACCCAGGACTGCAGGGGTCAGGGAGAAAAGAAACCCACAGCACCCGTGGGTGCGTACCACTGCATACCGGTTTGGGTGGGAGGAGGGCAGCATGAACTGGAACTCCACCACGCAGGTGCCGTCCGGGAGCTGCCGGTGCTGCAAGCTGTTTAACTCATAGGCGATGTAGCCCCTTCGCACATAAACCTAGTGAGGCAGAAGCACCGAAGACATTCTCTCAGAGGGCACGGCAGACTGCCCGCAAAACCTGACGAAGCTCAGGCTGGAGGGATCCAGCACTCCAAAAAGCTAAGAAGGTGGGCTGCCGCCTTCTGTCTGACATAGCGTCGCCCCCCAAACAGGACAGGGGATTGGACAGTGAGCAGCAATAATGCTCACATCAGATGCTTACTCATCTATCTCAAATAACCCTGTGAGCTAGTATTACTGCCCCCACTGCAGCAGGAGAAGCTAAGCGTCCAGAGAAGGCAGGCAGCTGGCCAGAGGTCACACAGCTCATAACCTTGCACAGTTTGCTCCCACTGACTGGGACCTCTTTGCTCCTTCCTCTCCACCAATTCTGACTGGCTCTTTGAATGCCTGCTTTCATATCACTTTCTAATCCAAATCAGAGCTGACCCCCCTGTCAGGTTCTGTCCTGCTGTCTGCTTCTCAGCATGACGCTGCGTTCCCACTGCAACCCTATCGTCTGTGTAAAGAAGGACGTATTTAGCGTGTGTCTCTCCCCAGCCAGAGAGAAGCTGCATTAGGGCAGAGACTGGCTGTTCCCTGCTGTATCCCCCGCGGCTGGCACACAGTGGGTCTCATGATATAGTGGAATATTGGAAAGAGCGGGAAAGGCACTAATGAGCACTACTGGCTTTCACTGCTAGAAACACGGAGACCTGAAAAGGATTCTTGGAGCTGAAACCAGGCAGGAGGGAAAGACTGCAGGCCTAGGAGACTCTGTGGCTGTGACCTGTTCACAAGTCCCTAACAGTCTCCGTGGAGACCCAGTCAACCTTCCAGCACCAGGATGGGTAACCCACGGGGTCTACAAAGGTGACAGAAGAGGGGACAGGGGCCACAGGGGACGGAGACTCCAAGATCAGAGGGTTGTGCTGCTGGTGGCTCCCTTCCCTGGCCCATCACACAGGGGGTCACCTGAAGTTGTCACCTAGGTTCCTTCCAGCTCTTGTGGTTCCCAGCAGGTGAGTCTTGCAAAAGTACATAATGCAGGGAGTCAGAGGGGCACGAGGGGCCTGAGCTCTTGGTGGCTAGTATTTAGATGTGTCCTGCCGAGATGAGGCCAGGACGGCACGGGAGGTAACGGGGATTACCAGCAAGGACTCTGGACCGAGACCTCGTGTGAATCCCGGGCCTGCCACTCCCCAGCTGTGAGACCTTGAGCGAGGGGCTCCACCTCTCTGAGCTTCACTTCCCTTCTCTGGAAGATGGGCGTAGCAACAGAGCCTACCTTGGGGAGAGAAGGATAGGATCCCACGCTTGAGGTGCGTGGCCCAGGGTGAGGTGGGCAGTGGGAGCAAAAACTGATATTTTTGGGGCAGACGCTGTTCCTGGGGCCTCCCTCCTACTCACCTCCAAGGATGCCATGCAGACGACTTTGTTAGCGTGGTAGAAGAAAGAGGGCAGGACGTCAAATATGGTCGTTTCAGAGAGTATTAGTTTCTAGGGGATGGGAAGGGAAGGAAAGGAAACGTGAGCAAGTTTCAACCACGGGTCAGATGAGTAGAGGGATGGGGCAGGGAGGGGAAGCCCGCCGCGGTCATCAACAAAATGCTGCCGGCGTGCAGCTTCAATCAACGGTTCTGGGAGGACGGCACCTAAGGTTCCCCGTTCCAGAGGCGGAGTGGGTGGCTGGAGGCTTGCAAATAATCCAGAAGTGGGGATGGGGGAGCCCAAAAGATGAAGCCATGACTCAGCGCACGTGAGTGTTTGTGGTTTCCAGTAAGCTCTGCCACACCTGCGTTTAAAGGGGCCCCTCCTGGGGGAGTCTTGCCGCCTGATACTCTGTCCATCCTGTGGGCCTGGACCTCTCCCAGAGGCTCCCCGAGGCCCCCTCGGGCAGCCCCGGCCACACAGGGCTAAAGCATCTGCAACTGTGTGCTGGACCCTGGCGCCGGCGGCACGGGCAGCGCATCTCCCAGACGCCCCACCTGGGCCACAGCCTGTACTCTGGAAGGGGGACAGAAGGTGGCGGCCTCACCTTGAGGTTTTCTGGGCAGAACTGGTGGCCATACATGTCGATGGCGGACAAGAAAATGGACTCCACCTGGTTGTGCCTCAGCTCGTAGGACGGGAGGTGGGAAGCGATCAGGACCTGCCAGGGGGTAGGAGGGTAAGCCAACCTCACAGGGGAGAAGCCAAGGGCCGGGCCCCGAGATGGGTCACAGGATGGCAGCAGAGGGGCTGTGCACCGTCCGTGAGGGACAAGAGGGGGAGGGAAGGCACCCCATGACCCTACCTGTCTGGCTCTGAGGGCCACTTTGCAATGCTCACTCTTGCTCAGCTGAGTGAGCTCGTTGAGGATGGAGGTCAGTTCTTCTGACAGGGAAGGATCTGGGCCACAAAGCTCATCCTTTGGGGGACAAAGACAGAATCCAAATGGCTTTCCTCTGCCAGAAGGAAACAAGCCAGCACTCACCCTCAGCTGGGGGGCGGGTGCAGGTACCCCAACAAGCTGGACAGCTCCTCAGCTCTCTGAGCATCCCTGACACAGCCTGATGATCATGCCCATGCCCTAAACACCCGCTCAGATGAAAAATACAATTAAGTCTCTACCTACAGCTCTATTAATAACCAGCTGTTATCAGGCAAGCAACTCCTTGACATTGCCCTTGACACTCATTTCCCCAAACCCTCCCACTCCTCTGAGGAGTTACGATATGATCCCCATTTTGCAGACGAGGAAACTGAGGCTCAGAAGCAGTGTGCCTTGCCCCCAGGTCACCGAGCATGGGCAAAACTGAGCCACATCCAAACTTGGGTCTATTCTGTCCTCAAAGCTTCTAACTCTTTCCTGCCTGACTTCAGGGTTTCACAGTTTCAGAGAAGCGTGAGGAGGGGAACTAGAGTCGGGTACAAACGAAGAGTAAGGTTCACATGGGACACTCTAGTGAGGGTGTAAGCCACCCTCTGGGAGTCCCCAGGGGCTGCATTCTGGAGAACGGCAGCTTCTTACAGGAAGGAGGATCTGGAGTTGCAGAAGAAGTAGAGGGACCGTGGTTTCCAAGAGCATCCCTCCTCCCACTTGGAATGAGGGGCCTTTTGGCCAGAGACCAGAGGGCTGCGAGTGCCTGGTCTCTGCATCTCTACCTCATGCCCTAAATGCAAAGAGGGCTTGGGAATGGCCCAGAGCAGGTGCTCCCCAATACCCGCTGAAGACAGAACAATGACTGCTGGGAATGTGAACTCTCCGGCAACACACCCCCACCCCTGCCCCAGCCCAGACTGTTCTCCAAGAAGTCACCAGATGGTGGGGCCATGGGTCTTTTCTTCTACACCTGCCTCCGCATTTCCCTAATGAGAATGAGCCTGTTCTGTTTTTATGATCAGAACACTTGTAACGCATTAATATCTCACACTTGTACACAAACACACAAGCCTGTTGGTGCTGAAGAAATCACACAGGTTATTCTAAACTTTCTCTCCCTTCCCCACTGTGATCTGCTTTAGAAACCGAGTCCCCTGAAAGATTCAAACTATTTCATTTCCAAGTAAATACTCAATTAATAAGTCTTTTTGGAAAGTCTTCTAGGCACCAAGTACCACCAAATGCAAAGAACTCATCATTTTTGACAAATGGAACCAAGAGAGCCAAAAGAATAATGGATCTCTCACACTCATCCCCCAAACCACACCTGGTACACCTTCAGCTGCCTTCACCGAGAAGCCCCAAGCAAGTGTCCTATTTCTCTGATCTGGGGCCCCCTCCACCAGGCTGCCCTCTGGGGTACACAATTTTTAGCACCTTCCTGCCCAGAAGAGAGTCAGTATGTGTACAAAGAGTAACGAATAGCAGGATAACCCAAAGCTCTCACCCCTGGCCTTTGAATGGCGAGCGGATGGTAATAGATAACAGGCATACCTTGCTTTACAAACACTCAGCTAAAAACACCTCCATCCAAGGAGGTATTTTGCAAAGGATTATATACTACTTTAGCGATGGCCTTCTCTGCAGAGTGGACATCTCTTTGGGCATAAGTTCCAAATCCTGGCAGCACATTGCAATCCCTTGGAAAGCCCTCCCCCCAAATTCAATTTTGAAAAATTTCAAAAACTACATAAGAATTAAGGATCAGTTGGGGGCCCTGGGTGGCTCAGTTGGTTGAGCATCTGACTCTTGATTTAGGCTCAGGCCATGATCGCAGGGTCCTGGGATCAAGCCCTGCATTGGGCTCCACACCCAGTCTGCTTGAGATTCTCCCTCTCTCTCTTTCTCTCTCTGCCCCTCCCCCACACACTCTCTCTAAAATAAAAAAATCCTTAAAAACAAAATTAAGGATCAATACATTGAAAATGCCTATACTGATGATCCAGATTCGCCAACTGCTAAACATCTATTATTATCACAACTGCCATTTCTCTGGTAAGTGCGCACGCGCACACGCATGCACGCACGTGGGCACACATACACTTTCTTTGAAAGTCGGTTACAGACACCACGATCCTTTCCACTAAGATTGTACCTCGAGAAAAAAGATTTTCTCCTAGCTGACTAAAGAATCCTTAAAACACCCAAGAAGTCAAACATTAAACTGGTAATATATAACGTACAGCTTACATTGTAGTTTTCCGTTGGGGAAGGTTTCAAAAAGCATTAATGCCTGGCCCGTATCCCCAGAAAGCCTGATTTAACTGACCAGAGTGGGACCTGGGCATCTGTGTTTTTTAAAAGCTCCCCTACACCTACCCCCAGGAGATTCTCATGTATAGCTAGGGTTAAGAAATCCTCATGTTGCCCTAGATTTCAAAATGATTCTTTACAAAAATATCAGTATTTGTGATCCATCTTGTTAGGGTGTTAAGTAACCTATAGGCCCAGGCCCAGATTTGGCCCACTGCCCATTTTTGTAAATAAAGTTTTATTGGCACACGGCGATACTCATTCACTTATACATTGTCTATGGTTTCTTTGATGCTACGACAGCAGAGCTAAGTTGTTGTAACACAGGCTGTGTGATTCTCAAGATTAAAATATTTACTACCTTTACCACCCACCCCCCCCAAAAAATCTTCCAGCCCCTTCTTGCTATAAGCCAAGTCCACATCTCTCTTACTATCCGCTGATACTACATTTTCCCAGTGGGCCGTCAGGAACCATATCGAGGAAAAACATCTTTAGCTATAAAGGACGCTGATTATCATGTAGTAGGAAGAGAAATAAGAGCAAAGAAATTCTACGCTTCTTCATGAAGGGAAAATTAAAAATCCTAACACAAGACACAGAATCCAATTATCTCCTAGTAACTCATGACTCTGGGGCCAGGCTGTGAGTTCAAATCCCAGCTCTGCATTTAGAAGCTGGGTGCCCTTGGGAAAATAACTACTTCAACTCCGTGCTCTGCCAAAGCAAGTGAGAACAGCACACACCTTCTAGACTTGCTGTGAGAATTAAATTAGTATTTGTAAAGCAAGTTAGGAGTGCTCGGTGCCTGGTAGGTGCTTTGTGAGTGTGAGTCATGATCTCCTGCAGCGACTCATAAATCCCACCCCCTGCCTGGTTTTATAAACAAAGCTTCATTGGGACACAGCCATGTCCCTTTGCTTACGTTGTACAATGTCAGTACTGAGACAGCATGACCAGCAAAAGCTAAAATATTTATACCCTGGCCCTTTCCAGGATGTCTGTAGACCCCAAGCTACTCCCACGGTGAGTACAGGGCGCCCTTTCCTGCTTACGATCAACATGATCACCAGCTGGTTCTTCTTGGCCACCTGCGCGTGGGAAAAGATGCACTCCAGCACCTGGGACATGTGTGGCTTCAGCTGCTCCCTGAGGTTTATCACACACTTGTCGTAGTGAGCTAGAGGGAGACAGAAGGGGTAAGGCTCAGGGCCCTCCCACCCTGTGGGCTTGTCACCAGTGCTGGTGGCGACCCTTGCCTTGTTGGAAATGGTGCTCCACCCGCAAATATCTCCGCAGGAGGTCCAACACCACCGCCTTCATGTAGCCGCGGGTCCCGCTGCGGTACCTGGGGAGGAAGGAGAGGCTGCTTGAACCATCAGTTCCACTTCCCGGGGTGCCCGAGTCTACAGCGGGGCTTTTAGGACTTTCAAAAGGAGAAAAACAGTAATTCAGTATCTGGAGCCTATCCCCTCTAATCCTCAAGGCTGGCAGGGATGTGTGAGTCGGTTCATTTGCATGCACTCTGTAGGCCAAAGACAGTGGTGAGTTGCCAAGGTCATACATTCAGCCAGAGTCCAAGTCTGGGCCTTTGGATGGCTCCTGCCCATCCCCAGAGAGAAAAGACGGGATGCTGAAAAGGGTCAGCCTTGCATACACGGTCGATACCAAAAATGATCAATTAACCATCCTAGGTATAAAGAGAGCTTGAAAGATAATTAAATGAAACTTGAAGGATATTTATCAATAGATCCCTATGTAAATTTCACTTCCCTTTTAAAAAACAAATTTTAACCTGGATGTTCGTTAAAACATTCTCAATCATTTCTGCATGTAGGAAACTTTGTTTCCTAAGTGATATGACATTGAGTTTTAAGGGCATTAAGACCAGTTTAACCCCAGAGTCACTTACAACAAAAGAAAGAACCTAAAACATGCACTTATTCAAATGTGATCTAAAAAAAAAAAATAGAACGGAGCTTTGAGGGGTGCCTGGGTGGCTCAGTCGGTTAAGCGTCCAACTCTTGGTTTCAGCTCAGGTCATGACCTCAGGGTCGTGCAATCGAGCCCTGCATCGATGACTGAGCCCTAAGTCAGCCCTGCCTCCACGCTCAGGGGGAATCTACTTGAGATTCTCTCTCTCTCCCTCTCCATCTGCCCCTCCCCCCACCCTTATGCATTCGTGTGCTCTCGCTCTCTAAAATAAATAAACCTTAAAAAAAAAAAGAATAGAGCCGTGATATTTATGTTTAACACAGCAAAATCTGCCAGGGGAATGTTCATTTTCTTCTAGGTGTTTCTCTGAAGCTAAAGTGTGGCTTTAAGGTTAGCAGTCAAAGCGTTTTGGGGAGGTTCTCCCCTCCTAGCCCTTGGCTGTGAAACTCACTCTTCGTGGGGAATCCACACTAAGACTTGCTTCCTGGGCTCAATCCTATATGGGCAGCCTGAGTCCCCATGAGCCAAGGCGCTCCCTGAAAAGAAAGGCAGTTTCCTAGGGTCCTACTTCTCTGTGCCTCTGTTTCCAGCACATGGTAAATGTGCATGCACTTCATCTCCTCCAGTTTAAAACCGTTTGAATTCTGTCTTTATAAGCAGAGCTTTCCTGCAAGGTAGGGTTTTCACACACCATGGCGGTTCCTCTTGTCATCAGAATAGTTCTCCCTGCTCGAGAGCTACTCAAAATACAAACTCCTCATCAACTCTCTTCTGCAACGATTTTGAAACCACAAAGATAATCTGTGGAGCCCTTAATGGTCTATAAAGCCCCCGCATCCCATGGTCCTATAGGCAAAGCTACTAAAAGGACTCGCTGTGTATCAGCACTTTAGAACCATTAATCCACTCATAATTCAGAGTGACAACTTGTGTGTGAAGGGTTTTTATTCCCATTTTACAGACTGGCAAACCGAGGCCACAGGAGAAGAGGGCCTTGCTTGGGGTTTCTGAGGTTAGGAACAGCTATGTCAGGATTGTAATCAGGGTCTCTGAACCCCATGCTCTTTCTCTTGGTTGGAGCCTGCCCTGAAGAGAACCCCAGAGTGCTGTTTAGGGTAATGCACAGACAATGAGTGTGACAACCGCCCCCCACGGAGGGCTGAGGACTCACCGCTGGACCAGCTGCACGATGCTCTGGGTGTTCATGAAGAAGACTTCCCGTTCAGCCTTCCGCTGCAGGGTGGCCGCGTGGCAGTCCAAGATGGTGGCTATCTGGATGGGGACATAGGACAGGTCTGACCACTCATGACCACACAATCTGGTCACCATGCAGGAGTCACCAGAAGGACCCACCAGGCTCACCCACCCAGCCAAGGCTCATTCAAAATCTGAAACTTCAGCTCCAAAGCCCTCTCTGGCCACCCAGAAATAGCTGCTCATTCTGTTCAATATATTGTTTGAAGAATATGAGCTTAGAATGACAACAATCCCATAAAGACATGTGTATTATTCCTCTCCACAAATATGAAAGGTCTGGGGGAAGGGAAGGGAGTTTCCAACCCCAGGGAAAATGAAGCAGGCTGGGGGAGGGTGTTGTTTTTATAACTAGATTTAGTGTTATTAAGCATATTGTTTTTGGCAACAAAAAGTATTTTTAATGAAAAACCTGTGCCAACAACAAATTCACGAAAGGTCCAAACAGGTACTTTTCTTAACTGGGGTTCTTTAGAGTTTTGTTGAGATATAATTTATATACCAAAGAATTCTCCTTATTCATTCATTCACTTTTTAAGTACACTCTACTTAAATAGCCCCAATGTGGGGCTCGAATTCACGACCCCAAGATCAAGAGCTGGAATCAAGATCTGGGATGCCTGGGTGACTCAGTCGTTAAGCGTCTGCCTTTGGCTCAGGTCACGGTCCCGGGGTCCTGGGATGGAGCCCTGCATCAGGGTCCCTGCTCGGTAGGGAGCCTGCTTCTCTCTCTCCCACTCCCCTGCTTGTGTTCCCTCTCTCACTGTGTCTCTCTCTGTCAAATAAATAAATAAAATCTTAAAAAAAAAAAGAGCTATAAGATCTACCACCTGAGCCAGCCAGGCACCCCCCCTTTATAGTATACAACTAATTGAGTATCGTTCAGTATACTCAGAATTGTGCAACCATTTACCACTATCCACTTGAGAGCATTTTCATCATTCCAGAAAGAAACCTGATAACCAGTCAGAGCTACTCTTGAGCCCTGTCCCCCAGCCCCTGGCAACCACTAATCCACTTTCTGTCTCTATGAATTTGCCTCTTCTGGACACTTCATGTAGATGGAATCATGCAACACGTGGTCTTTTATAACTGGCTTCTTTCATTTAGTATGTTTTCAGGGTATGTCTATGTTGTAGTATAAATCTGCATTAGATTCCTTTTTATAATGGAACAACATTCCAACCTCTAGAGCGGTTGACCTCCAGGAATGACCTGATCTATGCTCCCCAAATCACAAACACGTGGACCAGACTGATAGCAGAAGGTAAACTGACAGAGGAAATTCTTCCAAATGCAAATTACCTTGAAAATGCTTGATAAAGCAACACTCCCTCCTCCACACACACAAAAAAAGCACAAAATCAGGCCAACATAGAATTCTTAGAGATATGTCATACTACCCTGGACTGCTTTCCATTATTTAAAAATATTCTAAATACATAGGGCCCCAGGATCACCTTACAAACAGGGAAGGAAGAAAATCAAAGCTACTGACTAGCAAGAGAAACCCAAACTCCCTCTGTTACAGCCAGTGTGTGTTGGGGGAAATGCTCCCTGTATTTGTACCGACTGCTAACTCCTGTTCTGAATCCAAGTTTTATGGAGTAAGGCCCCGTAACTGTGTTCATCTCAACAACTTTGGGGGAAATGCTGGATTCCTGCAGAGAAGGGCTCAAAAGGAAACGCTCAGCGGGCGCCATCTTTGGTGCTTGATCACAGGCCATGGTGGCCGGAAGTGGAGTTCCCGGGGCGGCCGGAAGTGGAGTTCCTGGGGTGGTGCCCACGGGCCCCCAAGTGGGGCCGGGTGGGGAGGGACACGCACCTGCTGGCTGGGGAACTGGCACAGCACCGAGGTGATGTTGCTGGCGTACTGAGCCATCACCCTGCGGACCGACTTCTCCACGGGGGCGGGGATGCGGCCAGACACGCTGGTCATGATTTCCTGCAGCTCCAGCAGCGGCAGTGACGGGTGCCGGAGGGTCATCATGAGCTTCTGCACCCACTCCTTCAGCTGAAGCAGGGACCACGTTGTCAGCTGGAGGCCCTGTGGGAGGCATGGCCACCGCCACCCTCCACAGGGCACCCGACACACTCAACCCATCCAGACCCAGTACTCAAGGAGCCAAACATCTAGACCCGGCGGCCTCTGGAACAGTCCTGAGTCGAACGGCCCCCTGACTCCAAGGGGAAGGACCAGTTTCCCCACACCCCCCTCTCTATGCATCCAGCCAGCCGGCATAGTGTGGGAACGGAACACAAGGCCACGTGAAGAGCTAACGTTTGTGGACACTGCCTCTCTAAAACCTTTATTTGTATGTTCTCCACCTTACCTCACTAAAGACCTCGGAAAGACTTCACACAGACCTGCACGTGTGTGTAGCATACACACCTGTCCTTTGCACATGACCCACCTTGGTGCTGAAAATAGGCTCCGGCAGACAGTAGCCGTTCATGATGTTGGTCAGGTTTTCCAGGACATTGTGGAAAACCTGGTGCAGTTTCTCTCCCATGATGGGCAGAGTTTGCTGGGAAGGGAGCTCTCCTGTGAATGGCTTGGCCTGAGGAGACACAAGAAGAACCAGAGGTCACGGGTGTGTATGTGCCTCCTAAGCGAGACGAGAGAAACTGGAGGAGCGAGGCAGATGCACCAGTACTGTCCACCATACAATTAGGATGAAGCCCGAGGGAAAAAGAACAACCCCCCCACAGGAACACATATTGGAAAGTCAAAATTGCTAAAATCCCACCTCATGTGGGTTTCCCAGACCTTCGCCCTTGCAAATGCTGTAGTCCATTGTTAGGCGTCCCCAGTGATTTTGGAGGAAGTTAAGATTCTTTTGTTTTGCTCTGCTTTCTAATCAAAATTATCTCCTTATTTTCCTTATTTATTTTCCGTCTTTACTGAATCCCAAAGATAAACAACAGGATGGAAATTTATGAAATTCTCATGCAAAAGTCCCAGCTTTTTGTAAATCATAAACATTTACCCTTAGAGAACCAAAAAAAACCGACCAGCCCCCCCCCCAAGGGGCAACCTTGGCCCCAGGAGCCCATTTGTTTATTTATTCATTCTACAAATGTCCACTGAACACCTACTACATGCAGCCCTGGGACCCAGGAGCTTTGGGATGAGCTACTCTGCTGGCCCAGAACCCTGAGCTCCCTGCCCTCTCCCCTGTCCCAACCCTGTGGGCTCATCTCATCCTTCGAGATGAACTGGAGGGTCTCCTCCACAAACTGGTGCTGGCTTCTCCAGCTGGGCACTCACAGCGGGGGGCCAAGGGCAGCCCCTCTTACTGCACTTACAGAACCAAAGGACAGTCTCGTAGGCAAACATGAACCCCCAGGGACCAGTGGCCGGGCCCTGCCTCATGAACCTGGCATGGGAAATGGCTGCTGAAAGGAATTGCACGCAGGCACACACGCCTTTCTGATGATCTGAAAAGGCTCAGTCTATTTCTGACTCTGGGAACCCACTACAGAGAATAATGAAAAAATGAGAAGGAAACTGATAGAATATTCTGGAAAAAAAGAGGCAATCTAGTTCCTTTTTAAATGCTCTTAGTAGCCTCCCTGCCCCCCGTCCCCCACCCTGGGGACATGTACTAACTATTACAGAAACACACACACACACACACACACACACACACACACACAGTACAGGCATGAATGAGTAGCTACCTCTTCATGCCTTGCTTTGGAGGGTGTAAATGTTCATTCATTCAGCGGCAAGACCGGCTTTCTTCTGAGTACCCTGCACGCCCCATGCACTGTGTTAGGCACCAAGAATACAGCGACGAACAAGAAAGTCATCCTTGACCTCAGAACTCCCAGTTTCATGGGAAAGCTTAACAATTAATTACAAGAATCTAAATTGGAGGTCTCCCTGGAGCTTGACTTCAGGGCCATACATATCACAGATACTCTGGTATCCCCTCCGCTGGTTCCAAGGACGGGGTGTTGCCCCCACAGCACCCGAACCCCTGCATACACATCCAGAAAATATCTGTGGAGCAATTACTATGTGCCTGCCCTGCTTTAGGTCCTGGGCATCCAGCGGGGGAGCGAGAAAGACAAAACACACTGGTCTCTTGGTGCTTCCAATCCGGCGGATGCCAAAAATTACACCAATGGGACAATCAGTGAGATACCTCCTCCGTCTGATCACGACTGACAGTGCCAGGGAGAGAAGGACAGCAGGGCAGGAGGATGGGAGTGTAAGGTCAGGGGTGTGTGTGTGCCGTTTTTTTAAAGGGTGGTCAGAAAGGAGCCTAAGGAGACGAGGCCACTCTACATAATACGCTAACCTGGATGGGTTTCTGGATTTCGGTAAAAACTAAAGAAATCATATAGTCGTGTTCACTGCAGCATGATTCCCAACAGCCAAAAGACAGAAGCAACCCACGCGTCCATCGATGGATGACTGGATAAACGAAATATGTGCCATACAAACCAATGTTTGTTACTCAGCCTTGAAAGGGAATGAAGTACAGACACCTGCTACATCATGGATGAGCCTAGAGGACGTTATTCTAAGTGAAATAAACCAGCCACAAAAAGACAAGTATCGTACGATTCCATGAATACAAGGTTCCTCGAATAAGTCTGATTCATAGAGACAGTAAGAGCAACTGCCAGGAGCCGGGGGCGGGAGGAATGTGGAGTTAGTGTTGAACAGGTGTAAGAGTTTCAGTTTGGAAGGCTGAGTAAGTTCTAGAGACAGATGGCAGTGCTGGTTGCAAAAGAGTGTGAATCCACTTAATGGCACTGAACTGCACTTGTCCAAGAGGTTCAGATGCTGAATTTCACATTGTTTATCTTACCATTTAAACATGACCATTAAGGAGATGTGCATAAGGTAGGGACGTCATTGAGTAATAACGTATCAATACTGCTTCGTTCATTACAACTCTACTACCTATTCCTTGTAATTATATGTTAATGACTCCACATTACGGAATGCAATCTGAGTTTTACTCTGGGTGGGCTGGTGAGCTGTGGGTGTGAGGGGTGTGAGCAAAGGGTGGGTGTGCTCTGTACCCATCACGCTGGCTGCTGAGTGCTCACAGAGGCAGGACAAGAGCATGTTCAGCCAGCTCCGCTCCCAGAACAGGCAGAAGCGTGAGCCCTCCTGAGCCGCTGGGGCACGACATACCGGGTGCACTTTGGAAGGGTCATCCAGCTCCAGCCTGGCCACCACACAGCCTGCTTCCAGCATGGCCCCCGGACGTTTGATGTACTTCACCCGGCCGCTCTCCTGCACATTCAGGGTCATGATCATCTTCATTACCTGGTATGCAGGAAGGAGAAATGAGACGCGCCCAGCCGGACTGGCTTGTGTGTGTGTGAGAGCACCAGAGTTACCCAGACTAGGACTCTGGAGTAGCAGGTGCTCAGTCATTTAAAGAAAATGACTCCCTGGGCAGAGCTCAAGTGTAAAGGATGGAAGGAATTCGCATTTCCCAGAAGCCTGCTGTGTGCCAGGCTCAGTGCTGTTCATGAATTATCTCCAAAGCCAGCAAGGGAGGCAGGTTACTTATTGTACCCATTGTACAGACTTGGAAACTGATCTGTATTTGTATAGTAAAGCCTCTCTCTTAGAAATACTGTCAAATCATATTATGTGGGGAGTGCTTTAACACACACATTCCTAAAACATGGTGCATTTCGTGACCGGCTCTTTTTTTAAAAGGCAGTGAGAAAACCCTCTGGGGAACCTTCGGTGAAAGGAAGAATGTGCTCCCCGTGGAGTCGCCAGCCCCTCTAACTGGCCTGTCCGACAGTCCACGTGTGCAGACCTGATGCACTTTGTTACCATGGTGTGGGCTGCAGACACTCAGCGCCATGCTCCTTTTGCTCAGCCGTGGGCACCCAAGACAGGCCTGGGCTGGAACCCCAGCACCCCACCCTTCACTCTGTAACCTCCAGCAGATGCCTTCCCCTCTCTGAACCTCAGTTTCCCCAACTGTCGAATGGGGAAGAATGACCGTCTCACCTCACTGGGCTCTTACAAGGACCGCTCAGGAGAAGCTGGGTGCATGGTGGGAGGCCGGCAAGCGTGAGCTCCTACTGCTGCCCTATTTTCATTGTCATTGTCATTATCATTACTATTGACCTTGGCAGCATGGAATGGAGGCCAGGTGTGAGCACTAGTTCTGGAGACCTTGAGTTCCTTAGCCTGCCTGGGCTGCGTTTCTTCGTGTGTAAAGTGGGGATCCTACCTGTGCCCATCTCCTGTGATTGCTGGGAAGATGACAGAAGGTAATTAAACAGGTAACCCGTCCTTCCTCGCTCATACAGAGGTGTACATTTTTGAGGTTTTCCCTTTGAATACTGCAGAGAATTGGGGCTGAACCCCATGCACCAGCTCTCTAAGGAACCGGCAGATAGTGGCCCAGGGGAGAAGTGAGGCCCACCGGGCCGGCTGCAGGGGTGCAGGTGCAATGTGGGACGGCCCCCCCTCAGGGAGTGGGGAAGAGGGGAGGCCTGGCTGCAGCCCCAACCCGAGGGCCGGCTCTGTACTCACTTCCATGTCGGCGTAGCTGCTCCCAGCCTCAACATGGCCCCCGTCCTCCACCGTGTACTGCATGAGCTTCCCAGCCGACGGGGCTCTCAGGACGGTGGGATCGTTCTCCTTCTCAAACACACACGTCTTGTTGCCAATGGTAATACGGTAACTGGGAGACAGAAGGGGTGGGCAGGTAGATGGGGAAGGACCATCAACCCAGCATGTCCAAGTCTGGCTTTCGACAGTGTTTTCCCCTTCTTGACGGCAGCCTAGAGTGTCTCCCCACCCACTGTGTGTGGTCTGCAGGATTCCACTTGTCCAAATGCTACCGTCTGACGTTACCACAGAGGTACTGGGAATGAATGGGGTGAACAAAGGGTGGGACCCTTTTCCGGCTGAAAACCAGTTCCTTTTACTGATAACAATTCTAAGAGGCACAGAGAAAGCCATTGATGTTATCCGATAAATATTTACCGACTTTAAGCCTTCACCTTATAACTCAACTGGGGAGAGTATGCCCTGGGGGTGGGGGGGAGTCAGTCTGTGATGATCTTGAATATTCTTGGCAGACAGAACATGGTTAAAAAGAGGTAATAAAATGGTGCCCTGGTTAGAATGAATCCAGTCTGCCTTCTTCCAAAACTTCGAGGATTGGGAAGGGAGACAATTCTCTAAGTGGAACAGTTGCAGGGATGGGGTCCGTGGCTCACCCCCCCCACTTCCCCCCCCCCCCCANCTTGGCTGGAGCGGGAGAGGAAGCCTGTGCTGCCCACTCAGCCCGGCTGGTCTACACTTCATTGTACGAGCTCAGTGTAGTCAGGAGCGCCGGAACGGGAGGGGCTTCAGGGGAGAGCTCATGACGCCTCCATGCTAAGTACTTCCGGGGCATCCTGCATTTCGCTTATCTGGCTGCACAGTGATCGGCCCTGCCCCTTCTGCTTGCTGAACGTGTCATGGTCGCCAACAGGCTCCACGAGTCGTGACCGTGGTCTTATTCCGACACCTCGTCCTGTGCCCGGTACGAGCTGCTGTCGCCCTGACGGGATGCCTGCATCTCCTCCAAGCCTGAGTTCAGACGACTGTGGGTGCTGCAGCTCAGACAAGGAGCGGCTGACACACCGCCACATGCCTCGCAGGCCCTGGAGCTGGGAGTCGCAGCCCATTCGGCTCTGGACCCTCCCACACATTACTAGAAGCGGGCCTCTTGGGAACCTCCCCAATACGCCTGCCAGTTTTGTGGATGTCCAGCCAAGAGATTAACCGCTCCACGGGCCCCAGAGTTTACTGGAGAAGGTACTTTATCTAAGACCCTTGGGCTGCACAGAGCTGGCTTTATATCTTTGAGCCCCGTGGGAAAGCATAGCTCTGTGTCACGCCCCCCCCAACCCCCCATGTACCTGTCAAACTCTTCTTTCATGTAGGTGGTATAGCTGTTACCACCATAGGAGAGCAGCAACCCCCCGTCGCTTAGCCGGTGGGCATCGATCTCGATGTGACAGTTGTTCATGATGACGATGAACATGGTCAGAGATTGCCGGGCCACCTGTGGGGACAGGCTCAGTGTCCCTGCCTGAATTCAGGAGGCCTGCTTGTCCCTGGGCCCCAGAGCACCGTCTGCCCCACCCCCCACACCACCACCAAGAGCAAGGGCTAGCGTCCATGGTGGAGTGCACCCTCGGGGAGCAGCCGATGGGGCTGCAGTCAGTGTGCTGCACCTGTCCCACGGGGGGCGGGGGGGGCAGCTAATGGCCACCGGCTGCGGGTATAGTTCAGCCTGGTCATCTCCTGCCAATCACATGCCCTTCTTATTCCTGTCTCTAAGCATCAGCCCCAAGCAGGGCCCCCCTAAGCAGCAGAGAAGATGGGGGGGTCTCACCATGGATGAGACAGCCCTGGAGACTCCACCAGTGACCAGGACTCTGCCCTCCCCAGACTCAGCTCTGCCCAGGGGCACACAAGACGTTTGGGACCCTCGACAGAGGCCCAGGTGGCCAGGCCCTGGCTTTGGCTCTGCGCTTCCATCTGACATACTAGCTCTGGGTTCACTGTGAGTGCTCTTTCTTGGAAAACAGAATGCGCTAAAGAGCCCTCGACCTCTAAGATACATCTGTTGAGACCAAAGGTTGCAAGAAACAGGAAAGTTTATTGCAACGTTATTCATGGTAACGTTAAGATTGAGACACAAACTAGCTATCCCAAAACCTCGCAATGGAATACTTTAGACCCATACTGTCAAATATGGCAGCCCCGAGCTAGGCTGACTATTTACATGTAAATTAATTTAACTTAAATAATATATAGAATTCAGTTCCTCAGTGCTCAGCAGCCCCAGGTGGCCATACTGGAGAGCACAGATCCGGAACATTTCCATTCCTACAGAGTTCCACTGGACCGTTGTTGGCTCTAGACACCAAACTGATATGACGAAAACTTGTTAATAACACGGGAAAACTTTAGGCCATGATAATATCAAAGCAGTAGAACAGTATTTGCACCATGATTTCAACTTTGCAAAGTCAGTGCGTAAGGAACAAAAAATTAGAAGAGATATGCCAAAACGTTCATGGGGATTACCTCCCAGGGTCAACACGTGATGGATTTGTTCTTCTGATGTTTCATGCTTTTTTTTGAAATTCTTAAATTTTATACAGGAAGCATGTGTCATATTTAAAATCCCATGGGGGGAACCAGGGCCCCCAGATAGTCAGGAAGCATGGAGGGGCAAAGAGGAGTACTTTTACGGCAGCCCCCCATGCAGAACATGCTTGTTTGGCTACACCGACCCTGAAAATCCCCAAAGCTGGAAGGGTAACATGTGCTCGGTCATCTTAAAAATCAAGTAACAGAACATAAAAATTCTGCCTCAAAAGCAGACTTGAGTTCTGTTTTCTTTTCCCTTCTGAGAAGTAGGCCTTAGCTCCTTGGGGACACTTGGCCTCCACGGGTCATCCTGATCTGGGCATGACCAGGGCCTGATCCTGTGCCCACCCATCTCAGATCCGATGAGACCCGAATACACACTCCACTGCCCGCTGTGTGTCTTGCTCAAGGCTGCACGTGCCAAAACCCAAAATGCTTAGGTTTCAAGGGTTTCAAGGGACTGCCCAGGGAGCCCCAGGGGCCAAGCACAAGGAAATCCACTGCAGAAAGAAAAACTCCCCCCAGGCTCCAGATGTGCTGGAGACATCCAAGGAACCCGCGGCCTTCACCTTGAGGATGTACTTAACACCTCCATAAATTAATTCCACATCCACGATGTTCAGCAGAGAAGCTGCAGGAAGGACCTGACCCCTGAAAGAAAAGACAGACTTGCGGTCGGCTGTGGGAATGAACGAGAACACTAGGGCCACCCTCTGGATTTAAACTAATCACCCAGCTCTTTGCCTCACCTAAGCACCAACACATCTGGCTGTATTTAAAAAGCTAAATCTGGTGAAAAAGCAAGGAACGGGACATTGCTCAGAACTTAAGGGAACAACAAAAAAAAAAGAACTTAAGGGAACAGCACTCGCTGAAGGGTGAGAAATTTCAAAAGAGCTTTCTGGGAAGCAAACTGCATAATGGTCGTTCTGGAAAAAAAATTCCCGACGTGGGAAAGAAAGTGACACAGGCATTGCGACTCTATTACTCGCACAGCACGACAACCACACTCTAACATCTCTTGTCTTTTTAAAGTTGTTTTGGGGGCGCCTGGGTGGCTCATTGGGTTAAAGCCTCTGCTTTCGGCTCAGGTCATGATCTCAGCGTCCTGGGATCGAGGCCCGCATCGGGCTCTCTGCTCAGCAGGGAGCCTGCTTCCTCCTCTCCCTGTCTCTCTGCCTACCTCTCTGCCTACTTGTAATCTTTCTCTCTGTGTCAAATAAATAAATAAAATCTTAAAAAAAAAAAAGTTGTTTTGGTAGCTTCATTTGCCTATCACAGTGTCACCGGTAGTGATTTCTGCCTCTACCCCAGGACATTTGGCCATGTCTAGAGACATATTTAGATTGTGGTGACTCCTGGCGGAAAAAGGGGAGACTCCTGCTAACTTCCCACGGTGCACCGGACAGCCCCCCGCAATACAAAAATCAATCGGCTCAAAATGCCAAGGGTGCCAGGGCTGAGAAACGGGGGCCCATCCTCATGGTGAGCCCCCGGCTGCTTCACTGCTGGTCCACTTCACTAGCCACGCCTGATTCAGGCCAGGGTCTGGAAGGAACATTTGCAGAGGTGACCTATCACCTGCTTTGCTTCTCAAATCCGCCTCCTCTCTGAATGCAAGTATATGAAGTACCTTACACAATTCAGCATGACTAAGCCCAAGGCCATCTGCCTGCTGCCAGCTGCCCTGATAATCCCAACCCAGCGGCCTCTTCCCTGGTTTATAGTAAAGGAGTTTCAGAGGTCAAGCACAGAGGAGGGTTCCCTAATTGCCTGCTGCCTGAGTCTCTGCCTTACTTGCCACTAACACACATCCCATGAAGGGGGTGTGGGGGGGGTGAATTACCCTTGCACCCTACCTTTCCAGTGAGTGTAAGAAATCCGTCATGCAAGTTCTGAACATCGCGTCGGCCACGTTCAAGGCTCCGCACACCACCCCGAGCATGATATCCGGCTTCTCGGCCTAGGAGAGACTCCGAGCTTCAGTATCTGTGGTGACCAAGCCCACGGAGAGCCGGGAGATGGCGGGGTTGGCAGGCGGGGGGGGGGGGGCCCCTTCATGACCCCAAGGGCAGAAGCGTGCAGCTCCTCACCTGCACTTTCTCGGCGATGAGGTGATCCAACCAGCCTGTGTCGATGTCGTTGTTCTGGAAGCGCTCAGTCTCCAGCAGGTTAATGAGATACTCCACGGTGGTCCTGAAGTCTCCACGGATGGACAGTTCCTTCAAAGCCACCACCATGTTCCTTGAGGGGAAAGGCACGTGGATTGTTTTCCAAATTAATATACGTGTCAGCAGAGCTCCGGCCTGGTTCTCAGAGAGCCCATAAGAGCACAGCTGAGGGGGGGGGCGCTGAGTCTGGCAGCCCAGGTGTCCATCTCGGCTCCAGCATTGACTGGTCAGATGATCTTGGACAAATGACTTAACCACTCTGAGCCTCAGTTTCCTCATCTGGAAAATGGGGAAATAACCCTGACTTCACACAGGGAGGATTACAATGAAACGATCCATATAAAGCGTTTCCATCAGAGATCAGAATGGGCTGAACTGACTGGCCTCCCCACCCTTTCAATTTTTCACTCAGCATGATTAAAACTGATTACAGGGGTGCTTGGGTGGCTCAGTGGGTTAAGCCTCTGCTTTCAGCTCAGGTCATGATCTCAGGGAGAAGAGAGCTTGTACACCTGTCATGGCGTTCCTGCGTGCATTCGGCAGGCGTGGCAAAGGGGCCAGAACAACCCCAGTTCGGGGCCAGGGAGAGAAAGACCTCATTTGCACTGAGGTCAAATGAGCAAGTCAGTAGTCACAGCAAAGTCAGGTGTGGCCCCAGAGTCTGCATGTAAGTGTCAAGCAGTTGGGCTCGAAGTTGACCAACTGGTTCCAATTTGCTCAGGACGTGCCCAGTTTTAGCAGCAAGAAATCCCAAATCCTGGGAAGCCCTCAGTCCTGGGGAAGCTGGCACAGCTGGTCCCCCATTAGACCATATTAGCAGCCCCTCGGTGGCTCAGTCAGTTAAACCACCAAGATTTCTGCTCAGGTCATGATCTCAGGGTCGTGAGAGCCCTTGTATTAGGCTCTGTGCTCAGTGGGGCGCCTGCTTAAGGTTCTCTCTCTCTCCCTCTCCCTCTGCCCCTCTCTTTCAAAACAACAATAATAACAGAAAATTTTCCCTCTGAATTCTTTTATATTCTTTTAAAGTCCACATTGGTCATTTTGAGCATAGGATAAGCCACAGGCCATTTCCATCAGAGATCAGAATGGGCTGAACTGACTGGCCTCCCTCCCCTTTCAATTTTTCACTCAGCATGATGAAAACTGATTACAGAGGCATCTGGGTGGCTCGGTGGGTTAAGCCTCTCCTTTCAGCTCAGGTCATGATCTTAGGGTCCTGGGATCGAGCCCCACATCGGGCTCTCTGCTCAGTGGGGAGCCTGCTTCCCCCTCTCTCTCTCTGCCTGCCTCTCTGCCTGCTTGTGATCTCTCTGTCAGATAAATAAATAAAATCTTTAAAAAAAATAAAAAAATAAAAAATAAAACTGATTACATGAAGCCGGCAAAGAAAGCCCACTTATCAAAATTACCACACTCAACTTAATTCACGACTAAGTGCCCTGGGCTAGATAGATTTTAATGCTTTTCATTGTTTTAAAGTTTTTAGGAAAGATTAATTTTTTTTTTTTTCACAGAGAAAGAGAGAGAGAGAGAGTGAGGGGGTCAGGGGAGAGAAAATCCTATGCAGGCTCCATGCTCAGCAAGGAGCCCTACTTGGGGCTTCATCTCATGACCCTGAGATCATGACCTGGGCCGAAATCAAGTCAGACGCTTAACCAACTGAGCCAGCCAGGTGCCCCCAAAGATTTTATTTTAGAGTAAGTTCTACACCCAAGGTGGGGCTCAAACTCACAATCCTGAGATCAAGAATTGTATGCTCTACCCACTGAGCCAGCCAGGTGCCCCAATTATAATGCTTTTTAAACAAAATGTCCGCGAAGTCTTTTGGGATTTTTTTCATTCTAAACATGAGAATGTTTGAACGCAAGAATGTTTAATTACAAAGTGAGCTGCGTTTTACATTTTTGCGCTCAGGGCAAGGCAAGAAAAGCGGAACATGTGGGTGTCTCAGGATTCGGGAACCGCTTTGTCAATGTGGGTTTCTCCAGGACCTACTTATAAGGCTTAAATTTAAAGAAGTGCCGCCCCCCACACACCTTTTTTCTAAAAAAGCTCTAGTACATGGCACCTTTTAAATTTTGGAATCCCCTTGAACGTTCTTTGGATCTCCCCCAAGTGTGACCTGTGATGAGCTCAAAACCAAACGACCTTGGTGAGCTCGTGAGCAACCTTGACTTCACGGATCTCAGATACAGGAAGAGGGCAGACTTCGCCCTTGGACTTCAGCAAAGGGCATTTAAGACAGGGTCTGCTCTGTGATTCACTCCTTTACCTCCTAAAGTACTGCTGCATCCGAAGCCCCAGGCTTTCAGCTGTTGGAAGGAAGGAGGGAAAGAAGGAAGGGAGCAGGCAGATACTAACGAAATGGCCTCTTCCCGGTTCTCTCCCCAGGAGAAGCAGTGCCCGAACTGGGAATCAGCGAATTCGTGTAAGCCGCCAGCAGCTGCCACGCTGAAATAACCCCAGACGTTCTTGCTGCTCCGGAAATTCAGTTCCTGAACTGTTCCGGAGCTTGGCTTAAACCCCTGGAGTGGGGACAGCGAAAGCAAAATGTGGGGGGAAATTATCACTCCAGATATACTTGCATTAGAATTAAATCCTAGACAAACCCAAGAACCCCCACTACAACCCAAAGCTTAGTGTGATCAATAGAACGTTGATCTCTCCCACTAGGGATGCAGGTGTACCCGTGTCCAGATGTTCGTGCATGCATGTAATTTTTACTTTTAAAAAACCTATGATTTTCTCTCACTGTCTCTGTTTCTCTCTAATAAATAAATAAAGTCTTAAAAAGGGGGGAGGCACCTGGGTGGCTCAGTGGGTTAAGCCACTGCCTTCGGCCCAGGTCATGATCCCAGGGATCAGGGATCGAGCCCCACATCAGGGTCCTTGCTCAGCAGGGAGCCTGCTTCCCCCTCCCCTCGCCCCTCGTGCTCTCTCTCACTATCTCTGTCTTTCTCTCTCTCTCAAATAAATAAAATCTTTAAAAAAAGACCTATGAAAATAAATAACCGTGCTGGGATTGGGGGAGGAGGTATAAGCACAGTAGGGGGAACGCTGTTCAGTGACGGAGCAGAGTGAAAGTTCATTCCGGTTTTATAAACTTGACATTGTCAGTCATAAAAAGCTTAAATGAAAGAGAAGATGGGTTGGAATTCGAATTCCAGGATTATGAAAATGCCAGCAGGTAAAGAAACGTGATGCGAACACACACCTAATCTGGTTGTGGGGCGTGGGGGTGGCGCGGAAGGCCCATCCCGCCGAGTATAATTTTGGTAAGGGCGGGGGGTGGATGTGGACCCTCTCGCTGGGATGAGGGCTCTTGACCGGTGTAATGAAGGCGTCCATCTTGAGAGATGGAGAATTGCAGGTAACCGGGCTATTTCCACTCTGAGTCCTCCAACCTCCCAGGCACCTGTGAACAAGCCATCACCCCCCTAAAAAATTCCCATTTTGTTTGTCCACCCCCAGAGTCCATTGTTTGCAGCCAAAGATGCCGAGCTGACACAGCTACGCAGCTTATGATTCTTTAATTAAAGGGGGCGGGAGGGAGACAAACCTCTCTTATCCCAAGTTTCTTGAATGTAATCATTAAGCGATGAGGTTGTGGTAGATTATGGAGCTGATGTGACAGTCAGCCATAAGTAAGCACGTCAAGTGTGACAGATGCCGCGGGCTGGTTTTTGAAGGCACAAAGAACAAGTCCCAAAGGAACTCCTTACAAGGGACCAGACTCCATCTCTGGTACAGCAAAGAGTACGGGGGAAGGAGTGGAGGGCAGAAAACCCAGGAGCCGGATTTGAAAGCTGGCTGCTTGTCCCAAAGATGGACGTGGCCCGTAGGGTCCAACCCTGGGGTTCGGTCCCAGCCTCAGCAGGTCCCAGGCTTGAGGCAAGACCCTAGCCTCTCAAGCTATAGTGCAGGGAAACGATGCCCAGCAGCGGCACTGTCCTGTACGTGAGCGATGAGAGGCACCACAGGATCTGCCCCGGTGCCCGGCACACACTCCCATCAATAAGCCACTGCCTTCCCATGCCACGGTCTCCTTGTCTGTCCTCCGAGAAGCCTGGGCATCTCATCCAAAGATAAGGTTCAGGGTAGGCCCCACGCTGGGGGCCTGGAGACGGCAGGCATGGGGGAGCCCCCCAAACTTACCTCATCGGGGTTCTCACTGGTGATTCTGGCCGCAATGACATGGCCTCGGGCGAGCGGAGGGTTGGCAGGAGTGTCAAACGAAATGGGCGTCATCCCCCACGGCGACTCTCCGTACAGAAGCCGGATATCCTTCAGCCGGGACAGCGGCACCCCCATGGCAATCTGAAACGAAGAAATCCACCCCACAGAGGGTCAGTCCCCACGAGCACCCTGACCCCCAAAGACTGAGCGCACGGCTAGATGCCATGCAGGAAGGGGTGCAGGAATGACCTGTGGTATCCTGAGCACCTGCCAAGCGGACACTGGGCCACATGGCTGCGGGAGAAACAAAGCAAGAGAAAGACAGATGGGGCTCCTGGGTGGCTCAGCTGGTTAAGTGTCTGCCTTCGGCTCAGGTCATGATCCCAGGGTCCTGGGATCGAGCCTCGCCTTGGGCTCCTTGCTCAGAGGGGAGCCTGCTTCCCTGCCCTTCTCCCCCTGCATGTGCACTCTCTCTCTGTCGAATAAATTAAATCTTAAAAAAAAGAAAGAAAGAAAGAAAAGAAAAAGACAGAAGGCTTGACTCTGCCCCCAGGAAGCAAACAGCGTCACTGGGAAAAGTAGCAACTTTCTATAAAACCACCTCATGCGATAAGAAAATGTTCGCGTCAAACAAAAATTACAGATCCTGGGTGCCGTGGAAGGTGAGGAGGGTGTCCAGCTGCAGAGTTAATGGTTTTAAATGGACTCAGAAAGCTGGCCCTGAGGAATGAGAATAAGACACGATTACCGTCCCCACGCAGCCTGAGGCACGACGCCCCAAAATGTCTCAGGAAGACTCATCAGGAAGAAGTGGTCAGACAAATCCCCACCGAAGGCTGTTCTGCCTGAGCTCCACAAATGCCACCACGGAGAACAAAAAGTACACCTGAGGCGGGGTTCCAGATCACAGACTCAAAGTTGTGACCGTGAAATGGAATGTGAGGTCTTGGAACGGATCCCGAGGATTTTAACAACAAACAAAAAATAGCAGTAAAGGGATATTATTGGGACAATGGGGAAAATTTTAAGATGGTAGTTGATTTTATGAATTATTAAATTTTAGGGCACCTGGGTGGCTCAGTCAGTTAGGCATCTGCCTTTGGCTCGGGTCATGATCCCGTTGGTCCTGGGATCGAGTCCCGCATTGGGCTCCCTGCTCAGTGGGAAATCTCCTTCTCCCTCTCCCTCTGCCACTCTCCCTTGCTCATGTGCATGCATGTTCTCTTTCTTTCTCAAATAAATAAATAAATAAAATCTTAAAAAAAAAAAGAAATGTAAAAAAAAAATTTTTTTTTTAATTTTACGTAGACATGCAGTGGCATTAGGGAGATGTGCAGAGTATCATTTTATTGTGATATTGCACCGGAATGATCTCATTCTCCCTCTCTTTCTTCCTTCTTTCCTTCCTTTTTTTTAAGAATGATGTTTTTCTTAGGAGGTCCTTTTACTCAAGTATTTAGAGCCAAAGCACCATGAAGGTTCAAGTCAAAACATCTCTCAAAAAGTTAAGCCAAAAAAAAAAAAAAAAAGATTACACAGACACACAAATAGAAAGAACACAAATGCAGCAGGTTAACCACTGGTGGGTCGAGGCACAGGGGATGGGTGGTAACTGTATTATCCTTATTCCTCCTAAAATTTCCCAAACTAAAAAAAAAAAAAGACAAAGTAGGAAAGAGAATAAAAACACCAATGGAGGGAGGCAGGAAAGGAAGGAAGGAGACATACATTCATACATTTTAAACATCTGAGTTCCCATTTGCGCAGGAGCTCCTAACTCTGGGTCACGAGTTCTCAGTGGGGGCGACATCTGCTCTTGGGGATGAAATAATTTTACTCTTTGTGTGTATCAGTCACGGATATATCTTCGGTAAAAGCACATGGAGCTTATCTGTGATATTAAAATTTTATAAGGGGAGAAATCAGCGGGGGAAAGTGTCTAAAAGGCTCTTAGGAGGGCAGTAATGAAAAAAAGGTTGAGAAATACTTCTCTGGGTCTGTGAATGGAGAACAGGAGGTGACAAATGCCCTGGAACTTTATAAAATAACTTTTCCCCCAGGAAGAAATTCAACAGGACTTTACCCAGGTCTCAAAGGACCACACAGCCAGACCAACGTGACGAACCACTCCACAGAAGGTTCTCGGCCTGTGTCGTCCTCAATGCCACTCACACGATAACACACTCACTTCCCCGGGGACAGCCTGCCAAGAGGGGAGCAGGACGGGCTACCACGGGCAGGACAGGGGACACCAGCCCCGCTGGAAGAAAGCCCGGGGCTCTGAGCCCAGGTCCTTGCCTGCAGCTGGGCCGCCGGCAGGTTGACGTCGGCGATCATCTCAGTGCAGGGGTGCTCCACCTGCAGGCGGGGATTCAGCTCCAAGAAGTGGAAACTGCCATCTTGGCTGTAGAGATATTCCACCGTACCCGCACTCACGTAGCCCACGGTCTTGGCCAGGCGGACGGCACACTGCAAAGACACAGAGCCTGAGGGCTTGCCAGTGGTCTTCTTGGATCATCTTCATGGGGAGCTTACTAGGCCCCCCACCAAACGCTGAGGATCTGGGGGGCATCCTTTGGGACCTCAAAGATGGCACTCCCTAGCATGGGCCCAGGTGAGCGGACACCCATCCCACGTTGGCAATGGGGACTGTAGGGCGCTCTTGCGGGCTGGCTGGAGACGGCTCTCTCTCTCCCTGCGGCTGCCCCCCGACTCGAGCTCTGCAGAGCCTACCTGCTCCATGAACTCGAACACAGCCGGTATGGCGATGGTGGCCGGCGCCTCCTCAATGATCTTCTGATGCCGCCGCTGGATGGAGCAGTCACGCCCGAACAGGGACACGGCGTTCCCATACTGGTCGGCGAGGATCTGGACCTCCAGGTGTCGGGCGTGCTCGGCCAGCTTCATGAGGAAGACCGGGGAGCCAGGGATCTCACTCTGCACCTGGGTGGGGGTGGGGGGGACAGCAGAGTGGCTCGCTCTACCCTGGGGGACCAGGGCCAGAGCAGGAAGTCCTCTGAAGGTATGTCCAGGATTCTGCTGATCATTTAGCCTTGTTCTACTTCTCTCGCAGACATGCCATTCTCCTCAAGGTTTGAAGTCCAACATTGTCTAAATACATCATGTAGAAGGTGGAGTTTCCCCACAATCCCACCTCCTAGAGATAATGCGCTGTTAGGATTTGGGTACATGCTGGGTAAGAGTTCAATGTCATTAAGAGTTAACTGGTTAAGTTAGTGGGCTGGTAGGAGCCAGGTCCATACTGGTTATCTGCTGCACATTTAGGAACACACACAACACACAGAATGTTTTTTGAATAAAAAAGGGATCAAAACATGCTACCCAATAACTCTTTTCTTCCTTCTTAAATAGTACTTGCTCAGCCAGCTGTCCATGGTGGAACCGACACTCAGACTTATGTCTTCCTTTTGATGGCTAAAAGGCAATTGTCCAGAAATTCTTAATGATGATATTGAAAAAAAGGGTGCACATGGAATGATTTCTAAGACTTTTTTTTAAAAAAGCAAGCGGCTAGGGTGCCTGGGTGGCTCAGTCATTAAGTGTCTGCCTTCGGCTCAGGTCATGATCCTGGGGTCCTGGGTTCGAGCCCTGCATCAGGCTTCCTGCTCAGCGGGGAGCCTGCTTTCTCCCACTCCCACTCCCCCTGTTTGTGTTCCTGCTCTCTCTCTCTCTCTCTCTCTCTCTCTCTGTGTCTCATAAATAAATAAAAATAAATATAAAAAGCAGGCTGCAGTAATATATGGGATGGCCCCGCTTATATGAAAAATAACAAAACAAAGCTTTTATAAACAACTGAACCACCTAGGAGCTCCATCAGTTGCATTTCTATACACCAACAGCAAGCAGAAGAAAGTGAAATTAAGGAATCAATCCCATTTACAATTGCACCCAAAACCATAAGATACCTAGGAATAAACCTAACTAAAGACGCAAAGAATCTGTACTCAGAAAACAATAAAGTACTCATGAAAGAAATGGAGGAAGACACAAAGAAATGGAAAAACATTCCATGCTCATGGATTGGAAGAACAAATATTGTGAAAATGTCTATGCTACCTAAAGCAATCTACACATTTAATGCAATCCTTATCAAAATACCAGCAATTTTTTTCAAAGAAATGGAACAAATAATCCTAAAATGTATATGGAACTAGAAAAGACCCTGAGTAGCCAGAGGAATGTTGAAAAAGAAAGCCAAAGTTGGCGGCATCACAATTACAGACTTCAAGCTCTATTGCAAAGCTGTCATCATCAAGACAGTATGGTACTGGCATAAAAACAGACACATAGATCAATGGAACAGAATAGAAAGCCCAGAAATAGACCCTCAACTCTATGGTCAACTAATCTTTGACAAAGCAGGAAAGAATGTCCAATGGAAAAAAAGACAATCTCTTCAACAAATGGGAAAATTTGGGACATGTTGGGAAAATTGGACAACCACATGCAGAAGAATGAAACCAGACTATTTCCTTACACCACACACAAAAATAGACTCAAAATGGATGAGAGACCTCAATGTGATAAAGGAATCCATCAAAATCCTTGAGGAGAACACAGGCAGCAACCTCTTTGACCTCAGCTGCAGCAACTTCTTCCAAGGAACATCATCAAAGGCAAGGGAAGCAAGGGCAAAAATGAACTATTGGGACTTCATCGAGATTAAAAGCTTTTGCACAGCAAAGGAAACAGTCAACAAAACCAAAAGACAACTGACAGAATGGGAGAAGATATTTGCAAATGACATATCAGATAAAGGGCTTGTATCCAAAATATCTAAAGAACTTATCAAACTCAACACCCATAGAACAAATAACCCAGTCAAGAAATGGGCAGAAGACACAAACAGACATTTCTCCAAAGAAGACATCCAAATGGCCATCAGACACATGAGAAAGTGCTCAGCATCACTCAGAATCAGGGAAATATAAATCAAAACCACAGTGAGATACCACCTCACACCAGTCAGAATGGCTAAAATCAACAAGTCAGGAAACGACAGATGTTGGCGAGGATGCGGAGAAAGGAGAGCCCTCCTACACTGTTGGTGGGAATGCAAGCTGGTGCAGCCACTCTGGAAAACAGTATGAAGGTTCCTCAAAAAGTTGAAAATAGAGCTACCCTACAACCCAGCAATCGCACTACTGGGTATTTTTTCTAAGGACACAAAGGTAGTGATCCTTAGGGGCACATGCACCTGAATGTTTATAGCAGCAATGTCCACAATAGCCAAACTATGGAAAGAACCTAGATGTCCATCAATGGATGAATGGATAAAGAAGATGTGGTACACACACACACACACACACACACACACACATATACACACAATGGAATACTATGCAGTCATCAAAAGAAATAAAATCTTGCCATTTGCAACAACGTGGATGGAACTAGAGGATATTACGCTAAGCGAAATTGGTCAATCAGAGAAAGACAATTATCATATGATCTCTCTGATATGAGGAACTTGAGGGGCAGGGCGGGGGGTCGTGAGGGGTAGGGAGGGAAGAAATGAAACAAGATGGGATGGGGAAGGAGACAAACCATAAGAGACTCCTAATCTCACAAAACAACTGAGGGTTACTGGGAGGTAGAAGGGTAGGGATAGGGTAGATGGATTAGGGACATTGGGGAGGGTTTGTGCTATGGTGAGTGCTGTGAAAGGTGTAAGCCTGATGATTCACAGACCTGTACCCCTGGGGCAAATAATAAAAAAAACCCAAACCAACAAACAAAAAAAACCCCCTATACAACACCTAAATGTAATGGAGGATCCAGGACTGGATCTGACACAGAAAGAAGAGGTTAGTGGGGAAACTGGTGAGATCTGAGTCAAGTCTGGAGTTAACTTAATAGAAACGTATCTCTGTTAGTTGTGACAAACGTGGCAGAGCTAACGGAAGAGGTTAACAACGGGAAGCCAAGGGGAGATGGGGGCTCCATACTACTTTTGCAACTTTCAAGTAAACAGAACGTCTTCCCCCTGCAAAGTACCCCAAAAACCTATCCACCCCAGTGGAGACACGTGATAGTGAAACCACTACTTTATAGAACTCTCATATATTGCCCACAGCTGTTTAACTGGTAAACCTTTTTAGAAAGAAATTTATTGACATGTTTTTGTAAATGCACGTGCATGCTATTTAACTAAATCCTTGGTACATGGTCTTTACCCAAGAAAATAATTCAGAAGAAAAAAAAGCATTATTTATATCCCATGTTCTCTAATGTATATTATAGATATTATATATTATTATGAAATATATTGTATTATAGTAGCATTATTCATAACAACAGAAATAGAAACAATTATGACACTTCACAAAAAAGGAAAGACTTGATAAGAAAGACTAAAGACACACAAGGAATATTATGCAATCATCAAAATAATTGTAAAGACTGGAACAACATGGAAAACATGTCTGTGATCTACAGTTTAGAATTTTTTTAAACGTAGAACAAAATACGGTGCAAAACGAATACAACTCTTTAAAACATGCATGTGAAGAAGGTCTAGAAGAAACCTTAGAAATTTTAAAATGGTTGCATTAAGAATGGGAAGATTGTTAGCCTACCTTTTTTTAAACATCGCCAACGGGCAACTAAAACAGGCATAAAGTCTTAAAAGTGAAAACCCAGCTACAAATAAGTGAATACATTTTACATTTACTTTACTTATTAGGTTCATTCCTACAACAAAAGTCAATCACCTAGAAATGTTAAAAATACCAAGACTACTAAAATTTACAAAATGTCCCCTCTTCCGACAGATGTGAATATAGTCACAAACAGATAGATACTCTGGCCCTGTATCTCTGAAATCATTTAAAGTCACGTGGATTCACAGGATTGAACATCTAAGGAAATGGTGTATGGATCAACCCAAACCAGGGACTCGTGTGTGTGAAAACATACACATTTGCTTTGGAACACAGCACAGCAATAGTCCAGCTCCCACAAGAGTCCTACTGAGTTCTGACACAGTAATGCTAATGAAAATAATCTGGTGGCCAACAACTAAACACATGCAATTCCCAAAGATATACGGAAAAGTGCTCAGCAAGAAGAGCTCACTTGTCTGAAAAGGATGGGGAAGTCCTCGGTACTCTCTGCCTTCCGGATTCCTTTCCCTCCGCCGCCTTCGGATGCTTTGATCATCAAAGGAAAACCAATTTTTTCTGCCACCTCGGGATGAAGGACAAACAGACCTCTTTATCAGGTGGACAGTTTCCAAGCTACTGGAACAATGAGAAGTTTCCAGCACCTTGGCCCCCCAAGCCTTGTATTTACCTCTAAGCCCTCATCTATATCTTTCACACAACCCTGGTTGTAAACTTCTTCTGGAACAGTGATTCTTTTCCCCTGTTGCAGACCATCTTCTGCCCATTCCACCATCAGACCTAGAGAACCACACACACAAAAAAAAGTTGAATCCTCCCAAGGATGGTAGAGATATGGGTGTGATGCATAAACAATGAATCTTGGATCACTGAAAAAATAAAGCATATATATTAAAAAAAGGATGGCAGAGATACACAACACAGAAACCACAGGGCCTTTCCTCACCAAAGCCTCTCTAGACCTGAATGCTGCTGGACCAACGGAGTATGGACATGGTCCTTCAGCTTCCCACAGTGGCTTTTAATTTTCTTCAGGGCTGACTCAGCCTTGAATGGGAAATCAAGCTAAAGAAATTCAAACTGAGGGTGCCTGGGTGGCTCAGTGGGTTAAAGCCTCTGCCTTCGGCTCAGGTCATGATCTCAGGATGCTGGGATCAAGGCCCACATCAGGCTCCCTGCTCAGCAGGAAGTCTGCTTCCTCTCTCTCTCCCTGCCTCTCCACCTACTTGTGATCTCTCTCTCTCTGTCAAAAAAAA
>LNAC01000016.1:6405662-6477567 GCA_002007465.1 Ailurus styani | reverse complement strand
CCCCCCCCCCAACTCCGGCCTGACTCTCCTTGGCTGGAGCGGGAGAGGAAGCCTGTGCTGCCCACTCAGCCCGGCTGGTCTACACTTCATTGTACGAGCTCAGTGTAGTCAGGAGCGCCGGAACGGGAGGGGCTTCAGGGGAGAGCTCATGACGCCTCCATGCTAAGTACTTCCGGGGCATCCTGCATTTCGCTTATCTGGCTGCACAGTGATCGGCCCTGCCCCTTCTGCTTGCTGAACGTGTCATGGTCGCCAACAGGCTCCACGAGTCGTGACCGTGGTCTTATTCCGACACCTCGTCCTGTGCCCGGTACGAGCTGCTGTCGCCCTGACGGGATGCCTGCATCTCCTCCAAGCCTGAGTTCAGACGACTGTGGGTGCTGCAGCTCAGACAAGGAGCGGCTGACACACCGCCACATGCCTCGCAGGCCCTGGAGCTGGGAGTCGCAGCCCATTCGGCTCTGGACCCTCCCACACATTACTAGAAGCGGGCCTCTTGGGAACCTCCCCAATACGCCTGCCAGTTTTGTGGATGTCCAGCCAAGAGATTAACCGCTCCACGGGCCCCAGAGTTTACTGGAGAAGGTACTTTATCTAAGACCCTTGGGCTGCACAGAGCTGGCTTTATATCTTTGAGCCCCGTGGGAAAGCATAGCTCTGTGTCACGCCCCCCCCAACCCCCCATGTACCTGTCAAACTCTTCTTTCATGTAGGTGGTATAGCTGTTACCACCATAGGAGAGCAGCAACCCCCCGTCGCTTAGCCGGTGGGCATCGATCTCGATGTGACAGTTGTTCATGATGACGATGAACATGGTCAGAGATTGCCGGGCCACCTGTGGGGACAGGCTCAGTGTCCCTGCCTGAATTCAGGAGGCCTGCTTGTCCCTGGGCCCCAGAGCACCGTCTGCCCCACCCCCCACACCACCACCAAGAGCAAGGGCTAGCGTCCATGGTGGAGTGCACCCTCGGGGAGCAGCCGATGGGGCTGCAGTCAGTGTGCTGCACCTGTCCCACGGGGGGCGGGGGGGGCAGCTAATGGCCACCGGCTGCGGGTATAGTTCAGCCTGGTCATCTCCTGCCAATCACATGCCCTTCTTATTCCTGTCTCTAAGCATCAGCCCCAAGCAGGGCCCCCCTAAGCAGCAGAGAAGATGGGGGGGTCTCACCATGGATGAGACAGCCCTGGAGACTCCACCAGTGACCAGGACTCTGCCCTCCCCAGACTCAGCTCTGCCCAGGGGCACACAAGACGTTTGGGACCCTCGACAGAGGCCCAGGTGGCCAGGCCCTGGCTTTGGCTCTGCGCTTCCATCTGACATACTAGCTCTGGGTTCACTGTGAGTGCTCTTTCTTGGAAAACAGAATGCGCTAAAGAGCCCTCGACCTCTAAGATACATCTGTTGAGACCAAAGGTTGCAAGAAACAGGAAAGTTTATTGCAACGTTATTCATGGTAACGTTAAGATTGAGACACAAACTAGCTATCCCAAAACCTCGCAATGGAATACTTTAGACCCATACTGTCAAATATGGCAGCCCCGAGCTAGGCTGACTATTTACATGTAAATTAATTTAACTTAAATAATATATAGAATTCAGTTCCTCAGTGCTCAGCAGCCCCAGGTGGCCATACTGGAGAGCACAGATCCGGAACATTTCCATTCCTACAGAGTTCCACTGGACCGTTGTTGGCTCTAGACACCAAACTGATATGACGAAAACTTGTTAATAACACGGGAAAACTTTAGGCCATGATAATATCAAAGCAGTAGAACAGTATTTGCACCATGATTTCAACTTTGCAAAGTCAGTGCGTAAGGAACAAAAAATTAGAAGAGATATGCCAAAACGTTCATGGGGATTACCTCCCAGGGTCAACACGTGATGGATTTGTTCTTCTGATGTTTCATGCTTTTTTTTGAAATTCTTAAATTTTATACAGGAAGCATGTGTCATATTTAAAATCCCATGGGGGGAACCAGGGCCCCCAGATAGTCAGGAAGCATGGAGGGGCAAAGAGGAGTACTTTTACGGCAGCCCCCCATGCAGAACATGCTTGTTTGGCTACACCGACCCTGAAAATCCCCAAAGCTGGAAGGGTAACATGTGCTCGGTCATCTTAAAAATCAAGTAACAGAACATAAAAATTCTGCCTCAAAAGCAGACTTGAGTTCTGTTTTCTTTTCCCTTCTGAGAAGTAGGCCTTAGCTCCTTGGGGACACTTGGCCTCCACGGGTCATCCTGATCTGGGCATGACCAGGGCCTGATCCTGTGCCCACCCATCTCAGATCCGATGAGACCCGAATACACACTCCACTGCCCGCTGTGTGTCTTGCTCAAGGCTGCACGTGCCAAAACCCAAAATGCTTAGGTTTCAAGGGTTTCAAGGGACTGCCCAGGGAGCCCCAGGGGCCAAGCACAAGGAAATCCACTGCAGAAAGAAAAACTCCCCCCAGGCTCCAGATGTGCTGGAGACATCCAAGGAACCCGCGGCCTTCACCTTGAGGATGTACTTAACACCTCCATAAATTAATTCCACATCCACGATGTTCAGCAGAGAAGCTGCAGGAAGGACCTGACCCCTGAAAGAAAAGACAGACTTGCGGTCGGCTGTGGGAATGAACGAGAACACTAGGGCCACCCTCTGGATTTAAACTAATCACCCAGCTCTTTGCCTCACCTAAGCACCAACACATCTGGCTGTATTTAAAAAGCTAAATCTGGTGAAAAAGCAAGGAACGGGACATTGCTCAGAACTTAAGGGAACAACAAAAAAAAAAGAACTTAAGGGAACAGCACTCGCTGAAGGGTGAGAAATTTCAAAAGAGCTTTCTGGGAAGCAAACTGCATAATGGTCGTTCTGGAAAAAAAATTCCCGACGTGGGAAAGAAAGTGACACAGGCATTGCGACTCTATTACTCGCACAGCACGACAACCACACTCTAACATCTCTTGTCTTTTTAAAGTTGTTTTGGGGGCGCCTGGGTGGCTCATTGGGTTAAAGCCTCTGCTTTCGGCTCAGGTCATGATCTCAGCGTCCTGGGATCGAGGCCCGCATCGGGCTCTCTGCTCAGCAGGGAGCCTGCTTCCTCCTCTCCCTGTCTCTCTGCCTACCTCTCTGCCTACTTGTAATCTTTCTCTCTGTGTCAAATAAATAAATAAAATCTTAAAAAAAAAAAAGTTGTTTTGGTAGCTTCATTTGCCTATCACAGTGTCACCGGTAGTGATTTCTGCCTCTACCCCAGGACATTTGGCCATGTCTAGAGACATATTTAGATTGTGGTGACTCCTGGCGGAAAAAGGGGAGACTCCTGCTAACTTCCCACGGTGCACCGGACAGCCCCCCGCAATACAAAAATCAATCGGCTCAAAATGCCAAGGGTGCCAGGGCTGAGAAACGGGGGCCCATCCTCATGGTGAGCCCCCGGCTGCTTCACTGCTGGTCCACTTCACTAGCCACGCCTGATTCAGGCCAGGGTCTGGAAGGAACATTTGCAGAGGTGACCTATCACCTGCTTTGCTTCTCAAATCCGCCTCCTCTCTGAATGCAAGTATATGAAGTACCTTACACAATTCAGCATGACTAAGCCCAAGGCCATCTGCCTGCTGCCAGCTGCCCTGATAATCCCAACCCAGCGGCCTCTTCCCTGGTTTATAGTAAAGGAGTTTCAGAGGTCAAGCACAGAGGAGGGTTCCCTAATTGCCTGCTGCCTGAGTCTCTGCCTTACTTGCCACTAACACACATCCCATGAAGGGGGTGTGGGGGGGGTGAATTACCCTTGCACCCTACCTTTCCAGTGAGTGTAAGAAATCCGTCATGCAAGTTCTGAACATCGCGTCGGCCACGTTCAAGGCTCCGCACACCACCCCGAGCATGATATCCGGCTTCTCGGCCTAGGAGAGACTCCGAGCTTCAGTATCTGTGGTGACCAAGCCCACGGAGAGCCGGGAGATGGCGGGGTTGGCAGGCGGGGGGGGGGGGGCCCCTTCATGACCCCAAGGGCAGAAGCGTGCAGCTCCTCACCTGCACTTTCTCGGCGATGAGGTGATCCAACCAGCCTGTGTCGATGTCGTTGTTCTGGAAGCGCTCAGTCTCCAGCAGGTTAATGAGATACTCCACGGTGGTCCTGAAGTCTCCACGGATGGACAGTTCCTTCAAAGCCACCACCATGTTCCTTGAGGGGAAAGGCACGTGGATTGTTTTCCAAATTAATATACGTGTCAGCAGAGCTCCGGCCTGGTTCTCAGAGAGCCCATAAGAGCACAGCTGAGGGGGGGGGCGCTGAGTCTGGCAGCCCAGGTGTCCATCTCGGCTCCAGCATTGACTGGTCAGATGATCTTGGACAAATGACTTAACCACTCTGAGCCTCAGTTTCCTCATCTGGAAAATGGGGAAATAACCCTGACTTCACACAGGGAGGATTACAATGAAACGATCCATATAAAGCGTTTCCATCAGAGATCAGAATGGGCTGAACTGACTGGCCTCCCCACCCTTTCAATTTTTCACTCAGCATGATTAAAACTGATTACAGGGGTGCTTGGGTGGCTCAGTGGGTTAAGCCTCTGCTTTCAGCTCAGGTCATGATCTCAGGGAGAAGAGAGCTTGTACACCTGTCATGGCGTTCCTGCGTGCATTCGGCAGGCGTGGCAAAGGGGCCAGAACAACCCCAGTTCGGGGCCAGGGAGAGAAAGACCTCATTTGCACTGAGGTCAAATGAGCAAGTCAGTAGTCACAGCAAAGTCAGGTGTGGCCCCAGAGTCTGCATGTAAGTGTCAAGCAGTTGGGCTCGAAGTTGACCAACTGGTTCCAATTTGCTCAGGACGTGCCCAGTTTTAGCAGCAAGAAATCCCAAATCCTGGGAAGCCCTCAGTCCTGGGGAAGCTGGCACAGCTGGTCCCCCATTAGACCATATTAGCAGCCCCTCGGTGGCTCAGTCAGTTAAACCACCAAGATTTCTGCTCAGGTCATGATCTCAGGGTCGTGAGAGCCCTTGTATTAGGCTCTGTGCTCAGTGGGGCGCCTGCTTAAGGTTCTCTCTCTCTCCCTCTCCCTCTGCCCCTCTCTTTCAAAACAACAATAATAACAGAAAATTTTCCCTCTGAATTCTTTTATATTCTTTTAAAGTCCACATTGGTCATTTTGAGCATAGGATAAGCCACAGGCCATTTCCATCAGAGATCAGAATGGGCTGAACTGACTGGCCTCCCTCCCCTTTCAATTTTTCACTCAGCATGATGAAAACTGATTACAGAGGCATCTGGGTGGCTCGGTGGGTTAAGCCTCTCCTTTCAGCTCAGGTCATGATCTTAGGGTCCTGGGATCGAGCCCCACATCGGGCTCTCTGCTCAGTGGGGAGCCTGCTTCCCCCTCTCTCTCTCTGCCTGCCTCTCTGCCTGCTTGTGATCTCTCTGTCAGATAAATAAATAAAATCTTTAAAAAAAATAAAAAAATAAAAAATAAAACTGATTACATGAAGCCGGCAAAGAAAGCCCACTTATCAAAATTACCACACTCAACTTAATTCACGACTAAGTGCCCTGGGCTAGATAGATTTTAATGCTTTTCATTGTTTTAAAGTTTTTAGGAAAGATTAATTTTTTTTTTTTTCACAGAGAAAGAGAGAGAGAGAGAGTGAGGGGGTCAGGGGAGAGAAAATCCTATGCAGGCTCCATGCTCAGCAAGGAGCCCTACTTGGGGCTTCATCTCATGACCCTGAGATCATGACCTGGGCCGAAATCAAGTCAGACGCTTAACCAACTGAGCCAGCCAGGTGCCCCCAAAGATTTTATTTTAGAGTAAGTTCTACACCCAAGGTGGGGCTCAAACTCACAATCCTGAGATCAAGAATTGTATGCTCTACCCACTGAGCCAGCCAGGTGCCCCAATTATAATGCTTTTTAAACAAAATGTCCGCGAAGTCTTTTGGGATTTTTTTCATTCTAAACATGAGAATGTTTGAACGCAAGAATGTTTAATTACAAAGTGAGCTGCGTTTTACATTTTTGCGCTCAGGGCAAGGCAAGAAAAGCGGAACATGTGGGTGTCTCAGGATTCGGGAACCGCTTTGTCAATGTGGGTTTCTCCAGGACCTACTTATAAGGCTTAAATTTAAAGAAGTGCCGCCCCCCACACACCTTTTTTCTAAAAAAGCTCTAGTACATGGCACCTTTTAAATTTTGGAATCCCCTTGAACGTTCTTTGGATCTCCCCCAAGTGTGACCTGTGATGAGCTCAAAACCAAACGACCTTGGTGAGCTCGTGAGCAACCTTGACTTCACGGATCTCAGATACAGGAAGAGGGCAGACTTCGCCCTTGGACTTCAGCAAAGGGCATTTAAGACAGGGTCTGCTCTGTGATTCACTCCTTTACCTCCTAAAGTACTGCTGCATCCGAAGCCCCAGGCTTTCAGCTGTTGGAAGGAAGGAGGGAAAGAAGGAAGGGAGCAGGCAGATACTAACGAAATGGCCTCTTCCCGGTTCTCTCCCCAGGAGAAGCAGTGCCCGAACTGGGAATCAGCGAATTCGTGTAAGCCGCCAGCAGCTGCCACGCTGAAATAACCCCAGACGTTCTTGCTGCTCCGGAAATTCAGTTCCTGAACTGTTCCGGAGCTTGGCTTAAACCCCTGGAGTGGGGACAGCGAAAGCAAAATGTGGGGGGAAATTATCACTCCAGATATACTTGCATTAGAATTAAATCCTAGACAAACCCAAGAACCCCCACTACAACCCAAAGCTTAGTGTGATCAATAGAACGTTGATCTCTCCCACTAGGGATGCAGGTGTACCCGTGTCCAGATGTTCGTGCATGCATGTAATTTTTACTTTTAAAAAACCTATGATTTTCTCTCACTGTCTCTGTTTCTCTCTAATAAATAAATAAAGTCTTAAAAAGGGGGGAGGCACCTGGGTGGCTCAGTGGGTTAAGCCACTGCCTTCGGCCCAGGTCATGATCCCAGGGATCAGGGATCGAGCCCCACATCAGGGTCCTTGCTCAGCAGGGAGCCTGCTTCCCCCTCCCCTCGCCCCTCGTGCTCTCTCTCACTATCTCTGTCTTTCTCTCTCTCTCAAATAAATAAAATCTTTAAAAAAAGACCTATGAAAATAAATAACCGTGCTGGGATTGGGGGAGGAGGTATAAGCACAGTAGGGGGAACGCTGTTCAGTGACGGAGCAGAGTGAAAGTTCATTCCGGTTTTATAAACTTGACATTGTCAGTCATAAAAAGCTTAAATGAAAGAGAAGATGGGTTGGAATTCGAATTCCAGGATTATGAAAATGCCAGCAGGTAAAGAAACGTGATGCGAACACACACCTAATCTGGTTGTGGGGCGTGGGGGTGGCGCGGAAGGCCCATCCCGCCGAGTATAATTTTGGTAAGGGCGGGGGGTGGATGTGGACCCTCTCGCTGGGATGAGGGCTCTTGACCGGTGTAATGAAGGCGTCCATCTTGAGAGATGGAGAATTGCAGGTAACCGGGCTATTTCCACTCTGAGTCCTCCAACCTCCCAGGCACCTGTGAACAAGCCATCACCCCCCTAAAAAATTCCCATTTTGTTTGTCCACCCCCAGAGTCCATTGTTTGCAGCCAAAGATGCCGAGCTGACACAGCTACGCAGCTTATGATTCTTTAATTAAAGGGGGCGGGAGGGAGACAAACCTCTCTTATCCCAAGTTTCTTGAATGTAATCATTAAGCGATGAGGTTGTGGTAGATTATGGAGCTGATGTGACAGTCAGCCATAAGTAAGCACGTCAAGTGTGACAGATGCCGCGGGCTGGTTTTTGAAGGCACAAAGAACAAGTCCCAAAGGAACTCCTTACAAGGGACCAGACTCCATCTCTGGTACAGCAAAGAGTACGGGGGAAGGAGTGGAGGGCAGAAAACCCAGGAGCCGGATTTGAAAGCTGGCTGCTTGTCCCAAAGATGGACGTGGCCCGTAGGGTCCAACCCTGGGGTTCGGTCCCAGCCTCAGCAGGTCCCAGGCTTGAGGCAAGACCCTAGCCTCTCAAGCTATAGTGCAGGGAAACGATGCCCAGCAGCGGCACTGTCCTGTACGTGAGCGATGAGAGGCACCACAGGATCTGCCCCGGTGCCCGGCACACACTCCCATCAATAAGCCACTGCCTTCCCATGCCACGGTCTCCTTGTCTGTCCTCCGAGAAGCCTGGGCATCTCATCCAAAGATAAGGTTCAGGGTAGGCCCCACGCTGGGGGCCTGGAGACGGCAGGCATGGGGGAGCCCCCCAAACTTACCTCATCGGGGTTCTCACTGGTGATTCTGGCCGCAATGACATGGCCTCGGGCGAGCGGAGGGTTGGCAGGAGTGTCAAACGAAATGGGCGTCATCCCCCACGGCGACTCTCCGTACAGAAGCCGGATATCCTTCAGCCGGGACAGCGGCACCCCCATGGCAATCTGAAACGAAGAAATCCACCCCACAGAGGGTCAGTCCCCACGAGCACCCTGACCCCCAAAGACTGAGCGCACGGCTAGATGCCATGCAGGAAGGGGTGCAGGAATGACCTGTGGTATCCTGAGCACCTGCCAAGCGGACACTGGGCCACATGGCTGCGGGAGAAACAAAGCAAGAGAAAGACAGATGGGGCTCCTGGGTGGCTCAGCTGGTTAAGTGTCTGCCTTCGGCTCAGGTCATGATCCCAGGGTCCTGGGATCGAGCCTCGCCTTGGGCTCCTTGCTCAGAGGGGAGCCTGCTTCCCTGCCCTTCTCCCCCTGCATGTGCACTCTCTCTCTGTCGAATAAATTAAATCTTAAAAAAAAGAAAGAAAGAAAGAAAAGAAAAAGACAGAAGGCTTGACTCTGCCCCCAGGAAGCAAACAGCGTCACTGGGAAAAGTAGCAACTTTCTATAAAACCACCTCATGCGATAAGAAAATGTTCGCGTCTAACAAAAATTACAGATCCTGGGTGCCGTGGAAGGTGAGGAGGGTGTCCAGCTGCAGAGTTAATGGTTTTAAATGGACTCAGAAAGCTGGCCCTGAGGAATGAGAATAAGACACGATTACCGTCCCCACGCAGCCTGAGGCACGACGCCCCAAAATGTCTCAGGAAGACTCATCAGGAAGAAGTGGTCAGATAAATCCCCACCGAAGGCTGTTCTGCCTGAGCTCCACAAATGCCACCACGGAGAACAAAAAGTACACCTGAGGCGGGGTTCCAGATCACAGACTCAAAGTTGTGACCGTGAAATGGAATGTGAGGTCTTGGAACGGATCCCGAGGATTTTAACAACAAACAAAAAATAGCAGTAAAGGGATATTATTGGGACAATGGGGAAAATTTTAAGATGGTAGTTGATTTTATGAATTATTAAATTTTAGGGCACCTGGGTGGCTCAGTCAGTTAGGCATCTGCCTTTGGCTCGGGTCATGATCCCGTTGGTCCTGGGATCGAGTCCCGCATTGGGCTCCCTGCTCAGTGGGAAATCTCCTTCTCCCTCTCCCTCTGCCACTCTCCCTTGCTCATGTGCATGCATGTTCTCTTTCTTTCTCAAATAAATAAATAAATAAAATCTTAAAAAAAAAAAGAAATGTAAAAAAAAAATTTTTTTTTTAATTTTACGTAGACATGCAGTGGCATTAGGGAGATGTGCAGAGTATCATTTTATTGTGATATTGCGCCGGAATGATCTCATTCTCCCTCTCTTTCTTCCTTCTTTCCTTCCTTTTTTTTAAGAATGATGTTTTTCTTAGGAGGTCCTTTTACTCAAGTATTTAGAGCCAAAGCACCATGAAGGTTCAAGTCAAAACATCTCTCAAAAAGTTAAGCCAAAAAAAAAAAAAAAAAGATTACACAGACACACAAATAGAAAGAACACAAATGCAGCAGGTTAACCACTGGTGGGTGGAGGCACAGGGGATGGGTGGTAACTGTATTATCCTTATTCCTCCTAAAATTTCCCAAACTAAAAAAAAAAAAAGACAAAGTAGGAAAGAGAATAAAAACACCAATGGAGGGAGGCAGGAAAGGAAGGAAGGAGACATACATTCATACATTTTAAACATCTGAGTTCCCATTTGCGCAGGAGCTCCTAACTCTGGGTCACGAGTTCTCAGTGGGGGCGACATCTGCTCTTGGGGATGAAATAATTTTACTCTTTGTGTGTATCAGTCACGGATATATCTTCGGTAAAAGCACATGGAGCTTATCTGTGATATTAAAATTTTATAAGGGGAGAAATCAGCGGGGGAAAGTGTCTAAAAGGCTCTTAGGTGGGCAGTAATGAAAAAAAGGTTGAGAAATACTTCTCTGGGTCTGTGAATGGAGAACAGGAGGTGACAAATGCCCTGGAACTTTATAAAATAACTTTTCCCCCAGGAAGAAATTCAACAGGACTTTACCCAGGTCTCAAAGGACCACACAGCCAGACCAACGTGACGAACCACTCCACAGAAGGTTCTCGGCCTGTGTCGTCCTCAATGCCACTCACACGATAACACACTCACTTCCCCGGGGACAGCCTGCCAAGAGGGGAGCAGGACGGGCTACCACGGGCAGGACAGGGGACACCAGCCCCGCTGGAAGAAAGCCCGGGGCTCTGAGCCCAGGTCCTTGCCTGCAGCTGGGCCGCCGGCAGGTTGACGTCGGCGATCATCTCAGTGCAGGGGTGCTCCACCTGCAGGCGGGGATTCAGCTCCAAGAAGTGGAAACTGCCATCTTGGCTGTAGAGATATTCCACCGTACCCGCACTCACGTAGCCCACGGTCTTGGCCAGGCGGACGGCACACTGCAAAGACACAGAGCCTGAGGGCTTGCCAGTGGTCTTCTTGGATCATCTTCATGGGGAGCTTACTAGGCCCCCCACCAAACGCTGAGGATCTGGGGGGCATCCTTTGGGACCTCAAAGATGGCACTCCCTAGCATGGGCCCAGGTGAGCGGACACCCATCCCACGTTGGCAATGGGGACTGTAGGGCGCTCTTGCGGGCTGGCTGGAGACGGCTCTCTCTCTCCCTGCGGCTGCCCCCCGACTCGAGCTCTGCAGAGCCTACCTGCTCCATGAACTCGAACACAGCCGGTATGGCGATGGTGGCCGGCGCCTCCTCAATGATCTTCTGATGCCGCCGCTGGATGGAGCAGTCACGCCCGAACAGGGACACGGCGTTCCCATACTGGTCGGCGAGGATCTGGACCTCCAGGTGTCGGGCGTGCTCGGCCAGCTTCATGAGGAAGACCGGGGAGCCAGGGATCTCACTCTGCACCTGGGTGGGGGTGGGGGGGACAGCAGAGTGGCTCGCTCTACCCTGGGGGACCAGGGCCAGAGCAGGAAGTCCTCTGAAGGTATGTCCAGGATTCTGCTGATCATTTAGCCTTGTTCTACTTCTCTCGCAGACATGCCATTCTCCTCAAGGTTTGAAGTCCAACATTGTCTAAATACATCATGTAGAAGGTGGAGTTTCCCCACAATCCCACCTCCTAGAGATAATGCGCTGTTAGGATTTGGGTACATGCTGGGTAAGAGTTCAATGTCATTAAGAGTTAACTGGTTAAGTTAGTGGGCTGGTAGGAGCCAGGTCCATACTGGTTATCTGCTGCACATTTAGGAACACACACAACACACAGAATGTTTTTTGAATAAAAAAGGGATCAAAACATGCTACCCAATAACTCTTTTCTTCCTTCTTAAATAGTACTTGCTCAGCCAGCTGTCCATGGTGGAACCGACACTCAGACTTATGTCTTCCTTTTGATGGCTAAAAGGCAATTGTCCAGAAATTCTTAATGATGATATTGAAAAAAAGGGTGCACATGGAATGATTTCTAAGACTTTTTTTTAAAAAAGCAAGCGGCTAGGGTGCCTGGGTGGCTCAGTCATTAAGTGTCTGCCTTCGGCTCAGGTCATGATCCTGGGGTCCTGGGTTCGAGCCCTGCATCAGGCTTCCTGCTCAGCGGGGAGCCTGCTTTCTCCCACTCCCACTCCCCCTGTTTGTGTTCCTGCTCTCTCTCTCTCTCTCTCTCTCTCTCTCTGTGTCTCATAAATAAATAAAAATAAATATAAAAAGCAGGCTGCAGTAATATATGGGATGGCCCCGCTTATATGAAAAATAACAAAACAAAGCTTTTATAAACAACTGAACCACCTAGGAGCTCCATCAGTTGCATTTCTATACACCAACAGCAAGCAGAAGAAAGTGAAATTAAGGAATCAATCCCATTTACAATTGCACCCAAAACCATAAGATACCTAGGAATAAACCTAACTAAAGACGCAAAGAATCTGTACTCAGAAAACAATAAAGTACTCATGAAAGAAATGGAGGAAGACACAAAGAAATGGAAAAACATTCCATGCTCATGGATTGGAAGAACAAATATTGTGAAAATGTCTATGCTACCTAAAGCAATCTACACATTTAATGCAATCCTTATCAAAATACCAGCAATTTTTTTCAAAGAAATGGAACAAATAATCCTAAAATGTATATGGAACTAGAAAAGACCCTGAGTAGCCAGAGGAATGTTGAAAAAGAAAGCCAAAGTTGGCGGCATCACAATTACAGACTTCAAGCTCTATTGCAAAGCTGTCATCATCAAGACAGTATGGTACTGGCATAAAAACAGACACATAGATCAATGGAACAGAATAGAAAGCCCAGAAATAGACCCTCAACTCTATGGTCAACTAATCTTTGACAAAGCAGGAAAGAATGTCCAATGGAAAAAAAGACAATCTCTTCAACAAATGGGAAAATTTGGGACATGTTGGGAAAATTGGACAACCACATGCAGAAGAATGAAACCAGACTATTTCCTTACACCACACACAAAAATAGACTCAAAATGGATGAGAGACCTCAATGTGATAAAGGAATCCATCAAAATCCTTGAGGAGAACACAGGCAGCAACCTCTTTGACCTCAGCTGCAGCAACTTCTTCCAAGGAACATCATCAAAGGCAAGGGAAGCAAGGGCAAAAATGAACTATTGGGACTTCATCGAGATTAAAAGCTTTTGCACAGCAAAGGAAACAGTCAACAAAACCAAAAGACAACTGACAGAATGGGAGAAGATATTTGCAAATGACATATCAGATAAAGGGCTTGTATCCAAAATATCTAAAGAACTTATCAAACTCAACACCCATAGAACAAATAACCCAGTCAAGAAATGGGCAGAAGACACAAACAGACATTTCTCCAAAGAAGACATCCAAATGGCCATCAGACACATGAGAAAGTGCTCAGCATCACTCAGAATCAGGGAAATATAAATCAAAACCACAGTGAGATACCACCTCACACCAGTCAGAATGGCTAAAATCAACAAGTCAGGAAACGACAGATGTTGGCGAGGATGCGGAGAAAGGAGAGCCCTCCTACACTGTTGGTGGGAATGCAAGCTGGTGCAGCCACTCTGGAAAACAGTATGAAGGTTCCTCAAAAAGTTGAAAATAGAGCTACCCTACAACCCAGCAATCGCACTACTGGGTATTTTTTCTAAGGACACAAAGGTAGTGATCCTTAGGGGCACATGCACCTGAATGTTTATAGCAGCAATGTCCACAATAGCCAAACTATGGAAAGAACCTAGATGTCCATCAATGGATGAATGGATAAAGAAGATGTGGTACACACACACACACACACACACACACACACATATACACACAATGGAATACTATGCAGTCATCAAAAGAAATAAAATCTTGCCATTTGCAACAACGTGGATGGAACTAGAGGATATTACGCTAAGCGAAATTGGTCAATCAGAGAAAGACAATTATCATATGATCTCTCTGATATGAGGAACTTGAGGGGCAGGGCGGGGGGTCGTGAGGGGTAGGGAGGGAAGAAATGAAACAAGATGGGATGGGGAAGGAGACAAACCATAAGAGACTCCTAATCTCACAAAACAACTGAGGGTTACTGGGAGGTAGAAGGGTAGGGATAGGGTAGATGGATTAGGGACATTGGGGAGGGTTTGTGCTATGGTGAGTGCTGTGAAAGGTGTAAGCCTGATGATTCACAGACCTGTACCCCTGGGGCAAATAATAAAAAAAACCCAAACCAACAAACAAAAAAAACCCCCTATACAACACCTAAATGTAATGGAGGATCCAGGACTGGATCTGACACAGAAAGAAGAGGTTAGTGGGGAAACTGGTGAGATCTGAGTCAAGTCTGGAGTTAACTTAATAGAAACGTATCTCTGTTAGTTGTGACAAACGTGGCAGAGCTAACGGAAGAGGTTAACAACGGGAAGCCAAGGGGAGATGGGGGCTCCATACTACTTTTGCAACTTTCAAGTAAACAGAACGTCTTCCCCCTGCAAAGTACCCCAAAAACCTATCCACCCCAGTGGAGACACGTGATAGTGAAACCACTACTTTATAGAACTCTCATATATTGCCCACAGCTGTTTAACTGGTAAACCTTTTTAGAAAGAAATTTATTGACATGTTTTTGTAAATGCACGTGCATGCTATTTAACTAAATCCTTGGTACATGGTCTTTACCCAAGAAAATAATTCAGAAGAAAAAAAAGCATTATTTATATCCCATGTTCTCTAATGTATATTATAGATATTATATATTATTATGAAATATATTGTATTATAGTAGCATTATTCATAACAACAGAAATAGAAACAATTATGACACTTCACAAAAAAGGAAAGACTTGATAAGAAAGACTAAAGACACACAAGGAATATTATGCAATCATCAAAATAATTGTAAAGACTGGAACAACATGGAAAACATGTCTGTGATCTACAGTTTAGAATTTTTTTAAACGTAGAACAAAATACGGTGCAAAACGAATACAACTCTTTAAAACATGCATGTGAAGAAGGTCTAGAAGAAACCTTAGAAATTTTAAAATGGTTGCATTAAGAATGGGAAGATTGTTAGCCTACCTTTTTTTAAACATCGCCAACGGGCAACTAAAACAGGCATAAAGTCTTAAAAGTGAAAACCCAGCTACAAATAAGTGAATACATTTTACATTTACTTTACTTATTAGGTTCATTCCTACAACAAAAGTCAATCACCTAGAAATGTTAAAAATACCAAGACTACTAAAATTTACAAAATGTCCCCTCTTCCGACAGATGTGAATATAGTCACAAACAGATAGATACTCTGGCCCTGTATCTCTGAAATCATTTAAAGTCACGTGGATTCACAGGATTGAACATCTAAGGAAATGGTGTATGGATCAACCCAAACCAGGGACTCGTGTGTGTGAAAACATACACATTTGCTTTGGAACACAGCACAGCAATAGTCCAGCTCCCACAAGAGTCCTACTGAGTTCTGACACAGTAATGCTAATGAAAATAATCTGGTGGCCAACAACTAAACACATGCAATTCCCAAAGATATACGGAAAAGTGCTCAGCAAGAAGAGCTCACTTGTCTGAAAAGGATGGGGAAGTCCTCGGTACTCTCTGCCTTCCGGATTCCTTTCCCTCCGCCGCCTTCGGATGCTTTGATCATCAAAGGAAAACCAATTTTTTCTGCCACCTCGGGATGAAGGACAAACAGACCTCTTTATCAGGTGGACAGTTTCCAAGCTACTGGAACAATGAGAAGTTTCCAGCACCTTGGCCCCCCAAGCCTTGTATTTACCTCTAAGCCCTCATCTATATCTTTCACACAACCCTGGTTGTAAACTTCTTCTGGAACAGTGATTCTTTTCCCCTGTTGCAGACCATCTTCTGCCCATTCCACCATCAGACCTAGAGAACCACACACACAAAAAAAAGTTGAATCCTCCCAAGGATGGTAGAGATATGGGTGTGATGCATAAACAATGAATCTTGGATCACTGAAAAAATAAAGCATATATATTAAAAAAAGGATGGCAGAGATACACAACACAGAAACCACAGGGCCTTTCCTCACCAAAGCCTCTCTAGACCTGAATGCTGCTGGACCAACGGAGTATGGACATGGTCCTTCAGCTTCCCACAGTGGCTTTTAATTTTCTTCAGGGCTGACTCAGCCTTGAATGGGAAATCAAGCTAAAGAAATTCAAACTGAGGGTGCCTGGGTGGCTCAGTGGGTTAAAGCCTCTGCCTTCGGCTCAGGTCATGATCTCAGGATGCTGGGATCAAGGCCCACATCAGGCTCCCTGCTCAGCAGGAAGTCTGCTTCCTCTCTCTCTCCCTGCCTCTCCACCTACTTGTGATCTCTCTCTCTCTGTCAAAAAAAAAAAAAAAATTACAGATGAAGCCGACNTCAAAAAAATTCCAGCTCTACCCACTGATGTCATTTATATATAAATCACTTTTTTCTAAAACCCTGTGAGGATTAAAAACAAGAAACTGAGGGTTACTGGGGGGTGGGAGGGTAGGGATAGGGTGGATGGGTTATGGACATTGGGGAGGGTTTGTGCTATGGTGAATGCTGTGAAAGGCGTAAGCCTGTTGATTCACAGACCTGTACCCCTGGGGCAAATTATTTAAAAAAATTAAAAACAAAATTTCCATTCCGAATTTGAAATTCCATCTTTGGACAAAAACAAAAAAGCCAAATTGGATATGAAACTCCTGAGATTTCTTCCTATTTTTAATCATCCTAGAAATTCCACTTTTCAGAATTTATCCTAAGGAAATGATTAAAAAGTACATAGAGATGTAGCTAGTAGACTATCAAGACTCCCTTACTTCTAGTATTTTTTAAAAAGATTTTATTTTTTTATGTGAGAAAAAGAGAGCGAGTGAGCACAGAGAGGTGGGGGGGGAGAGGGAGAAGCAGACTCCCTGCTGAGCACAGAGCCCAAAGAGGGGCTCAGTCCCAGGACCCTGAGATCATGACCTATGCTGAAGTCAGTTACTTAATCAACTAAACCACCCAGGTGCCCCTACTTTTAGTATTTTTTAAAATTAGAGCAAAACAACCTGAAAACAATTTAATATCTAACCATAGAGGACTATTAAATAATGATACATCTATATGATAAAATGCTATGCAGACATTTAAAATGTTCTAAAGTGTATTTATTGACATAGAAGGGTTAGTGAAAAAAATAAGTCACAAACTATAGTAAATATAAGATCTCTGGATTTTTAGGGCGCCTGGGTGGCTCAGTGGGTTAAAGCCTCTGCTTTCGGCTCACATCATGATCTCAGTGTCCTGGGATCAAGGCCCGCATCGGGCTCTCTGCTCAGCAGGGAGCCTGCTTCCTCCTCTCCCTGTCTCTCTGCCTGCCTCTCTGCCTACTTGTGATCTTTCTCTCTGTGTCAAATAAATAAATAAAATCTTTAAAAAAAAAAAAAAGATCTCTGGATTTTTAAAGGATGTGCCTAGAGAAAAAAAAGGCAGGAAAGGTAGGCACCTAGAATATAACAAATGTTCAACACCAGGTCATAGGATTATGGATGATTTCTATTTCTTTCTCTTTTTTTTTTGGTAATTCTATATTTCCTTTTTTTATTATTTTTTTTATTTGAGAGAGAGTGAGAGAGATCATGAGAGGAGAGAGGGTCAGAGGGAAAAGCAGACTCCCCGCTGAGCAGGGAGCCTGATGCAGGACTCGATCCTGGAACTCCAGGATCATGACCCAAGCCGAAGGCAGTTGCTTAACCAACTAAGCCACCCAGGCACCCTGTAATTCTATATTTTCTAAGCTATCTACAATGAAACTGTACCACTGCATTAATAATTTTAAAATTAAAAAAATAATTAATAATTCTAAAATTTTTTAATGAAAAAAATTTTTAAAAAGCATACACCTGTCACCCTCTCTGCTCAGACTGGGTGGAAAAGATCCCCCAAAGTGAAGCTCAGGCCACTTACCACTTCCACTCCAGGGCAGCGTTGGGATCTGCAGCGTCTGGGCCACAATGGTGGAGGCGATCTTATCTCCCAAGGCCCACATGGCCTCACTGGGAGGGCCTGAGGGATCAGGGACAAAGAGGGAAGGCAGAATCAAGTTCGTCACAAGCTCTTCGAAGCCAAGTACCAGCCAAATGCACAAAGAAAAGTGCTCAGGTCCCAGCTCTCGAGGAAATTAACATCAAGTTGGGGAAGGGAAAAATCTGGTATCTGCTACTTCATCAGATGTGGATGGAGTCTGCAGTTTTTAGTACATGTGGATTTTCTAGTCTGAGTTATGACCTAAGCTATGTGGCATACGCAGAATTCACTTTTCAGGAAGAAGGCAATAAGCTAGACCAAAGGGCAAGCTAGTCCTTCAAAAAACTAGACCCTGGGTTAGCAAACTTCTCCCATAATGAGCCAAAGAGGACATATTTTCAGCTCTGTGGGTCTGCTCGTCTTTGTGACCAATACTCAGCCTTGCCAGTGTTGAGCCAAAGCAGCCATAGGCAATACATAAATGAACGAGCCGGGCTGTGTTTTAGTAAGACCTCATTTACAAAAGCAGGCAGCAGGCTAGAGTTGGCCTGTGAGCTGTAGTTTGCTGGCTTGTGGGCTGGATTCCCAAGCTCCAGAGGAGCTAAGGGGTAACGAGGGCCCCGTGTAACAGCCAAAGACTCCGGACAGAGAAAATATAAGCAAGCACAGGTTACTAGGCAGACCCTTGGGATAGGAGGTGTTGATCTGTACTGAGTTGCTTCAAACACAACTCAGGCCCAACGAGGCCCCGCGTGAAGGAGCAGCAAGAGGGATTTACTGTGGATGGTAAATGACTCCCCTAAATCATGCAAAGACATCAGACAGCAGGAGAGCACACACAAAGTTTATAAATGCAAATCCTAAAACAGACCCCATAGGCAATAAGCAACATTTTACCTCATAAGTCATAGAGCTGAGGCCCTCTGGTTCCAAAATTTAGAACACTAGGGCATTCCGAAGCCCTGAGAATAGCCCAAGAAAGGCGTGGGCTTCTCAGAACTGTGACCCCCAAACCCAGTCAGAAATCTGAACATGGCTGGTATCTTGGTACCAGCAGAAGCACAAGCAGAGGGTCCTGCTTGTCCTGGCATCGTTCTCCCGTGGGACCCATGGCAATGGCTCCTATGACCCTGGGCTGGCCAACCTTCCCTCCCAGCCCAGGCCGGCTTGCTCCTGACCATGAAAGGGTGAGGTGGGAATATCAAACTGACTCTCACTTCGCAGGGCTATGCTGGGAAGAGGACCTGACCCAGCACGGAGTCCCATCAACATCCCGAATCCCCCGTATCAGACGGAGACACACTTTACCTAAGAAAGCAATCTCGTGCTTGCACAGGAGCTCTGGCAGTTTGGGGTTTTCAGAAGCATGGCCCCAGCCAGCCCACACAGCCTGTAAACACAGAGAGGTGTGAACGAAGATCTTCCTTTGAGAATCTCCCTCCTGTCACACACTGAAAGCTCTTCATGGTGTCACATCAGCCCTGGATTTCGGAGTCTTGGAGGACCTGGGGCCTCTGTCCCTTCTGAACAACAGGGGTGAGTTGCTCCAGAGCTCAGGGCATCATCCCTTCTGTGGGCAGACTGGCGCACCCATCCAACTTACCTGCACAGGGATCCTCTTGGCAATGTCCACAACCAACTCCACGTTGGCATAATTGTTGTTGTTGGGCCCCCCTGGGACAGGAACGTACTGATCTGCCATCTTGATATACTCTGGAATTAGATGAGGAAAGGAGAGAAAAACCAAGTGGCTGAAGTTTACTGCATGACAACCTATGGCCATTGGAAGGACAACAGAGAAGATTCTGTGGCCGAAAGGGACAAGTGTGGATGATCATTTGAAGACAACTGAACATGACTTCCGCTATGGGAAAACATAGAGGCATTGGACAAGGCCTGGAAGGGAACAAAGAAAGAAGAAAGGAAGCTATCAGAATGGTTGGGATGAGAGGTGGGGTGTTCGATTAACCCCTGTATCCAGTTTCTCTTAATATTGTTTTGCCATTAAATAATACAATGTTTTTAAGCACAGTGAAAAACATGAAATCTAATATTCACCATCTAACTCATTTCTCGGAGCACAGTTCAATAGCATTGGCACATCCACACAGTTGTGAAAAAGATCTCCTCCAGAGCTTTATTGTCTTGCAAATCTGAAACTTGACCCATGAAACAACACCTCCCCTTTTCCCCTCTCAAAGCCCTGGGCCAACACCATCTGCCTGTCTCTATAAAGTTCACGACTCTAGGGACCTCATCTATGGGGATTCCTAAAGTGTTTGCCTTTTTGTGACTGGTTTCTTGTATTTTCTAGAATAGTGTCTTCCAGGTCCTTCCACGCTATACCATGTGATAGGCTTTCCTTCCTTTTTAAGGCTGAGTACAATACAATGTTTTGATTTTAAAATACTCATCCCCTTTATGCCAGAAATTCCACTTCTGGGAAGAAATAGGTCCTAAAAAACCCTACTCATTGATGAATCCAAAGAGTGATGTTAAGACAATGTCCACCAGGCAATGATTTGAAGTGTGAAACACTCAAGTCCAACGCAAGGTTTAGTCGCTCTGCACTATGGAATTCTCTGGGATCCCGAGAACGAACAGTGTAGAACTTTATGTGTGGATCCTGAAAGAGAACCAAGAGTGGCATTTCCTTCCAGGCTGCCTGGCTCTGTTGTTTATGGAACACAAGAGTGTCAGCCACAGGGATGGTCCTGGAGGCGAGAGAGTGAGAAATCAGACGAGCTCCCTCTTGTCCCTGAGTAATTCTCTACCATCAGAGAAGAGAAACAAGAAAACAAGAAAATAGTGTAACGCCAGGCTGTGATCAGCGCCAGGGCCCTCTGGGAAAGCCACAGAGGAGGACGCAACTGGAAGGTTGGGGCAGGGAGGGGTGGAGGCCTGCTGTGCCAGGAGCTTTAGGGAAAAGCACTGTCAGCAGAAGATCCAGCATGTTCCAAGGTCCTGGAACGGGAAAGAGCTCAGCTGGCCCGGGAACCGAAGAGGCCAGCATGGCTGGAACTCAGGGTTGAAGGGCCGGGGTACTGGATGGGGCCAAGAGGCCGGCAGGGCCACGTTGTGTGACACCTTAACTGGCCTGAGTGAGGACCTGGAATTTTAGTCTGAGACCCTGTGGATCTGCCATCCTCCTGATGCCATTCTCCTCAAGCTCCTGAGCCCCCACAGGATAAGGCTGTGGATTCAGACAGCCCGGGGTTCCAATCCTGCCTTCGCCACATACTGGCTGTATGACCTTGGGTGAATGACTTCTGTTCCTGTGCCTCATCTATAAAACAGGGTTGACGATCAAGTCTGAGTGAGAAGGAGGCTGCCTCTGGGGAAGGCAGAGCCCAGGGCCTCGGCTCTGGATGGAGCGTAGGGGACGGCATGGCAGCCTCTGAAGCATTTAGAATTGCTGACAGGACCTGAGCTGTGTTTTTAAGAAATCACTTTGGCTACGTATAGATAAAGGTCTGTAAAGGGATATGATTGTTCAGGGGAAAAAACAAATTGTCCAATAGTTATTGATAGAATGATCGATGCTAACAGATACAGAAAACAAATGAACGGAAGAATGCGTGATTGAACTACAATACAGACATCTGCGGGGGAAAACACCTGGAGGAAGAGAGGCCAATCCGCTGTAGATGGACATTGCTCAAAGATGGAATTTACACTTTGTATAGTAACCTTTGGAATTTTTAATTAAATAAAGAATGAAAGGCAAATAAATTGGGGCTCAGGAGAGGCACCCTGGGACTCTGGGGTCCAAGGTGGACTCGCCTGGGTATAATGGAAGAGGTAAGGGCAGGTAAGGACATAAGGACAGGAGGTGGCAGGAGGGGAAGGAGCCAAGGCCCAGGTACCTGCATTGGCCTTCAGGTCCTCTGGGGTCACCATGACTACAAACCGGATGGCCCGCTCATTTCGGAACATCTCATAGGCCCACCTGCGGATGGAGCGCATGCACTTCACAGCGGCAATGCCATTGTTGGCAATGAGCACCTGGACAGGAAAAATGAGGAAGGGACCAGAGCTGCACACCTACCTGTTCTGGGAGCTGCATGCTACCCCGGGGTCCATGTTATAGCTGCAGAGCCTCCCGAGGTAGCTTATTGCATTTCTACAGCACACAGCCTGGCAGAGAGGTGCTCACAATCTGCAAGCTGCATGAATAGATGACTATCAAATGGGTGGGTGGGTGGATGGATGGATGAATGGTCAGGCAGAGGATTAAATGGATGGTTGGAGGGGTGGGTGGATGGATGGACAGATGGGTGAGTGGATGGGGGGATGGACAGATGGACGGACAGATGGACAGACGGGTGGGTGGGTAGATGGTTGGATGAATGGTCAGGCAGAGGATTGGATGGATGGTGGATGGATGGACGGACAGATGGACAGATGGGTGAGTGGGTGGATGGATAGATGGATAGACAGATCAGTGAGTGGCTGGGTGGGTGGATAGACAGATGGATGGAAAGACAGATGGGTGAGTGGGTGGGTGGATGGATAGATGGGTGCACAGATGGACAGACAGGTGGGTGTGTAGGTGGATGGATAGATGGACAGATGGATAGATGGATGGATGGATGGGTGAGCGGGTGGGTGGATGGACAGATAGGTGGGTGGGTGGATGGATAGATGGATGGACAGATGGGTGGGTGGGTGGGTGGATGCACAGATGAACAGATAGATGGGTTGGTGGGTCGATGGATGGATGGATAGACAGATGGACAGATGGGTGGATGGATGGACAGAAGGATGGATGGATGGGTGGATGGAAGGATAGGAGGATGGATGGATGGTTGGAGGATAAAGGAATGGACAGGGGGATGGATGGAAGGATGGATGGACAGATAGAGGATAGGATGGACAGGACGGGATGAATGAATGATTTTGATTCCTTTGTTGGCACCATCAAATGTTGGCACTTAACATTTTTGAAGGCCTAGTATGTACCAATCTAAAGTACAATATTTCTCACCACATATTTCACTTCACCCTCATATCGGCCCTTGAAAGTGGTTGCATTCTTATCTTTATTTGGGGTTAAAGATATTAAAGCTCAAGGAGTTCAGGCACTTGCCCAAGGTCACACAGCTAGTAAGTGGCAGAGATGCGACTCCTGAGCCCCGCACAGTCAGACCTGGTCTCTGAACTTCCCCCACTCCCTTTGATGCCTCTGCATTCTGGAGATTAAAAGCCCTGGACTTGATGGAGAGGAAAGGCAGTGATGCTGGCTGTCCTCAGCAACTGAGAACAACAGAAAAGGTTCCCAGTTTCAATTCTTATTGGGCCATGAACTTCCTGTGTGGCATCAGGCAGACCCCTTCCCTCTCTGAGCTTCATACCAGGTAAGGAGCTCAGACTGGCCAACCTCCTGGCTTAGTCTACAAGAAATAAAACCAAGCTCTAGTGTTCCTATTTCAAAAGAAAAATAGGCATATGGCTTCAAACCCTGACTTCTATAGTAAGAATATAATTTTAAGGCCCTTCCTATTGCTGACTAATTTTCATAACGGCTCTGAAGGACAAGTCTCAGTAGAGATTGGGAATGAGATTGCCTCTATTTTATAGAAGGGAAACTGAGCCCAGGTGTCATAACCTGTGAGTGGCCACAGCAGATGGAGCCTAGAGCTCTGGGCTCAGATTCAGTGTTCTCTCCTTTCAGAAATGCCTTCTGAAGAGCAATGATGGAACAGCAGGGCTTTGGTTTTCTTAATCTTATTACCAAAGCAAAGCTTGGTCAAGAAGGAAGGGCTCTGGGTGACCCCAGGACAGCCAGTTTCCCTGGGCCCCATTTGTTCTAGCACATTCTGGGAGGCCCCAGGGGAGAAGGCCACTATGGGCTGGCTTGCTATTGTAATCCCATAGCTGCAGCATTCCCACAAGGAGTCTAGGAGAGAAGGCAAGCCACAGTCAACTCCAAAGTCACAAAGTGCAACAGCTCTGGGGTGGAGATTAAAGGTTCTTCGGCAGCCACTCCCCAGGACTGAATGTGGCCACCAGTTGGGCTGGCTGCAACAGTCCCCTGGTGAGTGTGGCAAAAAGTGCAACTTCTGGATCCCCACCCAGGAGATTCTAACTCTGAGGGTCTGGGGTCAGGTGGAGGAGTCAGTACTTCCAGCCAGCAACCAGGTGGCAGCCAGGCTCAGAAGCCAGGATGCAGTGTTTAAGGATGTGAGCTCTGGACTCTTGATGACCAGAGTTCAAATCCCAGCTCTGCCACTGATCAGCTGTAAGACTGGGGCAGCCACCTTCCTTCCCTGAGACTCAGTTTCCTCTTCCATAAAATCATATCGACTGGCAGGATGGTGGGGATGGTGAAATGAGATATGATACGTAAAGCACTTCACAGGATGCTGGGCACAGTAGGCCCTCAAAAAATTGTAGCTGCTGGGGTTACTATAATCACTACCATCACCACACTCAAGTAAAGTGGAAAAGAACAAGGTCTTCTCGTCAAACAGACCTGGGTTCAAATCCCGACTCCAGCACTAACTAGCAACACGACTTTGGACAACCCATGTCAAATCTCTCATCTTGGCTCCTGCATGAATATGTTGGGAATAACCAGCCTATGGCCCAGAGTCTTAATCCCACGGAATGGGAAATGATGCAAAAAGCCTTTATAAATGGCAAATATTGGCTGTTTCCCTTCATTGCCGTTATTTTAACACATGGGCCTCCTCTCCTGGAAGGAGTTCCACACCTCAGAAGGGCAGAGCTGGGTTTTATGCCTGCCCCCAATAACCTAGAAAGCAGTCCCTTACATGAAGGCACCTCGGGGTTTCTGCAGACCTCAATCTACTCTTCTGTGAAGTGGGGTCATGCACCTGTTGCTTCCGACTGTCAGGAGGGCGAAAAGTGATGAATTCCAGCACGGAGCACTTGGCAAGTCCTCACGGAAGGGAGGCCTGGCCCTTTCTCTGTAGCATGACCATGAGCCTGAAGCAGGTTTTCTCCCTTCCAGTTGGGAAGAGGGGCCCCACCCACCCCGACTTCTGGGACCTCATCTGTACCTTCTCGATGACCCGGTTCCCCCCAAAGCGTGTGACAAACTCAGCCGGGGAGGCCACAGTAAAGTCTCTGTGCAGGTCCAGTTTCTTCAGTTCTCGGCCCTTCTTCACCAGGTGGAGTCCTGACATGCTGGGTCTGCACAAGGAACAGGACAGACCCCAAATGAGCCAGGAAGCCTGGGCCACTCAGGGAGAGAGTCAGGAGCCTAGCACCTACAAACAACACCAACAGACAAGCGGGAGCCCATCAGACCATCAGACCCCCCCCCCCGCACCCCCCCTGCCAACTGCTTTGCAGTCTTCACTGGGGCCTTGAAGCATTTCACAAGGAGACTCAAGAGGCCAGCGTAGGAAGGAAGCGGGAGAGATCCCCTGACCTGCCCCCCAAGCTGTACGTTGAGCTCTTTAATCGTCAAATAATTTTTACTTTCTATGTTCCCAATTTGGAAACTCAAATAATACAAAAAAGCTTATGGGGGTGGGGAGGTTTATGATCAGGGAGAAAGTCCACACAGTCCAATACTTGAGACTTGTTAAACAGTACTGATCACCTTCATGCATTTTTCTGTAGGTGCATCTCAAAATTTTTGTAACTCAAAACCAAAAAATGTATAACAACCAGGACACCTGGGTGACTCAGTCAGTTAAATGCCTGACTCTTGATTTCAGCTCAAGTCATGATCTCAGGGTCATGAGATTGAGCCCTGGGTTGCAGGGGGGTGGGGGAGGCTGGAGTCCATGCTTAGCGGGGAGTCTGCTTGAGATTCTCTCCCTCTCCCACTGTCCCTCCCCCTGCTCATACTCAAAGAAAGAGAGAAAAAAAAGAGAGAAAGAAAGAAAATCTTTTAAAAAGTTGTATACCGGGCACCTGGGTGGCTCAGTGGGTTAAGCTTTTGCCTACAGCTCAGGTCATGACCTCAGAGTCCTGGCATTGAGCCCCACATCAGGCTCTCTGCTCAGTGGGGAGCCTGCTTCCCCCTCCCCCACCTGCCTCTCTGCCTACTTGTGATCTCTCTCTCTGTCAAATAAATAAATAAAATAAAATAAATTTTTTTAAATTAAAAAAATTAAAAATGGTATACCAAATGGCGGTTCCTTGCCCCATCCCCTCCAGAACCACACACCAGCAGAAATCACTTTTCTGGCATTGATCTTTCTCCATAGTTCTGAACAATGTCACCATTGTGTGTACCATCTTGTGCAACATCATTTAAAACACGAACTACAGCTCTTTGATCTTGAGAGACGAGGGATGAGTTATCTTACTTGGTCATCCCATCTTCTTCCCGTCCCCCAACCTCTCAAAGCAGGCATACTGCAATCTGGCAGATTCCATATTTGGGATTTCATGAATCTGGGATTATTCACGGATGAGGGCTGGGTAGACCAGATTTTCCTTTCTTCTTGCATTTTTCCTGGAGACAGTGGTTTTTTTCATTTGTGTAGCTCTCCTTGCACCTGTTGCTAATGCCATGAATTCCTTCTCATATCCTCCTAGTGCACGATTGATCAGTTCCATCATTCTTCATCGGCAACATCCCTCTTGGAGGCCTCTACTCTCTACACTCATCCAGACTGGCTCTTCTCCATACCCCCTCACAACTGTCATTCTGAGACTTCCTTTTGGTGACATTCTTAGGATTCCTTTTGCCTCTCCTCAGGGTTTGATCCCTAATTTGGGGGATCAAATGGATCCCTCTTTCTTGATGAACTCCCTTGTTTTGTTGGGACACACATCCTCCAGTAGTTCTATCTGGTTTAAAAGATGGTACAATGGGACTGCACATGACAATGGTGCCCTGAACTTGCATGTCTTGCTTTTGGCTGTCCTGGATTACCTCATCACTATCACCTTGGAGATTCCTTTTGATTCTTCATTGGCTCTCTCTTTCCCGTCTCCCATGTGTTGTTCTTCTTTGGTTTCTTATCTTGTTTCTGTGGAAGACAACCTTCAGTAGCTTTCTAAGATAAGGTATTTGGGAGTGAGAGGTAGGGGTAGTAAATGATTCATAGTCTTGAAAGTTCTGCAACTGTCGTTCTTCTAATCTCATGTTTGACCCTATTATTTGGATGTGTGTGGAATTCTATAATGGAAAACCTTTTCCTTCAGAGTTTTGGAAGCCTTGTGCCATTGTGTTGTGGCTTCCAAGAACGCTAGAACCAGAGCTGTTCTGATATCTTGATTCTTCACAGGTGGCCTGTTTTTCCACATCCAGAAGCTTATAGGATCTTGTCTCTGTCTTCCATAGTCTACAGTTTCCCTGGGATGTGCTCAGATATGTGTCTCCTTCCATCCAGCCGGGCTGTGAATATTCAGTGTCCTTCAATGTGGAAACTCACATCCTGGGATTTGACTTTAAATATTTCAAATGATTTCCCTGCCTCCTTTTTCCTCTGTTCTTTCCAGAATCCTTATTATTTGGACATTGAAATTCTTAGACTGGCCTTTAAGTTTCTGTCTTTTTCCCCTTCTCCTATTTCCCATCCTTTGTCTTTCACTTTCTGCGTGATTCCTTCAGCCTTCTCTCCTAACCTGCTGTTGTGTTTTTAATACCCAAGTCAATGGCAGAACAGTGGGGAAGATTAGCAAGAGCATTTTAGAGGGCAGAAGCAGATGGGCAAGTGGTAACTGGCTTAGCAGAACCAAGAGGGCTATTGGCTCACAAAGTCTCCTCGCTGTGCAACATGTTCCTAACTGTGCAACCACCTCTCTGGCTTGAATAAGGGTATTAATGGCTGCTTTTTCAAGTTCTCTTCTCCTGGCATGGTTTCTGTTTCTTCCAAGTCTCCTGTGTTCCTCTGTTTGATTGTTTGGGGCCTCTCCTCCACACTAGAAACTGTACCCACACCTCAGTCACTTCCTTGTGACCAAGAGTGAAAACTAAAGGACTGACAGAAGTTACTGAGGTGGGGCCAGTGGACGCTGAGCTCGATGCTCGGATCTGGGGGGGGGGGCAACTGCTGTGTACCAGGAAACCCGAAGTACACTAGAGTCTTCTTCCTTCAGTGGTTCAATTCTCAAATGGCTAGGAGCAGGGGAAGGGGTGGTGGGGGAAGTGGCAGGACAGGTCAGATTTCAGAATTCAGCACCTACACAGACCCTGATCTTGTGTTTAGGATACAGACCTCATATGCCTCTACTGTGCCCATCAGTCCCCAGTCCCAAGACCCTCTGTTTTTCCCTCTCCAGGGAATGAACCGCCTGCTTTCTGTTGGGGTGCAAGTGGGCAGGCAAAAAGACCTGGGCATCTTTTATCCAGTTCTTCTCATCGTGGTCCTCCTCCTTCCCCTCAGGTGCAAAGGTACCTATCGCTGCCAGTCCCCACACCTTTCACAGTGCAGATCCAGAAGGTTCTCAGCTGTCCCCACTGCTGCTTTAGGACTCAGCCCTCTTGGTTCTGCTAAGCCAGTTACCGCTTGCCCATCTGCTTCTGCCCTCTAAAATGCTCTTGCTAATCTTCCCCACTGTTCTGCCAGACTTGATGGGTTTCCATTTCTCTTTAAAAAAAAAATCTTCTTTGCTGTCATTTGGTGGGGCGTTGACAAGAAGAGGATCAGGCATGCACATTCAGTCCACTTTCTCTTCTTTCTTTTCCTTTCAAGGTTTATTTATTTGAGAGAAAGTGCAGGGGGGGGAGCAGGAGACTCTTAAGCAGACTCTGTGCTGAGCACGGAGCCCAATGCACGTTTGATCCCATGACCCTGAGGTCATGACCCCAGCCAAAACCAAGGGTTGGATGCCCAACTGACTGTGCCACCAGGCAGGTGCTCCTCAGTCTACAGAGCTATCTGTTAAGAATTAGGCTAGCAGTTAACCACCCACACGTGTGTCCAGTGGCTGTTGCAAGGGCAAGGATGGGTGGGTTCAGAACTTTGGCAAAGAACTAACTGATCATAAGGAACACCAACATGCCCCCATCTATCATCTGAGCAAAACCCAGGAAAACTGGAAGCAAATAAAGAGTCAGGAAAGAGAAATTTCTTTTTATAGGTGGACAAACTGAGGCCCAGACAGACAAAGGGGTCACAGAGCAAGTCAGCAGGCCTGGGGCTGTTTCTACCACACCAGGAAATGTTGGATGTGGGTATTTTCTGCTGTACAAAGTCTTCATGTCTGGTACAGTTCCCCATGGGAAAGCCTCTGACAAACCTGCCGTCTGCCCCCACTCCCCACGGTGAGCCACCAAAGGATCTGCTCATCACAAAGGAAAACACAGAGTTCTGGGTCAGGGGAACAAAAAGAGAAATAAACAATGTGTTTCCAGCCCATAAGAGGGTATGATTTCAATGAAGACTTTCTCCATTCAACTGTGCTTAGCCACAAGGCCTGAATGAATGAACAGACAGATGAACAAATGATCTCTGGCCCGAGATAATCTTACTGCCTGCACAAATGGCAAGGGGGTTTTCTTCTAAGACCTCCTAGGACTGAATCACTGAAACAAGATCTTAGAAAAGTACTTTGGAAAGTCAATATCATGTGGCAAATGTGAACAGTGCTTTTATCATAATTATATCCCATCAACCAGCAAGTAGCTCAATTTGTTTTTAGTGACTTTATTTCTTTACAAAAACAGGCAGATACAGCCACAGGCCCTAACCTGCAGGTCCCTTGACCTCGGGAAATAGACACCAATATGTTAATGGCAGTCATCTCAGGTGGCGGAGTTACGGGTGGTTTCTGTTCTCTTCAACTGTATTTGTTAAGTTTCCTGCAATGATATGTTACTCTTTTAAAGATTATATTTATTTGAGAGAAAGAGAGAAAGAGAGCACAAGTGGGGGGGGAGATGCAGAGGGAGAGGGAGAAGCAGACTCCTTTCTGAGCAGGGAGCACGATGCGGGGCTGGATCTCAAGACCCTGAGATCATGACCTGAGGTGAAGGCAGACACTTAACTGACTGAGCCACCAAGGAGTCCCAGTTATATATTATCTTCAACAAGAAAAAAGCTATGAATTTTGTAATAGGGATGCTGAAAGCCCTGGCCATTCTGGCACCCATTGGGCAAGGTGCTCCGCATCCCCAGCAATACGATGAGGACAGTAACACATACCTCACTATGTTGTAAAGGTTAAATAACATATAGAAAGTAAGAGATGGTTTCTGCCACCAGTGAACTCTATTATCATTTCAGTGCAGTGAGACCAAGAGGATCAGGGGCTGCTGGTCGCCCAAGCTCACCAGGAAATGCAACAGCCACTCCTCTGGCTGGGGTCTGCTCCCCAACCATCCACTCTTCTCCACTCTGTCTACAGCCTTCCCTGACTGGCTGGCTTGATCTTTTGGCTTCAGATAGTCTCAGACATCCCATTTCCAACACAAACATTAAAACTCTAGCAAACTGACCTAAAGCACAGCAAAGAAAAGGTCAACCAGGAGAAAAACCCTAATTCATAGCCTGGAAAAACCATTCTCAGCCGCCATTTTGATTCTAAAGCTGGTGAGAGCGCCCCTCCTTCAGGTGGGTCACATGCCCATGATAACTAACTAGGTGGGTGAACACACAGTGCTGCAGGAGTGGCTCTGATTCAGAGCTAGTCTCCAGGCTAGTGGCTATTTTTATTCGTTTTTGACAAAGCTGGAAGCCAACCCAACATTGGCTCTGGAGGGCTGACCTTTGGCCGGCATTTGTTCCAAGACGGGCAGAGGCTGAACTATCCCAGGATGACTGAAAATGGCTCTGGTGCAATAACTACACAGCAGAGCTATTAGTCTAGCACCAAACACAGTCAGCTGCTCAGGCACAAGCCCAAGCAGAAACACTGGGAGAGAAGGAATAAACATTCCTGAGTGTCACTGTGAATCAGGCACAGGGGGCTTCACGCTGAATCCCCCCAGCCCTGTGTAAGGAAGGCCGCCATTCCCTGCTCACAACTAAGAAACTGAGGGTCAGAGAGGCCCAATGACCTCAAGTCACACAACTTGCAGGTGGCAACTCTGGGCTTCCAATCAGACTCTGACCACCTGCCACCAACCCACCCACCCCAAATCTAAGTTTGAGGCAGAAAGATCACTGAGATAAACGGGAATATCTCTATGGTCTAGACGTCAAAAAACAAGTACCTACATTTGGGCAGCAATCTGTGGGACTGCGGGGCTCTCAGCTGGAGCCAGCTTTGTTCCCCAGGAGACACGTGGCCCACGTTTGCAGACATTTTTTGTGTTCACAACTAAGCAGGGGTGTGTGGGGGGGGTTGAGGGGGTGTTACTGGCATCTAGTAGGTAGACACCAGGAATGCTGATCAATATTCTAGAATGCTCAGGACAGACCACACCACAAAGAAATACAGGACCCCAAATGTCAACAGAAACCCTGTAGGTTAGAGCCACCCGCCCCTCACCCCGGCTCTGAATGCAGAATCTACAACTGATGACCTACACAGTCCTGAGGAAGCTGCATCAGTTCCCTCACAGGATGACAATATTGACAACATTAATAGCGTCTGCCTCAGAGGGTGTGTGTCCTGGGTTCAGCACCGGGCCTTCTGTGCGGTAAAGAGCTTTTGCCGAGGTGCTCCTCTGCAGGGACACCATGATCAAGAGCCCCAGTGTGGAGGCATCGGGCTGTGGCCCTGACATTAACCAGCCCTCCCATCCCTACCCTACCCCTCCCTTCTCATTTATAAAACAGGGATGGCAGCTGCTGAGGCCTGATGGACATAAAGTCCTCCCTACTATCACCGAGCAAGTAAGGAAGAAAAGACACTGCATAGCTTAGTCAAGGCTGCTGACTTTGAACTCATCTTTGGGCTCCCAGACAAATGGGACCACTGGAAATGTCTCGGGCCACCTGCCCCCTCGGCACTTCTTGGGACGGCCACCTTGGCTAGACCAGGAGTCGTTAAGCTCGGGTCCAAACCCCAATTCCAGGCTGCCGCCTGCTTTTGGACCTCCCACAGGTTGATCCTAGCTTTTACATTTTTAAATGGTTGAAAGAATCTTATCGTGTGACATGTGAAAATTACGTGGATTTCAAACTTCTATAAATTACGTGTGATTGGAATATGGTTGCACCCATTCAATGATGTATTCTTTGTGGCTGCTGGCGCGGTAAATGGCAGAGCTGAGTAGATGTGACAGAGTCCATGTGGTCTCAAAGACAGAAATATTTACTATTTGGCCCTGGATGAAAACAGTTTGCCAACTCTGAGTTAAGCAGTGCTTTTCAGCTGTGACTCTACCCTTCAGCATGAGAGGAGCTTTTAAAAATGCTGGTGCCCAGGCCCCACCTGGACTAATTAATCAGCATCCCTAGGATGGAGGGATTGTTGGAGGCATCTACATTTTTCAAAAGACCCCCCCCCACCCCCCAGGGAATTCGAATGTGAGGGCAAGAACCACCCATAGATCTCCAACCCACATGGCAACAAGGCAGCTGTCCTTAGTCCTGAGAATTTCCAAGACAGTGAAATCGCTTGTAAGGAGAAAATTTCAATTCCTGCAGGTTTATTCTTTCAGATTAAAGTATTTTGTGAAAAGTAAGTCTTCTTTGGGACTGAAGTGTACAATAAAATGTGATTCAAGATTTATATGTTAAACTTTTGTGTAAATAGCTTTACAGATGGGGGGGGATGTACCCTTTGTGGACCACGTGGCCCGCTTTCAGTACACTGTAGAGTTTGAGGGGTTTTGCCAGAGAGACTAGATCAGGTCTTAGAAAGTGCAAGAAACGTGACTACCATGCTCCACCAAAAACTTAGTGCACTTTAAGAAAGACCATGATCCAAACCTGACTCCTGCCCATCTGCAGGTCCTTTGCTCAGACACACACTGAGCAAACCAAGAAGGGTCCCCCTGAAGGCACCGTTATTCTCCTTTGCAGAAGGACCAGGGGACTAGAAGGTCAGTCTCCCTCCTGGAGGGCTGGCTGCATGTCTGGGGCATATCTTTTGCTCTCTCTGAACCCCCCATCTTTGGACCTAAACAGCCATCCTTCTGGCTCCAAGAGACCTCAATTCCCTGAGGCTTATGAGCTCAGGAACTATCCAGCAACTGTTAATAAAGATCATGGGATCTGCGGGGGCGGGTGGGGGGAGGTGGCTACGGGTGAATTTCGTCCCTCTTTTTGGCTTATCTAGAATTTTCTGACTTTTCAACAACAAACATAACATTACCTAGGTAATTTTTTTAATGCAATAAAATGAAGACGAGAAAAAAAGCAGGTGGGGCCAGAAAGCACTAGGGCACAGAAATGCCTATACATTGCTCATTAAATAACCTTAAACGCAATGCCTGCTGAGGAGGCCCTTGATCAGCCCTGGGCTTCATAATCACTTCAGAAAAAGTCCTGCCTTCTGCAACCGTCAAGGCTTTATCAAGGCTAAGGGGAGGAAGAGGAGGAAAGCGTGGCTCCCGCCAGCCTATCCACCTGTGTGTTCCTGAGTGCCCCTCCAATCAACATCACCGCCAAATACGGTCAGTCCGGTCTCCCCTCCAACCACCAAGGCCAGCTCGTGTTCGCAAGGCAGGCTCCATCTCCCCAGTGGCCAAACTGAAGCCTGCATTTCTTGGTGGGGGCGGGGAAGAAGAGGTGGCGCTAAGGGGACCCAGAGCTTGTCTTTACTGAGGGCAGGGGAACGCGCTGCATAAGTTGGCAAAAGATAATGGTCATTACAATTGCAGGCTTACTTACTTTACTTTGCGATCAGGGCAACAGACCTTGTACTTGGCAGGGCTCATTTTGACCTGCCCCGCCGGCCAATCCCACCTGGTTCCTGCCGGGATGCAGAGCTTGCCTTGCCCCGCTTAACCTCCTGAGCGGACCCCGCTCCCGGGGCCCAGCAGGGCAGCCAGGTCGCGACACGGAGCGGAGGCGAGGTCCCAGAGTGGCTGGCGCCGGGTGGTAGTGCAGCCTGCAGGTGCCCGACCAAGCGCTGCACTTCCTCCATCCCCAAGAGTCCTGCACGCAAGTGTCCCAGGCGGTAGCGCCCGTCCAGACCCCGCCCCCAAATGGACCGCTCCTCCCAGAAGGGTCCCGCCCCCTACACAAGGCCCGGCCTCCTCACCGCACCTCGCCTCCCGTCTCCTAGAGAACCACGGCCCGCCCCCCGGGCCGGCCAATCACGGAGCCGCCGTTGACCTTGGGCGCCCCGCGCCAAGCGCCAGCGGCCAGACACTTAAAAAAGCCCTCTTGGCTACTTTCCTCCCCAGCTCCCCTGATTGGAGTAGAAGGGTTCCAGGATGGCACCCCCGGCATACTGGCAGCTAGGGAAAAACTCGCAGGCCTTTAACGTGCTTGAATACACCCAAATAGAGAAGTGGTGGAAAATAGGGTTTATTTAAAATATGAGTCAGACGTCCCCAGGGTGCCTGGTAAAAGCCCCCTCCAAGGCAGGTTAACTTCTGGCTTCCAAGTTCCTGTTTTTGCTTATTCTTTCACCTCTACTCCCGGGGACATCTTTGCGCCAGGCCCTCTTGCCCCCAGAGCGAGCTCCTAACACACACTTTGGACCACCTGGGTTACCAGGTAAAGGGAGCTCTTTGGAGGAAAGACCCCAGCTGCCCTGGGACCCTAAATAGGGTTCTTCCTGACTTCCAGGTACAGAATGAATAAGTCACAGGAATGAAAGGCACAGCACAGGGAATCCAGTCACTGCTGCCGGTGGTGATGTATGGTGACAGCGGGTAGCTACATTCGCGTGGAGCACCTTATAAGGTACAGAGGTGCCCAGTCACTATGTCATACACCCAAAACTAACATAACATTGTGGGTCAACCACACTCAAAATAAAAACATTCTTTAAGAATAAGCTTCTTTCTGCTAAGACTCACACACGCTGAGTGCTTTTTGTGCCTTTGTCTTCTTTCAGAGTGATATTTTGTATTTCCGTAACGCAGATAAGGAAATGTGACCCAGAGATGGATGTTTCCCAAGGGTGACAGAGCTGACCCTTGAACCCAGGCAAACCGATTCCAGGTCAAATGAATGAATGCTTCTGCAAGGAGTTATAACAAATAAAAAGGACTGGTGCGCCTGGGTGGCTCAGTGGGTTAAGCCTCTGCCTTTGGCTCAGGTCATGATCTCAGGGTCCTGGGATCAAGCTCCGCATCAGGCTCTCTGCTCGGCGGGGAGCCTGCTTCCCCCTCTCTCTGCCTGCCTCTCTGACTACTTGTGATCTGCTCTCTCTCTCTCTCTGTCAAATAAATAAAATCTTAAAAAAAAAAGGATCAAAAACACTGCCTAGAGAACACTGTATAATAATAAATACAGCCTATGTTCGCAGCAAACAAAAACCAAAAAATAATGTAAATGTTTGCGAATGAATCCCCATGGAAAGGCACTACGGGAGCCACGCCTCCAGGAGGGGCCATCCAGGTGGCCACAATGTGAATTCGTCCCCTAGGAATTTTATAAACAGCCCTGCTCGAGGGCACCCGTTAGCTGTGCTCTAACCATATAGTAACTTTTTCAACAAGAGGATTAAAAAAATAAATAACACAGGTGAACAAAATTCTCAGTTCTTCAGAGTTTCTAGCAGGCTCTTCATGGCCTTATCTTCACTCCTTCCAAAAAAAAAAAAAAAAACCCAACCCACCACAGGCTGATTTACTTTTTTTTTTTTTTTTTTAAAGATTTTATTTTATTTGACAGAGAGATCACAAGTAGGCAGAGGCAGGCAGAGAGAGGAGGAAGCAGGCTCCCTGCTGAGCAGGGAACCCGATGTGGGCCTCGATCCCAGGAACCTGAGATCATGATCAGAGCCGAAAGCAGAGGCTTTAACCCACTGAGCCACCCAGGCACCCTGATTTACTTTTTTAAAGTTCCAAACGAAACCCCCCCAAAATTCATCTTCTAAATGACCCGAATTTAAATATAATCACCTCAAAATAGGGAAAACAATTAAAATCAGGAAATGAAAATATTTCAAAACACCCCTACCCCACCCCACGTCAGGTGGGATCAAATGGGAGAGAACTCTCACCGGTGTACTCGCATGGCTCTGGATTCTTACTCTATTGACAAAACCCCAGCGCCTGTTGAACACTGTGGTCATGCTAACTTCTCCACTAATACAGCCTTGGAGACATCCCAACACACCTCACTTTTACGTGGGGGCTTTTCAAGAAAGGCATTTCACTTCGATGTCTGCGCTTTGCATGTCATCAGAGTGAGCCTGACTTGGATTTTTCCCTGCCTTCATTATAAGGACGAGAAGATGGGAAGAAAGAATAATGTACACGCCTATGCACAACACTGCCTTTCTGTAAGTGTCTCCTTTAAACCCCCGTCACTGTGATTTCAACGACACCCTCCAAACTTGGCTGGAGATCCAAACTTGTGCTATAAGGCCTTTCACTCAGTCTCCTCAGAGGCTAAATTTAACTTGTTGGTATTGCAGAGGGAAAACCCAGGTCAGTGGCAAAACACATGCCAAGAACTTGCAAGTGGCCAGGCACACAGTGCAAAGACCTGAGCAGTGAGCAGCCTCAAGCCCATCCATACAGTCTGCGCAACCTCGAGCAAAGCCCTTCTCTCCACTTCTCTGTGACATCATCCACCTCTAATGTGCATTCGTTCAAGGAAAACTAAAACAGTCCCTTTCAGTATGTGATGGGGGAAATGTTCCATTAAGCATAGAGCAGAAGTGACAGATTTTTCTAAAGCAGTATACAGATATTTGAGAGAGAAAGGGATGTTCGGGCGCTCTGCACCCTGTGTGAATGCCAACCTCTTCCAAACCTCGATGTCCAGTCCACAAATGAAACGATGCAAAAACAGGGGACCCCCCTTCCCTGAAACTCCCAGGGAAACACCTTAGGAGCTAAAAAGTTTTGGAAATGGGGTTTCTTCCAGCCCCTCCCTAAATCTATAAAGGAATGAATAAATCAAAACAGGATCAAAGAATCCATGGGGTTTCACTGAGGGACAAATAAAAATATTTATAGGTCATTTAAAGTTTTCTGACCTGCTCACTATTTGGAGCAGGGAAGAGGTGCAGAGGGTGATGACGAGCAGGAAGGACCTGGGGGAGCCCGTTGCAAGCCACCCCGGGATGCTACTTGGGACAGAAGGGTTCAGCAAGGTCCGAGGCCAGTGGTTAGTGTGCTTGCCTGCTGTTCCTTCCCTGTGCCTCCCCGGGATCTGAGGTCTGCCTTGCAAAAGGTCTCTTACACTCCACACTTACAGCATGGAAGCGAGCACCTGGGCGGGGGGCAGGCCATGCCCCCCATGTATTGCATCCATTTGTCAGGGACACTTCACCTGCCTCCTTCCACTTCCTCCTCTGTGGACACAGGTTGCTATACCTTAAAGTTGCTTGCCTGGCGGGGCTTGGGAAGCTCCATGGCCACAGGGGAGAACTCTGGAAGATGCCCATTCCAGCGATGGCACTCGAAGCAGTCCCTGGGCCATCCGCACCCACCACCTCCTCTCACGTGATCTCAGCACGCTTGTGAGGTGGACACCAGCATGATCCCGTTTCGACAGAGGAGGAAACTGCGACTGAGAGAGGTCGTAGGGCTGGTCTGCGAAGGGACTGCGGGTCCCAGGTAGGACAACTGTGCTTTGTGTTGAATGATGGAGATGGCGCCAAGGCACAGCTTCAAGTGCAGGGCTCCCAGCCACTCAAGTAAGCCTGACACCAGCCCTGTGAGGTAGGAACCTCACTGTGACCTCGTTCTGGAGGATGGTGAGGCCGAGAAAGGGAAGAGCTCGGCCCAGGCCACCTGACAGCCGAGCGGGGAGTCTGCGTGCCAGCCCGAAGCCGGCCACTCTCTCCGCCTATGATGGGAAGTGCTCTGGGCCTGTGGGCTCTGAGGCTCCTCCGGGGGCCTTCCCCGGGACAGGAGGCCGGTCTCACCAACTGTGCATCCATAGTGCTGTCGAAGGGCCTGGCACCCAGCAGGGCTGCAGTAAATGCTTCCAAGCAGATGAAGGGATGGCACCAACCTTAGCTTCTCCACTTGACTGTTTCATCTCTGAACTTGTCCTTAGGCTTACCTGGTACCCAGACCAGCCAAGGAGAAAATGGTTCTAAATTAACAAACTTGACCACTGCTGTCTTCCCCCCTCTCCCAGCCCCCCATGCACTCTTACACACACAAAGAAATGAAATCAAAGGCTGGTAGAGCCACCAAGGACCTCAGAGCATCCCAGTCCAGGCCCCCCAGCCAGGGTAGGTGACATCCCCAAGGTCACACAGCCTAATGGCTGCCCTGTCTCCTGACTCTTCTCACTAATGCTAAGAACAGGTTAGGAAGAGGGTGGAGACATCTTTCCTGGAGCCCAGGGTAGGAGTCAGCAACGGGAGTTTCCAGACCAGTTTCTGATCCACACCTGCTGAGGGTCTGGGTTCCAATGGCCCTCAGGGGCTATGATCATCCTGCTGGGAGACCCCTGATAGACCCCTGAACCTCTCTGAGCATCAGCTTCTTATCTAGGAAGTGAGATGACTGGTTCACTTTCCTCCCCGATACTTTTTATAATGTTTTTTTTTTAAAGATTTCATTTATTTATTTAACCGAGAGAGAGGTTACAAGTAGGCAGAAAGGCAGGCAGAGAGAGGAGGAAGCAGCTCCCTGCTGAGCAGAGAGCCCGATGCGGGCATCAATCCCAGGACCCTGAGATCATGACCTGAGCCGAAGGCAGAGGCTTTAACCCACTGAGCCACCCAGGCGCCCTATAATGTTTTATTAGTAAACATTATTAATACTTCTAACAATATTTACAGCAGGAAATTAGAAAATGCAGAAGAGGGTGCTTGGGTGGCTCAGTGGGTTAAAGCCTCTGCCTTCGGCTCAGGTCATGATCTCAGGGTCCTGGGATTGAGGCCCACATCAGGCTCTCTGCTCAGCGGGGAGCCTGCTTCCTCCTCTCTGCTGTACCGTACATCCGCCTTGTAACGGCAGTGACTGGTTGCTTCCATGCAGAAATCCTGCGCTGGGTGTTCCCAAACGNTAAATAAAATAAATAAAAATAAAAATAAATTTAAAAAAAGAAAATGCAGATGAAAATTTAAATGACTTATAATTGCACCATATAAAACAATGATTGCTAACTATTTTGACACATTTCTAATAGACTTTCCAGCCCCCCACACACACATATTTATTAAGCACAAGCATTTTCTGTGCTTACTAATTGACAGGGAACATTGTAAGCCATTACATTATCCACAATCCCTTATCCAAAATGCAAAACTCCCAGGACTCTGTATGCTTTTGAGTATGAGAACTTTTGGGGGCGGGATGGTAAAGTTACATGTTTTACATTTTCATGTTACTATTTCTGCAGCAGAAGGCATGAATATTCACACAAAACAGGATAAACAAAGACTCCAAACAACTATACATCTATTCAAGGCAGATTTTTCTTCTAAATGAGTTCATGGTCAGCTTATGAACTTCCAGGTCATAACTTTAAATTTCAGGACTGCAGTTGAGCAATCCTGAACCTGTCCCATTCCATTCAGTCCATACATGCACCCCACAGGATAGAACTATTAGAGTAACAAACTAGTAAGGGATGGCTCTGAACCAGTATCTTATCCTAGACCCATTGTGTACCAACCACAGTGCCCCTTGTTGACCAAAGTGAGATTACCCCATAACCTTGATTTCACAATATGTGAGCAACTATTCTGTCACATGTAATCTTTTCACCAGATTTGTTTTTAAGGGTTACGTGGGAATTTCAAACCTTGGGGACTATTTCTGAGTCCAAGGAAGAGCCAAAGCCAACCCCTAGACTGAGATGAACCCAAAAAGGAAGAGAAGAGAAGCCAACTTGGACAGCACAAAGTCTTTGGGTCCATAATTACAGCCTGCCCTCACCAGTTGGGAAGATGGAAGGGAATAGGGAGATTGTATGACCATATAAAATGCTGAAGAAAAATTAGGGTTAACCACAAAACTAGTCTACAAAATCACAAGATTGATGCAGAGTTTTATGAAAACAAAAATGCTATTGCTTCCCAAGAGCAACAATAAAATGCCTATTCATCCATCCATCCATCCATTCCTTCATCCATCCATCCACCAATACACCTATCCATCCATCCATCTGTCCGTCCATCCGTCCATCCATCCAGTCATCCATCCATCTATTCATTCATCCATCCACCCATCCACCTATCCATCCATCAATACATTCATCCATTCATCCATCCAGGCATCCATCCATTCATTCATCCATCCATCCATCCATCCAGTCATCCATCCATCTGTCCATTCATCCATCCATCCAACCATCCATCCATCCAATCATCCATCCAACCAACCATCCATTCATCCATCCATCCATCCATCCATCCGTTCATTCATCCATCCATCCATCCAACCATCCATCCATCCATCCATCCTGTCATTCATCCATCTGTTCATTCATCCATCCTCCAACCATCTATCCAACCATCCATCCATCCATCTGTTCATTCATTCATCCATCCATTCATTTGTACATTCATCCATATCCATTGATCCATCCTTCCATGCATCCATTTGTTTGTCCGTCCATCCATCCATCCAACCATCCATCTGTCCATCCATCCAGTCATTCATCCATCTGTTCATTCATCCATCCATCCATCCATCTGTTCATCCATCCATCCAACCATCATCCATCCATCCATCCAGTCATCCACCCATCTGTTCATTCATCCATCCTCCAACCATCCAGCTATCCAACCATCCATCCATCAAACCATCATCCATCTAACCATCTATCCATCCACCCATCCATCCGTTCATCCATCCATCCATCCATCCATCCATCCATCCATTCATCCACCCATCCAACCAACCATCCACCCCTCCATCCATCCAGTAATCCATCCATCTGTTCATTCATTCATCCGTCCATTCATTTGTACATTCATCCGTATCCATTGATCCATCCTTCCCTGCATCCATTTGTCCGTCCATCCATCCATTCACCCATCCGTCTAACCATCCATCCATCCGTCCATCCATCCATCCATCCATCATCCATCCATCTGTTCATTCATTCCTCCACCCATTCATTTGTGCATTCATCCATATCCATGCATCCATCCTTCCATGCATCCATTCATTTGTGCATCCATTCATCCATCCATCCATTCCTTCTTTCCTTCCTCCTTCCTTCATCCATCCATTGATGCATCCATTTGTTCATTCATTCATCCATCCGTTCATTCATTCATTCATCCATCCACCTGTTCATTCATTCATTCATTCCCAGATCATTCATAAAGTGTTTTGCATGCCCCAGGAATGCAGAATTCTGTCTTTGGCAAGACTGGGTTGATCACTGCTTCATGCATTTATTTATTCCGAGTCTACCAAGAACCCACACTAGACTAGGTGGTAGGGAAAAGCAGAGACCCATATGGCCCCATTTTCACGGAGTTTGCCAGCCAGTGTAGGAGATAGGTAACAACGAAGTCAACACATAAGGAAATTAAAGACACAATCTCCAGGAGTGATTAAGTATTGTGATAACACACCAGAGCAAACAATCAAGAAACAGGGCCATGCAGGGAATACTTTAAAGATGGCAGAGGGGAACACCTGGGCGGCTCAATCAGTTAAGTGTCTGTCTTTGGGTTAGGTCATGATCTCAGGGTCCTGGGATCGAGCCCCATGTCGGGCTCCCAGCTTAGTGAGGAGTCTGCTTCTCCCTCTCCTTCTGCCCCTGCCCCCTGCTCATGCACTCTCTCTCTCATTCTCCCTCTCAAATAAATAAAATCTTTAAAAAATAATAGAAATAAATAAAAAATAAAGATGGCAGAGGGACAGGGAAGGCTCTTCAGAGGAGGTGACTTTGATGGGCTGGCAGGATGCGCTACAGAATGCATGGGGCCCAGTACAAACTGAAAATCTGGAGGTCCGTGTTCAAAAGTTATTAAGAATTTCAAGAGGGTGACAGCAGATGGGACCACACAGGTCACACACCTGGACGCAGGCCCTGGGGGCAGGTTTAAGTGCATGAAGGGGAAAGTGAGCATTTCAATTCAGAGGAAACAGCAAACACAAAGGCCCAGAATGGGGATGCAAGTGTGAGTATTCTGGAAACGTGAGGGCACACAGGGAAGACAAAGGCCCCTTTGAAGATCATTCAAAAAGAGCTCCCTTCAAGCCACAAAAGTAAACAGACGTATTTTCTATCCAGCTGCCTGGCTGGTGGCCTGGCAGGAAGCGGCCAGCATGGACTACAAGGTGACCTTGGAGGTGACACAGAGGCCAAGTGGCTCTCTGAAGAATCTGCCAGCAGCAGGAGGATCCACAGACATATCTATGCCACTTCTTTGCTGTGGCTTCCATGTGAGTGCAGACCCCTGGAATAACCCCCCTCCCCAGGTCTCAGTTTTCTTTCTGCGAAATGGGAAGGGCTGTAAGAACTAGTTCAAACCCCCACTCCCTGCCGTCATACTGCAGAAACTGAGCCTCAAAAGCTTAGGGGATGTGCCTGAGAGTACAGGTTATTTAGCAGCTGATCAGAAAAAAAAAAAATAATAACACAGGGAGCTTTCTGGATTCTAACGGGGACTCTATTGCCACACCGGCCTTCTGTGTCAGGCTTCATTCCTTCATTCCTCCAGATGGTTGCAAGTCACCTGCCCACATCTGAAAGTGGCCTGGGCTTTTGACCTGCGGGCCCCAGGGAAGAGGCATTTCCACCCTGTAAAAGGGAAAAAGCCCAGCAGTAGCCCTCCACAAAGCAACACTCTGGAGGGTTTGGAGGGGATTGGGAGGTCCCCCTGACCATTTCTTCAGAGTTGACCCAAGACACTACCAATGGATGTGAGCAAAAGGGTCGGGGGTGGGGGGGTGCCGAACACCAGGCTACTGAGGGTCCCAAAGATGCGAAAATACCAAAGGCAAAACTCTACAAGAGGGTGACGGAATGCTCACCTTCATTCTGATATCACTGTTTCCAACAGGTGGGAACACACAGGTTATGACATCAATTTTTTCATCCAACCAACACCAGAGATAGCAGCACCAGGACAAGGGTCTAAGCCTTGATTCCCTAAAGATACTGCCCCATGGAACTCTCATCCCAGGTCATTAGGAATAATGAACCCATGCTGGTCTCCTCAATCAGAGGCCCCTCATTAGGGGACCCTATTGGAGCTGGAAACATTCCTCACACTAATGCCAGTATCTTGGGAGGCACCAGCAGAACTACCTGAGTTGTCCTAGATGCCAAAATCCTCAATTCCAGACTCTGGAAAGCACATCGATTGGGGGCAAAATAACTGTAGGCCCACTGAGATCTGTGACTAGGGGTCACACTTCAAGCGGCTGCTCCAGCCTCCTCATGCTGGAGATGAGGAAGTAGAGGTTCAGAGAGGTAAGGGATCCACCCAAAGTCACACAGCACATTGGTCCTCTTTGTGCCCTCCTGAGGCCCTTTGCATCTCCCACCACCCCACATTTATAAAAAACCAAGATCCCTCTGTCCCCCTCCCCCCAGTCCTAGGATTAGGCATGATAAAAGATTTACCTGCAGTGGTAAGTTTCTATGTAATGAAGATATAAAGGCAGAAAACTCATTTAATATTTTGGCTTGCTGTCATGCAAAGACAGGCCCTTAGTTAAGGATCTTTTGCCTTCATAAATTCACCAGCTCAGAAAAGCTGTGGTTTAAGCACAAACCAGCAAAGACCCCTAAAAATGGTGGTGGAAGACACTGAATAGCGGGGAGACAGTGGGGAGACCTGCCCCAGCTCTGTATTTTAACCTCCGTATTTTAACCGTTTATTGAGAGTTTAACCTACCATTATTCTCTGGCTTAATACCTTAGACATGTTAGTTCATTTGATCCTTGCAAATTTCTGGGAATCCAAAACTCAGGAGGAAATAATACTAGTAATAATGTTACTACTTGGGCATGCCTACCATCTTGATAAGTTTTTAATTAGCATCGGCAGAAATAATTCACATGGTTAACTTCTTCTTATCCATTAAGGTTGGAGCTGTGCTGATGTAACAGCCAGCAGCCCCACGATGCTATTTAAATTTCGAGGAATTAAAATTAAATTTTTAAGTTCACTTCTTCTGTCACACTAGCCACATGTCAATCTCCATAGTCACAGGTGACTAATGGCTACCATACTGGACAGCACAGTTCTAGAACATTCCATTCTAGAACATTCCATCATGGCAGAAAGTTCTGTTGGCCTGCTCAAGTCGAATTTGAAAGTTGCCTTTTCCAAGAGCTCTCCACTGACCTGACCACCTCATTCTAAAATAGATCCCCTCAGGTGCTCCTTCTCCTGTATCCTGCCTTCCTCCTGGCATTGGACACACTGAGAGATGATCTTATCGGTTAACCTGTTTATTTGTACTCTTCCCATCTCCCTGCTGGGACGCTCCTTGAAAGTAGCAACATATCCACCTTGTTTCACGCTGGGGCTGTTGTGATAAATCTATCATCTCACCACCTGTCCTACTTAGATACCACTTAGCAACTCCGGGTTGGACATCCACTTCTAACATAATCTCTGATGTGTGTCAGTTTGGGTGAATTGATTTAATCTGTTTTCCCCTAATCCCTGTCAAAATTGCCACACTGAAGTTAAGAACCAGTTCAGAGGAGCGTGGACGTTTGCGTTCACTGGAGGGACCACACCGAGGCACAGTGGAACCATGTCTGCAGTCTGGAGAACCTGGCCTCAAAGCTTGGCTCTGCCCCTTCCCAGCTGTGTGACCTTGGGAAAGGTACTTCACCTCTGAGCCCCAGTTTTACCATCTGTAAAATGGGGATCCACCACCACTAGCCTTGCACTGTTGTTCTAAGAGACCAATGTATAATTGATATAAACTGCAGAGTGATGGGTGAAGTGGGTGCTGAGGATGGAGGACAAAGAACAAGCCAAGGAAAGGAGCTGTAGGGGAATCTACTGCTTATTAAGTACCTACTGTGTACCCAACTCTGTGCATACTTTACAAACATTATCCCATTGAATCCATGAGCATTTTCCAGATGAGGAACTGAGGCAGGGAGAGATGAATACCATGTCCAAGGTCACATAGTGAGGGTCCGGGGCGGGGGGGGCGGGGTGTGTGTGTGGCAGAGCCAAGGTTTAGCCAACTCTGGTTCTGACGCTTTATACCAGGCCCTGAAGCCTTCTCTTCCTTGAACCCTTCCAGAACCTCAAACTAGTTTCCCCCTAAAGATCATCACGAAGGGGAATACTTGTCTTTTCTCTTTTCTCTACCTTCTACTTCCAGTCAGTCACCTGGCTTCAAATTAAGCTCCCTGTGAACATGGGTGCCTAAATGGAAGAAGCCTCCTCTTCATCCAGGATTTTCACATGTGCGAGAGAGAGTATAAGAGGTGCTGAAATGACCAGCCAGTGAGATTCTATCCCCAGAGAAGGGAACAGACCAGAAGCAGGGAAGAGACCCTGGAAGGAGGGCAGAGAGCTCTCTGACCTGCGAAGTGATGGTTGGCGGCTCTTTTCTTTTCCCTGCTTGTCTGTTTCTCGAATTTCCCACCCGGAACTACTGTATTCTGTTTGTAATTCCGGAAGGGAGGTGGCAAAGCTTGAATACGACCACAAAACCAAACAAACAAATCCAAGAACTGCACACCTAGGACACACTCCCACCGGCAATGGACCTACAGGCCTGGTTTCCAGCAAATGCACCTGAGTTTCTGCTTTGAAGGCACCCCTAGGGGAAGGCATGTATTTCAGTTGTTAGTTACCCGTTGAAAGAACCAACCAACAAATAAATGAATGTCTCGTCAGGAGGCAGGGAAACTGGTCCTCCCCTCCAGGTCCCCACCGCCCCGTGTGGCTCTTGTCAGCCTTAGCTCATTCAGTTTAAATTCTAACGAGTCACGCACAAGTCGCCTTCCCCGACCAGGCCGAGTCCTTCTAAAAGGACAGTCTCGTGGCACAGGTGGAAAGGAAGGAAGAAAGAAGGCAAGACCTATGTTTTCTGCATTTCCCGTAACTACCCTTGACACATGGGCATCAGCGGATGGATTGACTGAGCGGGAAAGGGGGCAGCCCCCACCCTAACTCTGTGCCTCCCCCTTATGAGGACCTAGGGTACGTTACCTCATGGCGGGGATGGGGTTCTCGGACTCGCCTACAGTCGGAGCGGCCTCCAGGAACAGGGTCCCCAGGCTGGCCCGGCTGCTCTTCCGGGAGGACTCTCGGAACAAGCTAGTGCCCGGGTCCTCGTCGGAGGAGTTGTCATCAAAGGAGCCCAGGATGAAATTGGTCATCAGCTGCCTCTTGATGTGCTCCTGCTTCTCGTCTTCTTTGGAGAGGGGTCTGGCTCGCTGGCCCTGGGGCTTGGCTGGAGATGGCAGGCCACTGGTATCCGGGGTCTTCAGGCCTTCGGTCCCTGTCCCACTGGCTTGCAGTGCTGTGGGGGTGTTATCCGAGGAACGGGGGTTTCCTGGGGGATTTTGGTGTGGGGGTGGCCTGGAAGTTCTTTGCCGACAGGCATCTTTGTGGGAGGCTGGCTCGTCCTGGTAAGGAGTCTCTGGCAGAGGGCTGCAGTCCCCGTTTTTCTGGGGTGGCTCCCCTGAGCTGTCTGAGGCTGGAAAGGGCTCCTGGCTTGGAACACAGCTCCCTTCTGATTTACTCTTGGTGACTTGCTTAGAGTCTGTCATTTTCCCCCAGATTTTTAACCAGGAAAAGGTCAAGCAGGAGAAAATCAAACAAGATAGAAAAAGAAGCAATGTCATTCAGAAAACCTGCAAGGAAAAAAGGAAAGACATTTTAGAGTCTACGAAATTGAGTTATTTCCATCTTAAAGGGGCTCATGGAGCAAGAGGCAGCTGGCATTCTGTGTATTCAGCTGAGAGGGCCGGAGGCAAAAGGCAATGGACAAAAAGGCTCTGCCCACAATGTGCTCTGTGGTCCTGGGCACATTCCTGAATGCCTCAGGATGTCAGTTTCTCATCTCTAATTTAGGTACATGAACATATGCTCACCATAAATCAGAAACCCACATGGAAGAGAGAAACAGATCACACCTATTAAAGGGCTCTTGTTATAAACTCTTAAGACCCAAAAAGTAGAAACAATCCAAATGTCTATAACTGAAAAAGGAGAAATGAAAGGTGATCTATCCATACAATGGAATATTATACATTTGTAAAAAAAAAAAAAAGAAATAGATGGGTGTCTGGGTGGCTCAGATGGTTAAGCATCTGCCTTTGACTCAGGTCATGATCCCGGGGTCCTGGGATTGAGCCCCATGTTGGGCTCCCTGCTCAGTGGGGAGTCTGCTACTCCTCCCTCTGCTTTTCCCCTTGACCCTGCTCATGCTCTCTCTCTCTCTCCCTCTCAAATCAATAAATAAAATCTTCTTTTTTAAAGCGAGAGCTTAACAGACAGAAATTCCTTTTGTTGAAGACACAAATTCAGATATTCTGATTTCTTACCCATACCTCTTCCTGCCACACTAACTCTGTCCTATTAATGAGTAGACCATTGTTATTTGATGTAAATATTGTTTTTAAGATTTTATTTGCTTTAGAAAGAGAGAGCATGAGTGGGAGGAAGGGCAGAGGGAATAGCAGACTCCCCACTGAACGGGGAGCCCGATGTGGGGCTCCATCCCCAGACTTGGGGATCAGGACCTGAGCCGAAGGCAGACACTTAACTGACTGAGCCACCCAGGCACCCCAGAAGTAAATATTGTTAAGAAGCAAACAAAAACACAACTTGAACATGTTGAAATTTCAGAACAAATTTTGCCACAGGGATACAGTGGAAGTATTAAAAAAATTAAAAAGTTAAGACCGCAAAGGTCAAGCATATTAATTTATTATCTAAAAGGTTTTTTCTTTTTAAGTTTCAATATCGTGTTCTTAAGGGAAGTGGAAAAGTTCTCAAGTTTTCCTAGAACTGCATCATCTGAATACTTCCTGCAGACTTTGCACAACAGAATTTGCTGAAATGTTGCCAAGGGTATTTTCCAAGTTATATCTAGGACCAGGAGGGTTTTTTGTTTTAAGGCCATCAAGTTTCTTTTTAAAGAAAAGTCAGTCAATGGTGGTTTAGCATCCATCAATGTAACAAATCACGTTCATTGAACAAAGAGGGAAACCAAGTGATCACCTCAATTAATACCAAAAAAGGTATTTGGCAAAATACAACACCATTTTGTGATAAAAAAAAAAAAAAGTCAGAAAAATAGAAGAGGGCGCCTGGGTGGCTCAGTGGGTTAAAGCCTCTGCTTTCGGCTCAGGTCATGATCTCGGGTCCTGGGATCGAGGCCCGCATCGGGCTCCCTGCTCAGCGGGGAGCCTGCTTCCCCCTCTCTCTCTCTGCCTGCCTCTCTGCCTCCTTGTGATCTCTCTCCCTCTGTGAAATAAATAAATAAAATCTTAAAAAAAAAAAAAAGAAAGAAAAATAGGAAGAGAAAGGACCCTCAAAGTAATAATGCACATTTATGAAAAACCTATAGCTGATATATACTCAGTGGTGAAAAACTGGAAGCTTTCCCCCTAAGATCAGGAACAAGACAAGGATGCTCACTTTCACCACTGCTATTCAACATTGTACTGAAGGTCCTATCCAAAGCAATTAGACAAGAAAAAGGAACAAAAGCCATCCAAATTGGAAACAAAGAGATAAAATCATCTCTAATCATAGATGGCATGATCCTATACAGGTTTCCCTCCTATCCCAAAGTAGAGAGGTTCTTATGAAACCTTTCCTAAGTTGAAATGACATAAAGCAAAGAAGCAAGTACCCTTAATTTATATGGAAACATTTTGAGCATTCCTAGACCCATGAAATAAATTCTCTTAGGCTTTTCTGGATAGCTTAGGACACATCTTGCTAATAGATACACAAAATAAATCAAGACAAAGCTCAGATGCTCAGACATAGTCCAAAGCTATGGTGGCTTTGATGCCGAGGTGCTGAATGTAGTTCTTGCCAAAGGAGCTTGGCAGTGCCAAGGCCGCTGCTCAGGGCACGTGCTGCTTCCCCAAGAGCTCTTTGCCAAACAAATGCTGAATGCTATTTTCACTTCTCACCTTTTCTCCTAAAAGCAAAACTCCTCCTTAGATTTCTTCCAGTTATCAAAAAGAGGTACTAATGTGGATCTAATGTAGGTCTTTTACAAAAGCCAAGTGACATAATGTGAACTTTCAAAAGCAAGAAAATCCTAAAGAATCCACACATACAAAAAACCCTAATAGGAGTAAGAAATAAGTTAAGCAAAATTGTACGATGCAAGATCAATTAGTTTTGCTTCCATACACCAACGGTGAACAATCTGAAAAGGAAATTAAGAAAATAATTCCAGGGGCACCTGGGTGGCTCAGTTAATTAAGTGTCTGCCTTTGGCTCAGGTCATGATCCCAGGGTCCAAGGATTGAACCCCACATTGTGCTCCCTGCTTAGTGGGGAGCCTGTTTCTCCCTCTCCCTCTGCCACTCCCCCTGTTTGTGTGCTCATGCTTTCTCTCTCTCTCTCAAATAAATAAAATATTTTAAAGGAAGGAAGGAAGGAAGGAAGGAAGGAAGGAAGGAAGGAAGGAAGGAAGGAAAGGAAGGAAGGAAGGAAGAAAACAATTCCATTTACAATAGCATCCAAAAAAATAAAATATTTAGGAATAAATTTAACCAAGGAGCTGAAAGACTTGTGCAATGCTGGTGCACAAAACATTGCTGAAAGAAATTAAGGAAGACCTGAATAAATGCAAGCCATCCCATGCTTGTGGATTGGAAGACTTTCTATTGTTAAGGTGGCCCTACTACCTGAAGCACTATACAGATAAGGAACTGCAAGGGAACCCAAATAGCCAAAACAATCTTAAAAAAGAACAAAGTTGGAGGACTCACACTTCCCAATTTCAAAACTTCCTGTGAAACTACAGTCAAAATAGTGTGGTACTGGCATAAAGACAGACATCTAGACCAATGGGACAGAATGACGAGTCCCAAACAAACCCATATATCTATGGCCAATAGATTTTTTTATGTCAAGACTATTTGGGCACCTGGGTGGCTCAGTGGGTTAAAGCCTCTGCCTTCGGCTCAGGTCATGATCTCAGGGTCCTGGGATCGAGGCCGGCATCAGGCTCTCTGCTCAGCGAGAAACCTGCTTCCTCCTCTCTCTCTGCCTGCCTCTCTGCCTACTTGTGATCTCTCTCTCTCTGTCAAATAAATGAATAAATAAAATCTTAAAAAAAAAAAAAAAGAAGAAGAAGAGTCCACGGCCCTCCACTGTGGCAACAAAGACAACACAGTGGAGAAACAGCGCTCACTGGTCTCCCCAGGCCCACCCGAAGGCCCTCCCCACCCCGGGAGACATGGACCAGTTGTTATTCATCTCAGGATCCTTGGGCCCAGCTGGGCGGGGCAGGTGGTAGGTACCCCACAAGCGTGTACTGAATGACCAAGTCCAGGTGCACACACACTGAGCATGACCCGACGGCTGCAGGCAAGCTGCGATTTTGATTTTTGGAATTTGATTTTTTGCAACCGTATCAGGAATGCCAGGGGGGTCCGCCACGTCTCTACAGTGGCTCTGAAGTTGAAGGTCACGCAGGATACTTTATACCCACGTGGCCAACTTGAGGCACGTCTTAAATGGGCACGTTTGAAATCATGGGATCTAAGAAAGAGTTAAGTGTATAAAACTGAAATGCTACCATCTCCTTGCTCTGAAGAGAAAAGCACTTCAGTGACCGCACGGAAGACAGAAAAGCCACATGGAAGCAAAACCAGGCTGCAGTGGTTTGGGATCTGGGAATCCCAAGAAGGCATTCTTTACCTTGATCCCTACTGGAAAACTGACTAAACTAGGCAAGGGTTGCATCACGAGAACTCCTTGGGCACTTGCTCAAGAAATCCTCGCTGGCTAGGCAAATGGCTGCAGGGACCTGCGGATGGAAGGCTGGCCGTGTGACACAGGGAGAGGGGACAGGGGAAGCCAGATGGGCAGGCTGGGGGGGGGCGGTACAGGCCTGGTAGGTACATTGGAACCTCTAAAGAATGGATAGACCCCCAATTATCTCCAGTTGGGCCCCCGTCTCCCACCCAGCAAATCCTTTAAGATCTGTGGTTATTCTGAAAGGGGTCATGGATCTAACACCCCACACTGATCCTGCGGAGGTTACCTGCAGAGGAAAACCCATGTACCCTTTCCTTTTTTCTGCAGAGTAACGACATAGGACCCCAAGGCCGCCACACTAGGACTTTTCCCCAATGAGTACACAGAAACAAAAGGGGGAACTGGTTGAGAAAGCTTCAACTCTGGGTCTCAATTTTCCCACCTATAAAAATGGGGGTCGGGGCACCTGGGTGTCTCAGAGGGTTAAAGCCTCTGCTTTCGGCTCAGCTCATGATCTCAGGGTCCTGGGATCGAGCCCCGCATCACACTCCCTGCTCAGTGGGGAGCCTGCTTCCACCACTCTCTCTGCCTGCCTCTCAGCCTACTTGTGATCTCTCTCTGTCAAATAAATAAATAAAATCTTTTAAAAAAATGGGGGTACACACTCTGGCCCCATTTACCTGCATTTATCTGCTCTTGGAATAACCTAGAAACACAGAGAGCATTTACACATATGTACACATCAAGAGTGTAGAAAGCCTGCCAGCCTCCGATCCTCAGAATGACTGTGATGGATACTAGAGCTGTTGTCATTATTTTACTTCCATTTCACAGTTCAGCAAACTGTGGCTCAGAGAAGCTCGGCACATTGATGTTGCTCAGATCCAGCCCCGACACCAAGATCTTTGCGCTGTCCCCTGCCAAAAGTGAATATAAATAAATTCCATAAAAGGGACGGTGTTACAACAAGCACATGGATATGATCACAAAACCAGACGCCTGGCTGTGTCCCTGGAAGATGGAGCAGCAGAGCGACATGTCAACGAACAAGGCCAGACATGCACAGTGGTCCAGGAGGAGCACTGTGCGGGCGGTTGGATCCCATGAGCACCAAAGGCCAGAGGAGTCCTCCCAGTGAAGCTCTCTGGACCATGCCCTGCTGAGCTGATGCCCTTCGCTGAAATTAACCAGCTGACCTGAAAACCGAGCTTGGCCAAAGCTATTTTTGTTTCTTTCCGACCAAACCCAAGCAGTAGCTGCCAGGTGTCAGAGCAACGTCGTTCCAGTCATCGTGAATGCAGGAAACCACTCGGTACCAACAGGTGCAGCACGGTGACCAAACGAAGACTAGAGAGGGCCGGGGGGGGGAGGGGTGGTGGGGGTGGGTCATGATTTGCTTTCCAGTTGCTCCCCACCCCGGCAACACACACCCAGACCTGGCCAGGTCTGCAAGGGACCAAGGGGGGCCAGAATGTCAGTGTTCAACCACCAATCCTGCCTCACACTCGGATTTTCCCTCCGCCCAAGATGAACTCATAGGTGTGTGCTGCTACTTACCATCGCTGTGGCCACGTCCACCAGCTCCACTGTCCACCAGCTCCATTGTCGTGTGGGTCTGAGAGGCGCCCACAGGGTGACTAGGGGCACAGGGTGTCACCTTTCAGCAGGAGGCTGGTGTCATGCATCAGGCCATGAGGGGAGGAGTCTGGACGAGCCGGTGCTCCAATGGGGGTGAATTTTCACCCAAGTCAGCCACTTCGTTATTCATCACCCGCTAATACAAACCACTTCCAAAGGTGCTCAGCCCTCCCCTGATCTCAGCTCAACTCCTAAGGGCCAGCCCCTAGGGCCACCTAGCTTGCCACATTCCTGTACTTAGGCCTACTTCATCATTCGTACAATCACCCTCTTGCCTAAATCTGCCTCTGGACTGTGCTCCCTTGATTACAGGTGCCTTCTGTTCCTATGTGTTTATCCATCAGACACTTTGCTGGGGTTTGACCAAGTGAGGCATGATGGAAAGAGAAGCAGAGTGTCAGGGCGAAGGGTGGGTGGGTAGCCAAGAGCCCTCTGACTGGCAGGTGCATGGCCCAAGGTCCTTCTGCTAATTCAGAGATAATGAAGGTGGTAGGAGCTAGCCACATGAGCATTCCAAGCTAACTAGTGGGTACCTGAGCCTGCACACCAGCCTCTAGGAATGAAGGTGGGGGGTGGGGGGGTGGAGGGAGGTTGGGGGCGGTCACCGTATTTTCCAAAAATCCACCTGCTCCAACCCGCAACCTCGGAGGGGACACTTGGGGATCAGCGAGGCCAGTGTCCTTATTTTTTATTCCTTTCTTAAAGATTTTATTTATTTACGACAGAGAAAGTGAGAGAGAGAACACAAGCACAGGGGAGCTGGAGCGGGAAAAGCAGGCCCCCTGCTGCGCAGGGAGCCCGATGCGGGGCTTGATCCCAGGACTCCGGGATCATGACCTGAGCTAAAGGTAGATGCTTAATGACTGAGCCACCCAGGCACCCTGCGTCCTTATTTTTAAATGAGCAGAGGCCAAAGGTCCCCTGTGAAATGAGTGACACAGCCATGATCAGTGCCAAGGTCCCGGCTCCAAGCCAGTGCTCTTTCTATACCAAGGCACCATTCACAGCAAAAAACCTACTGTCCTCGAGCACCTGTCTGGCGCCCTAGAAGGTGACCGGGGTCACACCTCACCTCTGCCCCCTCCCAGCAGGGTAAGCCTTGGGCAATACCCTCCCTGAGCCTCAGGTTGCTATCCGAATTAGGGGAAAGACATCCCTAATGAGACCTGGTTGTCGGGAGCCCAAGGTGATCGCCCCCCCAGGACACAGAGTACGAGGCCTGGAGCGGTTCATCCCAGAACGAGTGGCACGAGCGGCGGCACTGACAGCCCAGGGCAGGCTGAGTCACCGCAGCGACACCCCCACCACCTCCCGGAGTAGTCATCTCAGACACACCGTGCTCCCTCTGTGAGCCTGAGTTTCCCCAGCTAGAAAAAAGCAGCAGCAGGACAAAGCCCCACCCGCCTCAGAGAGTTAGAAGGACCAGCCAAGACCCACACAGTCACTGAACACGGCCTTCCCCTTCTTGGTGCAGTGAAATGCAAAGGACAGAACGAGGCAGGTGACCGACAGCGTGGTTTCTGCCTAGCGTCCTCTTCCACAAATGTACACCGAAGACTCACAGTTGGGTAACGGGTGCCCGTGCACCACCGCTCAGGTGTCCGGGCCACTCCCCGAGGACCAGCCAGCCCAGGTGAGACGGGCAGACCCCCCGGGGGACAGCCCTAGGACTCAGCAGCTTCTCGGGGCCCAGCCTCGAGCTGCCCAGGGAAGGTACCGCAGGGCAGGTGCTTTCCTGGGGCCTCCACAGCCTGGGCGAGGCTGGATTAACTTCTAGTAGGATCCCTCATCCAACGGGGATATTCCCGGGGAGTCTGTGTGATTCTATTGCTGCTGCTGTTGTTTTTTGAGGGGGTGGGTCACATTTTATGTTACTCGGAGATTTTTTTTAATGCCGACACGGGGGTTAAAGAAAGGAAGGGGACGCTAGAAAATGCCAGAGGGGATCAGAAGTGATACCTAATAAGTCACTAGGAGTGTTTTCCTGTCACTAGCGCCGTGTGAGCACGCTGCCTACCACAGCCCTTGCGTTACAAACTTTATACGTGTCATCCCATCAACTTCTCCCTGCATGCTCTTACTCCCCTCTGGAGGCTCGGTCCCTCCCCAAGTTCACACTTTCAGGACCCAGATGGCCTCACTTGGGAAGCCCATGCTCCTAACCCTCATGTGCTCTCCCTCTCTGGGCAGGATTTCCCTCCATAAGCCCTGAGAAAGGTCCCAAGGTAGCAGATCTGGGAAGTGATTGTCAGGACTGCTTGGTTTCTTAGAGCTGTGAGCTGGTTCATAAATCCCTGCGTCCACTTGCTAAGGGGCTAAAATGTAACCAAGAAATAAATAGCAGAACCACTTCTCTGGGGTTTGGCATTCTTCTCTAAGAAAGACTTTGGGGGAGACAGGAGAGCCTTGCTCAGATCAAGAACAAGTCTTTTGAACCAAGATCGAGCCGCTAGATTCCCAGAACCCGGAAAAGTCCAGTTCTTCCAAGGGTGGAGACGGGCATGAGGGAGAGCTAAGAGAGACATCTGCTCTGGGCCTCTGAGGGATGAATAGGAGTCCACCAGGTTACTAAGGAGGGCGAGACGTCACAAGCAGAGGTTGCTCTTGGTACCATGCTAGACGGTGAATTAATAATGCCACTGGGTAAAGACGGGAGCACTGCCAAAATTACTTAATCACGAGCAGCAATCAGAAAGTGTTCTACTGTGAAGGATACTCGTTGTTCTCTTAATATTTTTTGCATCTGAAGAGCACACATGACAGTGCAGATGAGAGTGGAGGAAGGGATTAATTAAAAAATCTCACCTTCCCCTGTGATTGGGCCGAGGGCACTGGGTACATGAGATGTCATGCTGCCTTACCCCAGAAGGAAAGTGCCCAGGGGAGAGCACGAGAATGTCAACCCTGATCTCAAACACACCCCGCTGTCCCTAACTCCCTAACCGCAAATGCTAAGGCACCTCGTGTTGGTAAGTAACACAGCGACGCCTTCCATCACAGTGACTCTCCTGTGTTTGGGTTCTTATTTACTCCTCCCAAAAGTCCTGCAGAGGAAGTACTATTTTTTTTAAAGATCTATTTATTGGGGTGCCTGGGTGGCTCAGTCATTGGGTGTCTGCCTTCGGCTCAGGTCATGATCCCAGGGTCCCAGATCAAGCCCCGCATCGGGCTCTCTGCTCAGTGGGAAGCCTGCTTCTCCCTCTCCCACTCCCCGTGCTTGTGTTCCCTCTCTAGCTGTGTTTCTGTCAAATAAATAAAATCTTTTTAAAAATCTATTTATTTATTTATTTTAGAGAGAGGGGAGGGGAGGAACAGAGGGGGAAGAAGAGAAGCAGTCTCACCACTGAGCATGGAGCCCCGATGTGGGGCTCCATGCAGCGTTCAATCTCACACACCTGAAACCATGACCTGAGCCAAAACCAAGAGTCAGACACCTAACTGGCTGAGCCACCTGGGTGCCCCAGGAAAGCAGTATTCTGCTCTCATTTCACAGACTGGGCAAGGGAGTGACTTGCCCAAAGTCACACAGCTTGGAAGTACACGGAATTCAACCCTGCTCTGCCTGACTCCAAAGCTTACATTTGTAAGAGGGGGGAGGGGGGCGGGCTGTTGATTTGATTGATTAATTGGCTACCTTCTTCGATGGATGGAATCCGAAGTCTGGAAATGAGAACCAGGGAGGGTCGATAGTTCTCAAACTAGTCACTTGTCAGAACTGGGTCTCTGGAGAAGCCCAAGGACTGTGAGAATAGGCATAGATTATCTACATGTCTGTGCTTTGGTACCAAATCCCAAACTATCTGATGTGAGAGTCGAGCAGTCATGCAGCATCTGCGGCCACCGATTTGGGGACAACTTCGGGGAGGAAAACCCATTTATGAAAACCCAGTGAATTCAGTTTTCCCAGGCTCACTGCGGGTGCTCAATGAACGCCTGGTGAGCCAAGGCCAAATTCTGATGGGGTTGATCTGCTGGCCCAGGCAAAACTAGCCCAAACGGTTCCAGCCGGGTGCCTGCCTTGTGGAGAAATGTCCGAGGAGGAGGTCCCCACCTGAGCCATCCTTGTAGAAACTGCCAAAGCTGGGTGCCTGGGTGGCTCAGTGGGTTAAAGCCTCTGCCTTTGGCTTGGGTCATGATCTCAGGGTCCTGGGATCGAGCCCCAAATCGGGCTCCCTGCTCTGCGGGGAGCCTGCTTTCTCCTCTCTCTCTGCCTGCCTCTCTGCCTACTTGTGATCTCTATCAATTAAATAAATAAAATCTTTAAATAAAAAAAAAAGAAGCTGCCAAAGTTGACAGTCGGATGGACGTGCAAGAAGGTGGAGGAAGAGGCCTGGTGGCCTATAGTGCAGGAGGAGCCAGGAACTTTGGTGCCTTCCAGGAACCAAACAGCCTGCCTGGCACTGAGAAAGGGCTCCTGGAGGGTGGGGGGCAGCAGACAGGGACAAATGACTCTGCACGGTCATGAGAGGTGGAAGGGATTCACACCTCCTTCTCGGAGCGATGGAGAGCTACAGTGCAAGAGCTAACAGACTCTGTGCTCTGACTGCCTGGAAAATCAGCTCCATCACCCACAATGTGAACGGAGGCAGAGAAGTTGATCTGAGCTCAGTTGTTCCATCTGTAAAATGGGGATAGTAACAGGATCAACCTCAGCACCCCAAAGGGCAAGTCAATGAATTCACGGACGTAGACTGCTTAGCTTGGCATAAATGAAGCATGCCATCGGGAGCTTCTGCCATTACTGTAGTTCTTTTTCTCATTAACGTTGCTACCTGGGGTTGTGCTGAGCAGCCCCTGCGTTGGAGACCAAGGAGCTTTGTCGAGCAAGCCTCCTCCCTGATGTTGAGCTGAGATGTGGGGGGCACCATCCCCTTCAACCAATGGCCCCCGGCCCCAAGCCTAGTCCTGGGGCAGGGGCAGAGCCAGTGCAGCAGTCAGCCTGAAAAGTGGTGATATAACTCCCAACTTGAGTCAACCTGACCTTCTGGGGGCAGTTGCTCTCCTTAGAGGCTATCCCAGCACTTCCCTCCAGCCTTGGCAGTTTGGGTGCAAATGTTATTGGGAGGAATCAACAGAGTCCTGTGTGTGATTTGTCTCTCTAAAAAGGAGCAACCTCTCCTCTGTCCTGTCCCTTCCAGAACGAAAAGCAAAAACGGCTCTGGAAACAGAACCAGAGGGTCTGGGGGTCCAAGCCCTGGCACTGCCAGCAGCTGGGAAACTCTGCAGTGTCGGTTCTGTATTTGAATCTCTGGACCTTAGCTCTTCAGTTGTGAATGATGCCAACCTCACAAGGGCTCTGGTAAAGACTAACTAATGAGATCATGTGCCTGGAAGAGCTTGTAGGTTGTGTGGACAGAGGGCACCAAGAGCAGCCTTGGGAGCCATTTGCACCTGCTAAAGGGCACAGGTGCAGAAAGACGGTCTCCTTGGGGCAGGAAGAAGGTCTAAAGCATGGCTCGGCCCTGGAGACCCTTGCTGGAATCCTAGTTTAACAAGCATCAGCAGGAAGCCCTGCTGGTAGGTCATATTTTCTGCCAGAAACTAGGCTAGGTCATTTCTGAGTTTGAAATTAAGAGACAGTGTATTGTATTTCTCTCTGAAATCTGGAGTGGCTAGCTCCAAGTCCTATTTCTGCTCTTTATTTCCTGCGTGACCTTTAGCAAATTTCCTCACCTCTCTACACCTTGGTTTTCTCATGTATTCAGTGGGGATGATAAGATTGCATTCCTCAGAGAGTTTTTGGTGAGGTTTACACGAACTAATATAAACAACACAAAGAGTGTTCTAATATTTATCATGCTCACCATCACACACCAGGCATGGTGCTAAGTGCTTTACTTACATCAATGTCAAGACCCTGTTATCACTTACTTGAACCACGTACAAGCCTCTTGACCCAGCTCCCTGACCCCAGTTCACGATGCACAGGAGGAACCTGTAAAACATTCCTTGTCCCAGATTATGATTTCTAAGTATGTTTTCCACTAAAAGCAACCAGGACTGCTTGGGGGAAATGACTCACTCCAGGGCTGGGGCAGTAATGTACAGAGTGAGCTGCGACTTCTTGTCCTGCCAGAAAGCAAACACCCTGAAGGGGCTTGCCATGCCAAAGTCAAGATACCTGGGCCTGGAAAAAGGTGATCACTGCACTGGATTGTAATACATCCAAGCAGTGTCAAAAGCCGTGTGGTCATCATGTTCCTCAAAACAAAAACAACCTCACTGATACCTTGGGAGCTCACAATGGCACCACTCAGGACTCTGATCTTGGGGGAAAACAAAAAAAAGGATGCAATCGAGCATGTATCCTGCCTTTTCTGTAGGAAAATGCTCTGTATTTTAGATGGTGGATGGGAGTCGTATGTTACAGAATGATAGCTAATAAGTGAACGAGGAGGGAGGGAAGTAGGAAACCACATATGCAACTAGTAAGGCGATAACACGGACGTAGGTAGGGCTTTGATCCTCCATGGCTTGTAAACTATTCAGTGAAGGGCTGCGGGGGAATTCACGAAGGAGATCAGGCTGACGTTGGTTCCCACGTGCACTGAGGAGTTCATGTCACTGAAAGCTGGACCACCTGACATTACGTTCGTCTCGACGCCACGCCGTAGACGGCACGCAGCGACACGGCAGCATGTCAAAGTAGTCTTTCCAAGGATTTGGACCTGAACTGATCGATTCAAGCCCCGAGACCTGAGCACTAATCTACAGGGACAGAGACACACATTAAATGACGCTTGAGAGATACGTCATCAGCCACATCCAAGATGTGGAAAATTCTGTCGGACAAATGACCAGCTTTCTTCGGTAAGTAACTGACGTTTGATAAAGGCAGCGGGGTGGCTATTACAGATGGAGACTTCGTAGGACCTTTTGTGGGTCCTGACGGGAACAGAAAGGGTGTTCAACATCTTTGAGACAGAGGGCACGGAGCATGAACTGGGTACTGGCTTAAGGAAATACTGTTAATGGCAATGGATTTTTTTTTAAAGATTTTATTTATTTGACAGAGAGAGAGAAAGATCACAAGTAGGCAGAGAGATAGGAGGAAGCAGACTTCCCGCTGAGCGGGGAGCCCAATGCAGGGCTCGATCCCAGGACCCTGAGATCATAACCTGAGCTGAAGGCAGAGGCTTTAACCCACTGAGCCACCCAGGCGCCTGGCAATGGATTTTTTAAAAGGCCATCTCTTTTAGAGATATGCACTAAAGTATTTATCTGACTCTGAGATTTATTTGAAAACAATCCCCCGAACCCCCCACCCCCAGACTGGGGGACCCCAGAACTCTAGTTAATGACAGGATGCAATTAGTACTCAGGGAGAAAGGTCCTGATGTCCGCAACTGACATGAAATGTGATGGGTGTATGAGGTGCTCCCACAGATCTTTCAACTTCTTGTGGCTTTGAAATTTTTCATAGTAAAATGAGGAAAACACAGGGAAAAGGGTGTATGTGTGGGCAGATGAAACTGGAAGTGCAGAAAGTTGATGGTTATTAAAGAGGATGGTGAATACAGAGGGGTTCATTGTGCTATTGTACCTCTGAATGTGATTTTTTTTTTTTAAGTTGGGGACTCCTGGGTGGTACAGTTGGTGGGGACTCTTGGTTTTAGCTCAGGATGTGATCTTGTGATCTCAGGGTTGTAGGATCAAACCCCGAGTCAGGCCCCAGGTCGGGCTCTGCTCTCAGCATGGTCTGTTGGAGGTTCTCTCTCCCTCTCCTTGTCCCTCCCACTTGTGGGTGCGTGCTCTCTCTCTCTCTCTAAAATAAATATATCTTGGGTGCCGGGGTGGCTCAGTGGGTTTAAGCCTCTGCCTTCAGCTCAGGTTATGATCTCAGGGTCCTGGGATCGAGCCCTGCATTGGGCTCTCTGCTCAGCGGGGAGCCTGCTTCCTCCTCTCTCTCTGCCTGCCTCTCAGCCTACTTGTGATCTCTGTCTCTCTCTCTGTCAAATAAATAAATAAAGTCTTTAAAAATAAACAAATAAAATAAAATAAAATAAATATATCTTTAAAAAAAGTTAACTTGACTTCTATACCAAAATTTAAGGCACCCTATCTACTGATTAAAACCTGTATATTAGTACTAACCGTTACAATTTATTACTATGTGCCAGGCTCTGTACTAAGCATTTCATAATCAGTATCATGAGAAGCACCCCCCTTTTTTTTAATTGAAGAGTAATCTTAAGAGTTCAAGAGTTAAACTTGCCCAAGTCACCCTGGTGGTAGGCAGCTGAACTGAATTTCACATTCTCAGTGGCTCCACATTGTATTCTTTTGTGGTCCACGTGGCCCGCAACCTACTCTCCAGCCACTGGACCCATTCAGGCCCTCTGTGCTTGTGGGCCCATGTTCTGGAATGTTCTTTCCCACCACTGCCCCCTGGTGGTTATCTCTTGCTCCTTTCTCTGCTTTTGCCTCTGTGTTCCCACCCCAGACCCTGTCGCCCGTGGGTCTCATTCTCCATGACGTGTCCCTTTCCTTCATGTCACTTGCCACAGGCTTACCTGGCTCTATGTTGTCACCGACACACTCACTCCTCTCCCCGCTGTGGAATGTTAGCTTCTTGGGAAGAGGACTGGCTCTGTCCTGCCCCCGGCCCCACAGTGCAGTGCCCAGCACATGGAAGGGTCAGTAAATACCCGCAGATGCATCGATGCCTCCGCCTAGCCCAGGTCCGCCTCCGTGTCCAGCCCATCCTTCCTGCCTCCCTGGCGGGTCCTCCTGCCCCAGTGAATCTCGAGGGGGTGAGCGTCAAGATCAGGCAGTGGGCAACCACCTGGATGGGCAGCTGAATCCCCACCCCTACCCTGCTCTCCCTCTTCCTGTGACACAGGGGGCTGCCGGAGACACTGCACTGAACTTGGGTGCACACCTGTCTTCCCCACTAGAAAGTCAACTCTATAAGGGTAGGTGGGGCCTAAAACCCAGGTCTGTTCAAATTTCTCAACATTCCTGACACAGGCTCCCTGACCCCTTCCCCGGCAACAAGCGTTCCCCAAAAATGGCTCTTCCATAAATGGAGTGTAGACACAGCAGAAGGCATACAGCAATCCTTCAACAAAGCAAGGAAACTGCTAAATGATAATAAAGGCTAATGCTTATTAAGCACTTCCTGTATACCAGGTCTTAAACTGTGCACTTCATGTTCTTTATCCCTTTGCATGTCCACAGAAATTCTAGGAAGTACAGGTTCCTGTTTTGCAGATGAAGAACTGAGGCAGAGGAGGGATCTGCTGCCCAAAGTTTCATCATGAAGCGGCAGAGCTGGATGTGACGGTCCAGCTGCAGGGTCTGTGTTTCCTTCCTGTTTCCGACGCCCACCCCCACCTCACCGCGTGCCCGAGTTAGTGCGACAGCCTGCAGGCAGATCTCCCTGTTCCAATCCATCCTAAACCTGGGACTCTGGGCTCTGGCTCCGTACCTACACACACACACACATACACACACACACTGCCTTGGAGCCCTGTACTCGAACTCAACCCTTGTGACATTTATCCATGGCAGGATCCTGCCTCCCAGGATTCTGCAGGAAAACTGAGGAAGGCACAAAATGAGACTATTCCATGCTTCTCAGGAGGTGCCGATGGGACTGCCAGCCCTGAACAATGGTCCCCATCGCTGCCCAATCCCAAAGTCACATTTTGGAGAGTCCTACCATAGGTCAGTATATTCAAGGCTCTGAGAAGTCCTGCCAGAAAGGGTCTGAACTCCCCATGGGCAGCCTAATGTTTCTCAAACTGGAACCAGAGCCCCTTCTCCACCTTACGTGGGTTATTCCTCCAAAGGAGTCCCACTTGGTTGGAAATGTGGAAATAAGAGACCACAGCCTTCCTCGTAACAGAGTGTGGAAGGAAGACCTGCTAAGAGGGGCATTTCCAACAACTAATTATTCTAGGTACTACTGGAGCCTGACACCCATTTACTTCCAAAGAGAAGGGAGAGTGTGTGCAGGCTTGTCCTTTCTTCTCACTCTCACCCATGATTGATTTGATTTGCTTTGAAAAGGTGCATTAGCGGGTCCAAAAGGGAGTGGCACCAATCCTGGGCTAACTGAAAAGTGAGGCTGTGTTCCGGGGTCCCTGCACAGGTAAGGAGGCTAAGGTGTGCTGCACTGGGTGGGCCAGAGAGGTCCAGAAAACCCCACTTCTGGTGTGGGGCCGACCTGAGTGGAGACTCTGCCATTTGTCATGTGACTGACCCAAGCCAGTCATGCGAATTCTCCAAACCTTGGTTTCCTGGTTTGGGGAATGGAATAAATAACACCTTGTCCTAGGACTGTCCTTGTGCGTAATTCAACACTGCTGCATGCCAACCACTTAGTTATCAGTACCTTGGGTTCCCTGTTGTGCCTAGCCCAGACTGTCTAGCACAATCTAAACAAACCCGTCCTATCTTCCTGGAGAATCCCCTTACTTTATGGGAGTAAGTTTACTCTTACTACAACAAAGAGATCTATTAGAATAGAATGTGAAATATGCATGAAGTTTTCAGGTAAAATGCATGATTTCTGACCATCCCTCCAGGCTTCCCAGGGTACAGATGCACACTCCTCTAAAGATCCTTGAGTCAAAATTCAGAGGAAACTTGACAATAAGATATCACCAAGTTTCTATAGGGATAAGACTTGAGGGAGTCTCCACTTGAAAAGCTTAAAATGTCTACTGCCCCCTAAAGATCAAGTGTCTCATGTAATATTCTAATTTACGTCTCATATCTAAAGGTGATAAAACAGAGCTTACATAGCCCCTGAGCAGAAGAAAAAAAAAAACTCCTTTGCATAAAATAGAGTATTGGGACCCCATCAAAATGAAAACCTTTTGTACAGCAAAGGAAACTACCAAAAAAACAAAAAGCCAAATTACTGAATGGGAGAAGATGTTTGCAAATGATATATCTGATAAGGGGTTAATATCCAAAATATATAAAGAACTTCTAAAACTCAACAACAACAACGAAAAGTCTGATTTAAAAAATAGGCAGAGAACCTGAACATTTTTCCAAATTAGACACACAGATGGCCAACAGACACATGAAAACATGCTCAACATTGCACATCATCAGGGAAATACAAATGAAAACTACCATGAGATACCGCCTCACACCTGTCAGAATGGCTAAACCCAAAAAGACAAGAAATAACAGGTGTCGGAGAGGATGTGGAGAAAGGGGAACCCTTGTGCCCTGTTGGCAGGAATGCAAACTGGTGCACCCATTGGGGAGAACAGGATGGAGGTGCCTCAAAAAATTAAAAATGGAATTACCATATGATCCAGTAATCACACTACTAAGTATTTACCCAAAGAAAACAAGACACTGGGGTGCCTGGGTGGCTCAGTCGTTAAGCGTCTGCTTTCAGCCCAGGCCATGATCTCAGGGTTCTGGGATGGAGCCCCGGATCAAGCTCCCTGCTCGGCAGGAAGCCTGCTTCTCCCTCTCCCACTCCCCCCAGCCTGTGTTTTCTCTGTCGCTGTGTCTTGCTTTGTCAAATAAATAAATAAAATCTTTAATTTAAAAAAAAAAAGAAAACGAAAACACTAATTAGTAAAGACACATGCATCGCTATATTTGCTGGTGTTATCTACAATAGCCAAATTAAGAAAGCAGCCTAAGTGTCCATCAACAAACGGATAACAAAGATGTGGCGTAGATAGATAGATACAGATATGTATTCATATATTTATAAATATCTATAGGTAGATAGATAGATACAGTGGAATATCACTCAGCCATTAAAAAAAAAAGAATGAGGGCGCCTGAGTGGCTCAGTGGGTTAAAGCCTCTGCCTTCGGCTCAGGTCATGATCTCAGGGTCCTGGGATCGAGGCCCACATCGGGCTCTCTGCTCGTCAGGGAGCCTGCTTCCTCCTCTCTCTCTGCCTGCCTCTCTGCCTACTTGTGATCTCTCTCTCTCTGTGTCAAATAAATAAATAAAATCTTTAAAAAAAAAAAAAGAATGAGATCTTGCCATTTGCAACAACATGGATGGAACCAGGGGGCATCATGCTAAGTGAAATATGACTAAGAAAGACAAATGCCATATGATTTCACTCCTAAGTGGAATCTAAAAAAATCAATTAAAAAAAGCTGAATCGGATCAATAAATACGGAAAACAAGCTGATGGTTTCCAGAGGGGAGGGCGGTGAGGGGATGGGCAAAATGGGGGAAGGGTAAGGCCCTGTTATGGGATGAAGAAGTCTCGGGAATAAAAGGCACAGCACAGGGAATAGTGTCAATGATATCGCAGGAGTGATGTACGGTGACAGACGGTGGCTACACTTGTGAGCACAGAGTCACATACATTGAAGTCGAACCACTACCTGTACACCTGAAACTACTGTATCATTGCATGTTAAGTTAACTCAGTCATTTAAGCACCTGCCTTCGGCTCAGGTCATGATTCCAGGGTCCTGGGATCGAGCCCCACTTTGGGCTCCTTGCTCAGTGGGGAGCCTGCTTCTCCCTCTCCCTCCACCCTTCAGCCCCCTATCGCTCTCTCTCTCCCAAATAAATAAAATCTTAAAAAAAAAAGTTTTAAAAACTTCCTTTGCACAAACATAAAATGCCTTCCTGGAGCTACTCAAATAAATTCATGAACTGAGGATGTCTGTACCTCCAATCACATGACTGAGGATCGGCGGAGTCTTTCCATTTAAAACTCGGAGAAGTCAGTGAAGAAATCACATCTTCTAGATATTTCCCAAGACACTGTTAGAAGGAAAAAAAAAAAAAAACAACCCCAGTTTATAAAACAATGTCTCTACCTTGCAGTTTTTAAATGGAAAGACTGGCTTCCCAGGAGCTCCCCCCTCAGTCCTCAGTCCTCAGTCCTGGCCACTGTGGATGGTTGGTCTCCCGACTTCCACGGAAGCCCACTGATGGTAAAATAACAACAACAATAATAATAAATAATAATGATCATTGTGAGAGACAGTTGTGTACCAGGTGAAGGCACAGAATAGGTCTTTGAGAAACCAGGTCTGGGAAGGTATTTTTTTTTAGAAATAAGAGTAGGGGGCCGGAGGGGTTGAGCAGCAGGAGAGGGAGAATCCCAAACAAGTTCCACACCCAGCACAGAGCCTGACGTGGGAATCGATCTCACGCTCCTGAATTCATGACCTGAGCCGAAACCAAGAGTCAGATGCTTCACTAACTGAGCCACCCAGGAGCCCCCAAGGTCTGGGAAGTTTTATGCCAAACTGCAATACCAAGGTATGCAGGAGGAGGGGCAGGTGGAAGGAGAGCACACAAGGAGACCCGTTTTAACTCCATGCTGCTTGACTTTTACTTCCTAAGTGCACTTTAGAAAAATGAAACATCTTTCTAGTGATACAGGACCACTATAAATGCTCTTAAGAGTCTGCTTTTATTTTTTTAAAGATTTATTTATTTAGTTATTTGCGACAGAGAGAGAGAGAGTGTGTGAGTGAGCAAGGAGGGATGAGAAGGAAAGAGAGAGAATCTTAAGCAGACTGACTCCCTGCTGAGTACAGAGCCCAACACCTGGCTTGATCTCAAGACCCTGAGATCAAGATCTGAGCCGAAACCAAGAGTCAGACGCTTGACTGCCTAAGCCACCCTAGAGTCTGCTTTAAAAAAAAAAAAAAAAAGTAACAGTCTGAGAGAATGGACATCTAGAATAAATAGTTTTCCTTAAGACAGAAGGCTTGGGGCACGTGGGTGGTCAGTCAGTTAAGCATCTGCCTTCAGCTCAGTTCATGATCCCCTGGTCCTGGGATGGAGCCCCACATCAGGCTCTCGACTCAACAGAGAGCCTGCTTCTCCCTCTCCCTCTGCCTCTCCCCCGATTGTGTGCTCTCTCTCTCTCTCTCTCATAAATAAAATCTTAAAACAAGGGACGCCTGGGTGGCTCAGTTGGTTAAGCAGCTGCCTTCGGCCATGATCCCAGGGTCCTGGGATGGAGTCCCACATTGGGCTCCTTGCTCAGCAAGGAGCCTGCTTCTCCTTGTCTCTGCCTGCCACTCTGCCTACTTGTGTTCTCTCTCTCTCTCTCTGACAAATAAATAAATAAAATCTTTAAAAAAAAATCTTAAAATAAAACAAAAACAAAACAAAACAAACACAGAAGGCGTAGAGGGGAAAAAAAAAGAAAAGAAAAGAAATCACACAACTGCCTTTTCAGTAAACCTAAAACCTAACCCTACCATTTCAGTCTGCAGAATAGACGAGAGGAGTCTGCACAGAGATTCCCAGCAACGTAACCATTTATAGAAGCAAAGAGAGAGAGGCCCTTCTCCTTCATCTAGGTTCCATTTCCAGCCCTCCCATCAGCTCCCTGCAAACTCAACAGTTCTCATTCTCCTGGAAAGCCGCCTGGCCTCTTCTGCCCAGTGGCTGCTCTCCCGGGCAGGATAGCCCAGCCCCCATGGACCCCGCCGGCTTTCCACCCTGGGACCCCAGGGAGGGAGAGACTCACTTACCACCTGTCCCTCCACCTTTCCTTTTCCCGGGTCTCAATTGTGGCTTCAGGGTTGCATTTTCCAGGTTCCTTGTTTGCAAAGGGCCTGACTCTAAGCTGGCTAGCTGCTCGCTGCCTGTGAGTGTCACTTTTAGATTAACTGGTCCCTGCCGTTTAAAAATATCCCTGGAGCACTTAACCTTCAAGGCACTGGCGCCATCCCAGCCTGGGCGGTGTGGAACAGGATCTACACCACACACCCCCGCCGTGGGGCCTCACCACTGCAGGACGGCCCTGCTTGCCACCTTTCAATCCCAGACCTTTGCAGTCTTTCACAATTGTTCGATATCTAAGCCACAGGGCATCTAAAGTCCATGTCATCGTCAGCGATCTGAACCCAGTTATTCTGGCCTTCCTTGGATAGGCAGAAAATTGATTGCACAAAAGGGTGTTGGGTATTTGAGAAATAGCTTCTGGTCCAAGCCTGCAGGGAGAAGGTCCCGGGCATTGATACAACTGTTATCCAAGGATCACTTGGCTTCTCTCCCCCAGAAGAGAGTTCGTAAAAACCTTCTGAATGCAAATGCCACTGAATAAAACGTGTCCTATTTCTTGTGACTTACGGAGGGGAAAAAACAAAAAACAAAAAATGCAACTCCAAAGAGTTCCACTTCCATCCTGGGTGGGCTGGTTCTCGCTGGGGCCAGCAGGGAAGGTGGGAGCCCAGCCCATGCTGCCCGTGTTCCGTGCCACGGGGAGGGCTGGAGGCATGTAGGACAAAGGTCCCTGCCAGGTCCAACCCAGAGCAGGGAGAGCAGAAGCCACACAAAAGGGCGCAGTGCTCTGACAAACGGGGGAATGGCAGCTCGGGGGCCCTGGATCTCAGCAAAGCCAGGATGTGCCTCACTGAGTAGCAGGTGGAAAAACCCACCAAGAATCTGAACCTAAGCAAAGCGGTTTAAATGGCAGTGGGGACAGGTGCAGCCAGGGCGACTTCCTGTGCGGGCTTGTTCTCCAGAAAGGAAAAGTCAGCACACTGGACTGGGAATCTTCTCCACTCGGCTTGTGAGCAGGAAGCGAACTTTGTGCCTGCGCTTGAGACCTTGATCCCTTGGCTGTAACGTGGGCGAGCACCACACACGTTTTAGAGGACAAGAGGGTGAAATCATCTGTCTGGTGCACGGCCCGCCTACCTCCCACCTTCCCTGTCGGCAGCCCCAAGGCTGGGCTTCAGGGACTCATCAGTCACTCAGGAGTAGCTCGTACGATCCTCTCAATGAGGCACATTCTCAACTACAGCCGTGTCCTCTTTTTCCTGGGAGAGCTGGCCGTGACTTAAGGAAATTCTGTATCGGCTCCATTCGGAAATACCCCCCTGAGAACATTGATAACAACGATTCTGGCAGAGTGTAAACAGCGCCAAGACGACTGGGCTTTGAAATCAGGCTCACGCGAGTCTGAGTCCCAACTCCTTTACCTGTGGCTCTGCGCAAATGACTGAGTCTGCTGCCTCATCCAGCTATTTCACCATGTGGTTGGGAGAAAGGAAATGAAATGACATATGCTGAGCTTCAAGCAGAGTGGTTTGCTTATAGTAGGTGCTTTGTAATGGATTCCTAATGAAACTCCTTACTTTTTTTTTAAGATTTTATTTATTTATTTGAGAGACAGAAAGCAAGCAAGTGAGAGCATGAGAGGGGAGGTCAGAGGGAGAAGCAGACTCCCCATGGAGCTGGGAGCCTGATGTGGGACTCGATCCCACAACTCCGGGATCATGACCTGAGCCGAAGGCAGTTGCTTAACCAACTAAGCCACCCAGGTGCCCCGAAACTCCTTACTTTCAAAAAGACTACAAACACTCTCCACTCCCCCCCTCCAACACACACACACACACACAACTCACTCTGGGAGCTCAGCCATCCCTTGACACCCTCTTTAAGGTCATAGGTATTTCCTAGAAGCCAAATGGCGGGCTTGAAACTAGTGAGTACGTTCATAAACTTTTCCCACCAAACACGAGAACATTCATAGAGAAGCAGATTTCTTCAAACACATCTTAGATTCAGAAAGTCTTAAGTATCATCATTACCAACGAGAAAAAAATTAAGTGACCACATGGCGTGAGGAAAACAGGGCACCTGGAAAGAGGCCGCTGGTCCTTCATAAAAATACTGATGTCTCAACCATAAGAGACTCCTAATCTCACAAAACAAACTGAGGGTTACTGGGGGGTGGGAGGGTAGGGATAGGGTGGATGGGTTATGGACATTGGGGAGGGTTTGTGCTTTGGTGAATGCTGTGAAAGATGTAAGTCTGATGATTCACAGACCTGTACCCCTTGGGCAAAGAATAAAAATAAAATTAAAAAAAAATACTGATGTCTCCTCTTCTCCCTGAGGACCGATTAAATCACAATTTCTGGGAGTGAGCCTGGTGTTGATATTTTTTAGTTTCCCCATGAGACGGGGAAACCGAAGGGACCCCATGAAAGAAAAAGCTGACTTTTCTTCCGTTATGTCTTTTCCTACTTTTATTCTTACTAGGACTGCACCCCTGCTCTACACACGCCTTAGTATGGGCGTCCTTGCAAGGGACAGGGTGTTAATGCATATCCTTGGGAGTCTTCCTGCACAAAAGAATGTATCTCAGGAAGGACCGGACAAAGCCATCATATACATATTGCAGACCACTGGCGCTTGACGGCCTGACTCCCAGACCTGCTGGCTCCGGGAATAAGCGCCTCCGGACAGGCCCTGTGCTTGTTCTCACCAGTTCCTGTATGCTTGGGAGGACACGTGCCGAGACCACAGTCAATCAATAAAAACCCCAGACCCCAGGCAAAAACAAGACTCATGCTCTTTTTCTTTCTGTTCCCAGTCTTCCAGACACTCTGGATCTGTTGTCTTCCATAAACTCTGCTCTCACTTCCTGCTGGCTCGCTTTTGATTTCCACCTTGCATGAAACAAAGGACTCTCGTGGCTAGACCCTCTGGGTCCTTGGATCTGGCCTGCCTGCCGCACCCAGGTGAGTATCTGTGGTACCGTAACGTCTAAGGCATACTAAGGGCTTGTTTGAAGTCTCTGGATCCCCCACCACCGCAAATGCCACTAGCTGAGAGGAAAGGGATTCAGGAAATACAGAACCCAAGTAGCAAAGAACGCAAAGTATTGATCTCCTGGTCTGCCCTCCTCACCAACATTTGCATTTCCAAACATACTTTAAAAATTTAAAAACAGATTCCAACCGAGATCTTCAACAAGGTGACCTGAGGTTGTGAAACCCAGGTTCAAAGTGTGTCAGGACTCCCAAGTGGGAAGAGAGGCCACCCAAGTTCTAGACTTTTCTCAGCTTGGATCACCGCCAGGTAACAAGCCAGGACCCTCCAAAGAAGCCCAGAGCATCCTACCTGTATTTCCTTGAATGTGTCTTGAAGGATCGACAAGGATGAAAAGCCACTGCCACACATACATGCCTCATAAAGCTTGCTTCTCCAGTCCCAAACTCTAATAACTTTTTATTCTAGATGCAAACCAAAGCAGAGAGTGAATTTTGAGGAGGACAGAATGTATTATATAATCATGGGAGCATACTAACAACAACAACAAAAAAACACAAAACCCCTCCCATTCTCTGACTTTGCCCTGCTGGATTGAGTTCACAGATAGTGACGTCCACACGATTATTTTGTAACTTGGGGTTCACAGGACATTTTGCAGGAACTGACTTCCTTGTTTTCTGAAAGCCCTCAGCAGATGCTCTTCTTGTCTGAGAAGGGAGACAGAATGATTCTGGGCGGGATTCGCACACGCTCCCACAACGGGCCACAGAGCTGCCCAGTGGTGGGACACGATGTGTGGGCGGTCACTGCAGACATGTGGGTGGGAGGCTCCTAGAACAGGGCTCTGCCAGCTGGGGCCCATGCTGCCCGTTTTCCTAAGAATCTCTTTCCTATGGCTCTCAAACTAAGAGTGGTTTTTACATTTGTTCGATGCTGGGGGGCGGGTATCAAGATTTCATGACATGCACAAATCATATTCATTCCAATTTCAGGGCCCCTAGTTTTATTGGAAGACAGCCGTCCCTGCTCACCTACATTCAGCACATGGCTGCTGTCTCTGTAAGGGAGTGGAGTGGTTCTTGTGGGCAAGATGACTGCAGAGCCTAAAACATTATATAGATCCTTTCTATAGAAAAAGTATGCTTGACCTGAAAGGCCAAGATTGCCTTTTAATCATTTTTGCTAATACAGTACCGTGATCATAGCACATCCAAAAACGTGGAGTAAACCCCACAACTATGTAGCTAAAAGTTCATCAAAAGTTGATCAAAATGAGCCTTCTTGAAAACAAGTAATTAAATTTGCATTTCTTTTGGGGGCTGGTGGTGTCATAAACCACTTAACACACAGCTCTGGGTTCAGTTTAAAGCTTCACTAGATGTTTCACTGTATTAAAGAACAAACACATGAGTTTGCTTTTTGATTTATGGTAACGTGGAGCCGGAGGCTTCTTCCCTACTCACAGCCCTGACTTGGGAAAGAAGCCTTTATTAAAGTCAAACTGATGTGGCAATGGGATTCCTTCATTTCTCCCTTGGATCAGGGAGTTCACTGTAATGTCTAAGGGAGGCCCCCAAAGCCACCAGAGGGCAAGCTGGGAGTGCATCCTTGTCCTCACCTTCCTTCTGCGAAAGCCTGCTTGCTGATGGCACAACGCAGTATCACAACCTCCTTCTCAAACGTCAGAACGAAGGCCGGGGTGGGAAGCAATGTTCCCCAGCAAAAGGTTTCCAAATCTTTGCCCCGGAACAAGAAATGAGGTCGAGTTTCTCATGAGAAACATATTTTCCCTCACCCACTGAAATACCCGCACGTGTTAACCAGGCCCTTCACTGCAGTTCTGCCTTCCTTATCACACACCAGGGGAGTCCAAGCTTTGATCATGATAGTCCAACCCCCATCAGGGCCTCTTCCCAGTGCCCTGGCCTCACACCTCGGGTCCAGAGTCTCAGGGCAGAGTCTGGAAACACTACCAGAGTGGGGGTGGGGAGGCTCCCCTTGCACTGTCACGGGGCGTGGCAGGACACGCAGCCATGATCCCCAGAGACAAACTTTTTACCAGCCCCAAATGGCCCCTTCAGGGGCTCTGCAATTCCTGGCGGGGGGGGGGGGGGGGGGGGGGATAAGGGGGAGGGGTGCTTGGACCTTGGGAAGGTGAAGGGCTACGGGAGGAGCATTGAATGGCGGAATGG
>LNAC01000016.1:6352653-6393392 GCA_002007465.1 Ailurus styani | reverse complement strand
GCCCCTGGGAGGAGGTGGGGGTTGCGAGCCTCAGGTGGTAGGCGGGGTCCTCGCGGGCGCTGGCTCCCGTGTTTCCTCTTTCATTCATTGTACTCAGCCACCACCCCCCTGCCTTGGGGCTCGTCCCTCCACCTCTGCCGCGGGAGGAAAGGAGAAAAAAGGACCTGCCCCCAGGGGTTGTCGTGGGAGTGAAATTAGCATTAAAACAGTCCTTTGTTTTGCTCTCGGGTACAGGTCCTCATCGAGTTTTCACAAAACCTATTTTACGGTAAATGAGAGTCTAGTGCAGTCGTGCGTTCTGCCTAACCTGTAAGGTCCGGGGGAGACTTCAACTGAGGGCTTGAAGATTAAACTCCAAACTCTGCACCCTCTTCAAGCACCACCGCACCCCCGTACCCCTGCCATCCTTCTTGGTCCGCGTTCCCTCCTCACATCCAAACCGACCATGGGCCCTCTTGGTTCTATCTGCAAAATAAACCCTAGATTCAACGGGTGCTCTTCATCACCGGGCTACAATCCCTGGCTGTTCCCCTCTTTCTTAGGAGAGTGATCTTTCTGAAATGGAAATTACATCGTGGTAATCCCCGGGTAACAATCCTCCCTACGGTTTCCAAACTTTAGAATAAACCCCAGTTTCTTACCCGCTGGCAGAGTTGTTTCCCTCTACCCGAAGCCCCTACTACTATGAGGTGACTGACATAGCCAGCTTGTCGCTTGTATGGCCTGTACTCTTGCACGGCTGTCCCCCTGCCGGTAAGCTGTGGGTCTCAACTCAGGTCCCTTCCTCTGAAAGGCCTTCTCTTGCCCCCACGTTCTAGCTGATCACTCGATAGCTTCTGTACTATCTAAAATTATCTTATGCATTCTTTGCTTGTTTATTTGTCTCCATCTCCAAAATTTAACCCTGCCGAGGGCAGGTAATGTAGGAAGCAAAGGCAGGAAATTAAATGTCCTTACAACCTGAATCCCACTGACAAATACTTGAGGCACGCAGAGTATAGTATAATGTTCCTCCGGAAGCTCCTAACTGTCTTAAGGCTAATTCCTTGCTAGAGGGAAAAGCAACCTTAGTCTGACAATGGCCAGGCCTCTGGTATCCTGTGAGTCTTTGTTAGTATATGAAAATGCTTTTTCAACTTCCCTTATCTTTACTTCTCCCACCCCCCAAAGTTCATAGTCCGTTGCTCCTCACAATTCCCAGGGCTGTGGGGAGCAAAAGGCAGCGGTAGCTCATTCTGCCTGTGGGTCCCGTCCTTGTGCCTTAATAAAACCACCATTTTGCACCCAACAAGTCTCAAGAATTCTTTTCTTGGCTATTGGCTCCGGCCCCCAGCTAACCTCACCTATATCCAAAAACTACATCGCAGGGACTTTATTCTTATTATGGTCGTGTTCCAGTGCCTAGGGCAAGGAGCCTGATGCGTCAGGGGAGAAGCTCATAACTCAAAATCTTGGGCCCTTCCAGCCACTTTGAAATACATCTCAGTCTGGGTACAAAGTGAAACATAACACTTACCTTGTGCCTGTGTAATCCCACTCCTAGTTGTTCACCCAAGTGCAATTAAAATCTGCATTCATAGAAAAGCTTGTACTGGGCGCCTGGGTGGCTCAGTGGGTTAAAGCCTCTGCTTTTGGCTCAGGTCATGATCTCAGGGTCCTGGGATCGAGGCCCGCATTGGGCTCTCTGCTCGGCAGGGAGCCTGCTTCTTCCTCTCCCTATCTCTCTGCCTGCCTCTCTGCCTACTTGTAATCTCTCTCTCTCTGTCAAATAAATAAATAAAATCTTAAAAAAAAAAAAAAAGAAAAGAAAAGCTTATACTGGAATGGATACAGTGACTTCATTTGTAATTGCCCCAAAGGTGGAAACAACCCTAAAGGTCCCTTAACTGGGGTGGGGTCAGTGAGGTTCCCATACCATGGGGTATCCATACAACAGAATGCTACTGAGTGATAAAAGAAACAACCGATACAAACAAGGGTACACCTTAAAAGCATTAAGCTGAACGAAAGGCCAGACACCAAAGGTTATCTATTTATGATTTCATTCATAAGAAATTCTAGAAAAGGGGCACCTGGGTCGCTCAGTAGGTTAAGTGTCTGCCTTCAGCTCAGGTCATAATCTCAGGGTCCTGGGATTGAGACCCACATCCGGCTCACCATCAGAGGGAAGACTGCTTCTCCCTCTCCCTCTGCCTGCTGCTCCCCGTGCTTGTGCTCTCTTTCTCAAATAAATAAATAAAATCCTTTTTAAAAAATTCTGGAAAATACAGAACTATAGGGACTGGGAACTACTCAGTGGTTGCCAGGGGGCAGCATTGAGCAAGGGCGAGTTTCTAACCAAGAGGCTTGAGGGAGTTTTGTGGGGTGACAGAGCCGTTCTGGATCTTGACTATGGCAGAGGTCACACAACTGTGTACTTTGGCCAAAATCTGCAGAACTGTGCACTAAGAAGGTTCAAAACAAATGTCCCAAATCCCCCGGAGCTTGCATTGCACTGGGAGAGGCAGAGAGGTCTTAGATTGCACTGGGGGAGGGCGCCTGGGTGGCTCAGTGGGTTAAAGCCTCTGCCTTCAGCTCAGGTCATGATCTCAGGGTCATGGGATCGAGTCCTGCATCGGGCTCCTTGCTCAGTGGGGAGCCTGCTTCCTCCTCTCTGCCTGCCTCTCTGCCTACTTGTGATCTCTCTCTCTCTCCATCAAACAAATAAATAAAATCTTTAAAAACAAACAAAAAAAGATTGCACTGGGGGAGACGGAGAGTCCTCAAACATGAGGAGTGGTAACAGAACCTGACATTTCTTTGGAGCACAGAAGCATTCCTCGCCCATCCTGTCATCTAATCCTCACAGGCAGAGGTTTTACAGCCCCCACTGTGCAGGTGAAGCTATTCAAGCCCAAGGAGGACGGGGACACCCAGCGAATCCCCAGGAAGAGGCGACGCCGAGCAACAGCTCCCAGATCACGGAGCTTCCGCCGCCGCTAGGAACCAGCAGCTCGGCGGAAAACCCGCAGTGCCTGCAGCGCGCCCGTGCGGCCCACAGGTGGCGCCAGGGAGCAGCTCACCACACAGTTTCGCCTAAGTGCCTACATTTCCCAGCGGGCGCCCCGCGAAATCCTCCCGGAAGTGACGCTACGGCCCCGGAGGTGTCGCTTTCCCGCCAGCCCCGCCTCCGGTGTTTGCAGGGCCAGGTGGCGGCGCGGCTGCTCTCTGGGGTGTCCGATCCCCGCCCCCACACCGCCCCCTGCTCGTTGTCACAGTTCTTATTGTCTATCGGAGTTTGGTGTGCGTATGCCCACGTGTAACCGTTTCGTTCAGATTCTGAATCCTGGCCATTCGAGGATCACTGTACTTACCTAAGGGGATACGGGCGTGGGAGGGCCGGTCGGTAGTGCGGGAAAAGGAAACCGGGGAATCTTCTCTGGGTGACTTTGGGCAAACCCCTTCCCTTCTCCAGGCGTGCCAGAGGGGGCTTTCTTGAAAAGGTCAGCTGCTTGGGGGTGGAATGCAGGCATTTAGGGTTTTGCAAGCTGGCGGGCTGATTTGTGATGCATAGCCAGGTGTGGGGGGGCCCTTCCAACTTCAACATCCTCTACTTCCTTTCTAGGACATGGTATTAAAAGTGGGAACTTGAAAACACCGAGAAGTTCTGTGGGACCATTTGGCCACCAAGCCTGTTTTTAAGCATCTGGGGCAGAGTCTGGGCCATCTCTTTCTGCCCTGCTGCTGGCTCCCAGATCTTTGCTTTGTGCAGATAGAATGGACAGATTCGTGGTGAAGGGGGCTCTAGGGCGCCTTTGGGGAAAGAGAGAGCAAGAGGAGAGCAGAGAAGGTCCAGCAGGGCTGAGAGGAGACAAGGAAGGCAGCAGGAAAAGGCCCAGGGCCGAAACCCCAGGGAATGCAGGCCACCCGGCCAGCCCCAGCTGGCGCCACATCCGAGCTGAGGGCCTGAGCTGTGATTACACGGTCCTGTTTGGCAAAGCCGAAGCAGACAAGATTTTCCGGGAGCTGGAGCAAGAAGTGGAGTATTTTACAGGTAAGCCGAGGACTGCGGGTGTGTGTGTGCTGAAGACTTGTTTTGATAAAACTAGTGCTCTGTGTTTGGATAAATCTGAACTCGGGAGCCATTAATTGCTGGTGACTTCATTACTTGATTCGACACATACTCTCCGGACATCTCTGGGCCAAGCACCACGTTGGGCGCTTGGGATACAAACTGGAGAAAAGCTTGATTGCCCACCAGGAGCTGACAGACTTGAGAGTGATTTGCTACCTGGCTGCTGATTAGAATCAGCTGGGAAAGTTAAAAAAACAAAAAAGGATGCTGGGTTCTACAAGAGACCGGCTGAATCAGAGTAGCTGGGTGGGGGGGGTGCAGCTTGGGAATCCGTGTTTTTAGAAAGCCTCCAGGTGACTCTAAAGTGTAGCTGGTCTAGTAGGAAAGACGGCAAATAACCAGGAAATTCCCCCACAGGGGGGTTCTCGGCATCACGCATCCCCCCCTCCCCCAAGGGGTGTGGAAGACTTTGTTGCTTCTGAGAACTGGGATTGCTGGACCTTTCCCCCCCAGTCTAGTGGCTGTTTCCAGGTGCTGCTGATGCTGTTGGTCCGGGAACACACATGAAGAACGCCTGCAAGGTGGCGGAGCATGTGGAGGCAGAGAAAAGCCCACGGGAGACCCCCCCTAACCTGCAGCCTTCACTGCATTAGGTTCATCTCTTTTGGGGGCCCCACACCCTTAGTCCCCACAGTTGGCATGGTGTTAAAAAAAAAAAATTGGATGAGAGCGTTTCTCTAAGTGAAAGACAATAATCACTGTTCTTCCATGAACATTTTGGGCAAGACACAGTGATTTTTATTCTTGCTCGGAAAGTGAAATATTACTCCTGTTTTACTCCCGTCCTGAATCCTCAGGGGACTCCTCGCCTGCCTGCTCTTCTGAGCTGCTGTGTTTTATCTGCGCAGGTGCACTGGCCAGGGTCCAGGTGTTCGGGAAGTGGCACAGCGTGCCCAGGAAGCAAGCAACCTATGGCAACGCGGGGCTGACCTACACGTTTTCGGGCCTCACTCTGTCTCCAAAGCCCTGGATCCCAGTTCTAGAGCACGTCCGGGATCGTGTTTCTCTGGTGACGGGAGAGACCTTCAACTTTGTGCTTGTCAACAGGTGACACTCTGGTTTTTTTCCTTTTCCTTTTTAGGGTCCTGGACTGAATTGTATAACTCTGCTTTTTCCGAAGGCAGGAGTTTAGGATTCCATCATTTTTTTCCCTCAATTTAAATTCAGATAGCCAACACAGAGTACATCCTTAGTTTCAGAGGTGGAGTTCAGTGATTCATCAGTTTCGTGTAACACCCAGTGCTCATCACATCACATGCCCTCCTTAATGCCCATCACCCGGTTACACTGTCCCCCCACCCCCACCCCTCTCTCCCCTCCAGCAGCCCTCAGCTTGTTCCCTAGAGTTAAGATCCACCATATTTTATTCATTTGTTCAACAGACCCTTAGTGCAGCAGGGATGTGGCCGGGACAGCATCAGCAGTTAGGTCCTTACGGAGCCCAGGCCGCAGTGGGAAGTGAGAATTGATTCTCTCGTGAACAAACCATTGAACAAGATCATTTCAGATGCTATTAAGCGTCTTGAAGAAAAGTAAACAGGCTGGTTTTGCTAAGAACAGCTAAGAGGAAGGGGTCTGGGTTGAGGGCAGGGTTTCGCACCAGCACCGCTCTGATGTTTTGGGCCGGATAACTCTGCTGTCGGGGCTGCCCTGTGCTTTGTAGGCTGTGGGCAGCTTCCCCGCCCTGTCACAGCCACCAGAATGGTCTCCAGACACTGCCGAGCATCCCTTGGGGGAGAGCGCCGCCCTGCTTACCAACTCTGAGCTCAGGGGGAGGTGGTTAGCGGAGGGCTCCCCGAGGTGCTGATGTTGGAGCTGGACAGACATGGAGAGAGGGAACAAGCCACGCAGACATCTTGAGGAAGAACAGAGGGGTCTTGGAGTGTATATGGAACAGAAATCCCACTGAGACTACTGGGGCAGCAAATGAGGGGAGGGAGGGAGGACTGTCATGAGCTCAGAGACGGGCGGGGGCCAGGCTGGCAAGGAGTCAGGGTTTTTTTATTCTAAGTGTGAGGAGAAACCATTTAAAGGTTTACATACATGAACCGGGAAAACCCCAAGACAAGTTTTCGGCTGCTTTTGGTGAGTTAGATTTGAAAGCACATGATCAGGCAGGACCAGACTGAGTGGAAATGCTTGGGGCTGGGCTCATCTGCGGACCCATTGGGGGCCCTCCAGGCTTTGCAGACCCACAGTGGGGGGCCGCTCATGGCCCGGTCACACTGTAGGAAAATGAGGATTGTGCCCTGTTGGCACGTTCCAGGAGAGGGTGGTTTTGTAAACTGGGCCTGTGGTCTCACTGCAGGTACAAAGATGGCTGTGACCACATCGGTGAGCACAGAGATGATGAACGAGAACTGGCTCCTGGGAGCCCCATAGCCTCTGTCTCCTTCGGGGCCTGCAGAGACTTCTTCTTCCGGCATAAGGATTCTCGGGGGAAAAAGCCCACCCGGAAGGTGGAGGTGGTCCGGCTTCAGCTGGCCCACGGAAGTTTGCTTATGATGAACCACCCGACCAACAGTCACTGGTACCACAGTCTCCCCGTACGAAAGAAAATTCTAGCTCCACGGATCAATCTGACATTCCGCAAAATTCTGCCCACTAAAAAGTAACAACTTTGTCGGTGGTTTGTACTTCTCTTTTCTCCTTCCCTCTCTACTCCAAGAGGGAGCTGGCATGTCTTTTCCCCACAGGGAACGTGGGAAAGGCTCCATCCAGGCATGGGGCTTATTACATAACAATGCAGAATTCAGAGAGAGGATGGTTGTAGCAAATTGGGTCATTTATGAAAGAATACCAGTTGATTTTTTTTTCCTAACAAAAAGAGTCTTTTATTACTATAATACACAGCAGATACAAAAGGTACCTTTAGCAAATACATAAATCAGCAGTTATTATGGCATAAACTACTAGTGTAACTGAGCTTTTTGCCAAGAGAAGCCGCTCTGTAAATAACTTAAAGCTAGAAAGAAGATGGTGTGGCTGTTACTTAATGCCTAATAATTTACAAAATGAGGAAGTCAGCTTTACGTTGGGTTCAGAGACCTTGCACCGACACCCGGCCACTGGCCCACCCTCCGCCTCCAGCCCAACGTTCCGCGCCCTGCCTCTCTCGAGCGGCAGGTGAGAGAGGAAGCGGAGGCAGAAGAGCAGCTACCGAGAGCTAGAGCTTCGCGGTGCCGTGTAAGGTCATGTCACTGGGTGTTTGTTCCCCCGGAGGCGGGCAAAACAGCTGTACTCATGGCAACACCCAAAGCGGGGCGGGGCCTGCGAGGGGACCGGGAAGGACGCTTCACGTGGGTCCGCTCTCCTGGGCGTCCGTGGCCCGGAGAACCTTTCACCGAACGTTCAGTCGCTCGTGAGCTGTGAGTGCTCCGGCGCGTGCGGGGCACGGTGGGACAGCGATCCCCGGACTCCCGGCGCCCTTAGCGGGCCCCCGGGCCTGGGCTGACAGCGTCTGCCAGCCCGCACCCCCACCAGAGGCAGGCCGGGTCTTGGCCTCACCTCGGATGACCTTCTAGAAAGTTCGGATTCCAAATCTTAACTCTGAAAAGTCCATTCGAATTTCGTTTTGTTTTGTTTTGTTTTTAAATAAAAAACCTAGCTAAAACATAGCTACTACGGTGTCCTCACACTGCCTGTGGCGCTGGGCTGCATCCGGGAGCCTTCGCCAAAGCGGGAAGGGAATGCTCAGCAGAGTCTTTGTGTCGGGCTGCGGGGAGCGGATAAATGTCGAGTATGGACCTCTAACAAAACGACAATACTAGATGATCAGCTGTAAGGATACATTTTTTACAAATTGAAAACTTTCTTTTTTGTGGAAAGGGCTGGGATCTGGATGCTCGCTGAGCATTAAGCCTTCCCTCTGCCAAACAAGCAAGCCCGTCTGCAGCCCTGCAGTCTGTGACCTTCCGACCCCAGCTCCCGAACCCAGGCAAGGACTGTCCCCTCACGCGGCCCCCAGCCGCACCTGCCAACCTTGGGAGCACTGCAGGGGCAACAGAATTCAGGATAACTGTCCATCTGGGGGGTAGGGCTTCGTGTAAAAACAGGCTTTGTCCACAGCGGTCGGTATGGACACTGCTCTGTGGCCACTGTTCCCAGTTTGCTAACGGACCATCATCACGTCTCCCGGCCAGCGTGGCGACAGTAAGAGCGAGCGGGAACCAGCTCACGGCGGAAGGGCCAGGTTTGGCAGGTGCGCTTCGACGACATAGAAAGAATCCAAAGATTAGAAAAGACCCACAAAAAGAGAAGGCAGGTGTTCTTCGGGCGTCTTTGAGCTGTCCTGTTGCTCTCTGTGGAGAAACTTGGAAGGAGCAGAGCTTTTCAAAAGCTGTTCCGAGGACTCTTAGACAATGTGTATTTTCCAGAATGGACGTGCTACAAAAGCAATCGAAAGTGAAAGGCACTTTTTCTTCTAAATTGTTGCCTTTAATAATTTCACCAATTTTTATGGGCTTGCTTATTAAAAATAAAAGATCTATGCTGAAACCAACTGGAGGATTCGGCAAAGTGACCTCCCCTCTGAGAACACCTAACATAGCCGAATATAAAAAAGGTGGCTTCCGGAACCGGGTTTCTTTTAATTACCTGTAGCAGGTGGGTAAAAAGATGTTCTAGACAGAATGCATGCTGTCGGAGCACAGCAAGGACACCATCCAGCGCACACTCGCAGGGCTGTTCAGGGGCCTGGATTTGCTTTGAACGGGGGCCAGCGGCTCCTTTACGGAGCCTGCTCTGAGAACACACCGGAAGGCGGAGGACTCTAGCGGGGGCCGCCTGCACACGCACACACAGTCAGATCTTGCCTGGATCCCGGCCAGCGTGGACAGCGCCATCGGCTCTGGGGCAGGGCAGTCATTCTTCAGACCTGTACTCCCGGCCCTGGTGCTGCATCTTGGAAAGAACGCGCTCATAGAACAGCAGGTAGGCGCTGGAGGACAGGACCTCCTGCAGGCTGGCCTTGCGGACCGTGTCGTCGGAGATCCACAGCCACTGGTTGCTGGTTGAAAGAGGGTTCTTGGCTGACGGCGGGGACCGTCGGTAAGTCACGAAGTGTCCCGAGTGCATGTCCCCGTGGTGCACCACAACTGCCATCAGCCGGAAGAGGTACGTAGAGGAGCTGAATGGGAGGAACACACACGAGCCGTTTACAGATACAAAAAAGAAGGGTCGTGGGCAAAACCGAAAAGTGAAAAGAGCCCTAGATAGTCAGTGTCGGGGGACTGATTCAAGGGTACCTCCGTACAAGTGAATACCACATGACCCTTAAAATGCAGACTGGGGCTCCCTGGCATGGGAAGACGCCCGTCCCGTGAGTAGATGTCCATTATGTGGCAGGTGAACACAGAACTATACAGAGTAGAAGGCCTTAAAGGTTTGACTGTTGATGTCTATATGGTGTCCCAAGAAATTTCAAATTCCCTCCTTTGAAATACTTTACACATGCATTCCCACATGTATACACAGAACATATGTATTTAAATGTTATGTACTTCTATAATTCTTATTTATAAAGTGCTTTCCATTTGGGACAAAAATCAACAGGAATGGGTACTAGTAAGATTACATCTTAAGATGAAAGAACAAATGTTTGCGTCGTCATCCGTTTCTGTGCAAAGTTAATTCTGGAAACCAAGAGAACCAGCAGCTATGAGAAATGAAGACTGCTTCTCTGGAGCGGCTCACCTGTAGTCAGGAACCACCGGGAGCGGGAAAGGCATCGGGGTTGGCAAGGGAGGCAATAAAGACGGGGAGCAGGCGCCATTCATAAAAATTTGTGTTTTCGGGCCCCCGGGCTGATTCAGAACTGCAAGAGAAAAAGGCCCAAGGTGATTACAGTAGCAGTAGCTGTGGGGGACACACCATAGCCTCCACTACCTTGAGTTTAACTCCCCAACAATGCTGCAAAGAAAAAAACAAGTAGTTCATTTTGTGTCAGGTTGATTACTACACCTTTTTATCCTTTTTTTTTTTTTTTTTAGATTTTATTTGAGAGAAAGAACAAGTGAGCAGGGGGAGGGGGAAGGGAGAAGCGTAGTCCCCATTGAGCAGGGAGCCCAACACAGAGCTCGATCCCAAGACCCTGAGATGATGACATTTAACCACCTGAGCCACCCAGGCGCCCCTACCTTTTTGTCCTTGTCTTTCTCAATACTGAGTAGGAAAAGCGTGTCTAGCTCCTGGTCTGCTGCTCACTTGGAAGCTCTGTGAATATTAAAGCTGCCAATCCCTGTTTGCTAAAGATGCACCAGAGTTAAGCTGTAGCTAATTTACTGGCATTTCAACCTTGACACTACTGTCACGTGGGCTGGGTAATTCTCCGTAGTGGGGGCTGTCCCGGGCATCGTAATATGTTTCCCAGCAGCCCTGGCCTCCACCCACCAGATGCCAGTAATACCCATCTCCCGGTTGTGACAACCAAAAATGCCACCGGCCACTGCCCCATGTCTCCTGGACAACAGAACTCCCTGGTGAGAACCACTAACCTAAACATTCTCTAATCTTTAATTTCCAGCTTCTAAAGAATACCAGCATGTAACTGTGTTGATAAATGTTGATGGGTGTAGATAAAATAGTGAAGGAGATATTGACCTCTCTTTTCCTTTCAAGTGTCACACGCAAGGGCCCATAAGTACCCACTAGGCCCCTGCTGGCCGTACACTAGCCACAGCCAGCATGCTGCGACAATGAGCAGACCTGGAGCCCCAGCCGGGAGAGGAGGGATCCAGGGTGAGGTGGGCCTGGATTTAAAACAGCGGCCAGGGGCACCTGGGTGGTTCAGTTGCTAAGCATCTGCCTTCGGTTCAGGCATGATCCTGGGGTCCTGGGATTGAGCTCCACGTCGGGCTCCCTGCTTGGCGGGAAGCCTGTTTCTCCCTCTGCCACCCACCCCCGCTTTTGTTCCCTCTCTTGCTGTCTCTCTGTCAAATAAATAAATAAAATATTTTAAAAATAGGGGCGCCTGGGTGGCTCAGTGGGTTAAAGCCTCTGCCTTCCACTCAGGTCATGATCTCAGGGTCCTGGGATCGAGCCCCGCATCAGGCTCTCTGCTCAGCAGGGAGCCTGCTTCCTCCTCTCTCTCTGCCTGCCTCTCTGCCTACTTGTAATCTCTCTGTAAAATAAATAAATAAAATCTTTTAAAAATATATATTTTAAAAGTAAAATAAAATACAATAGCGGCCAAAGACAGAGCCCTTTTCCCACTATGGTGGCTCTGACATTCATCAACCCATCTGCTGAAAAAAAGGCAAAATACAGTCTCCCTGTGAATGGTGCCCTGCCAGGCCACACAACTGCAGAGGCGAGAAAGAATAAAAGCAGCAAGGGACACTAAGTCAGGAGCATCCGGGGTGCGGGGAAGCCAGGCCTCCAGCTGGACTGGGAACAGGTGTGGGTGGGGAGTTTGGGCTAGGAGCCCTTAGAGTTGGTGGGTTTTCCCTGTCTATGTAATTCTAAAGAACTCAAGGAGTTAGAAAAGATAGGCTTTAAAAACCGCCCAACACTGCCTTCTGGGGCCCCTTCTCCCAGTAGACTGATGTTTGCCCTTCACCCAGTCCTTTCACTTCCTGGGGCCTCGGTGTTCCCCTCCGCAAGAATGAGGGCAGTAAGAAAACCTGCTCCCAGGCAGACTCAGCCAGAGCTCTTCCTCCCCACATCTGCATAATTCGCTGGAATGCTAGGGGCCAATTATCATTCGGTCAAAAGATCAGAAAGCCATCTTCAGCTTTTCTTGCCATATTTTTTCAACTGTGATACCGGTTTTAAAACCATACACCTCATTACTATGTAAGCTTAACCTCTTTTAATTTCTCCAACCGCCCCCCCCCACCATGCCCCCAGTCCTGCTGTTCTCCAGAATTTAAGCAACCGCAGGACCAGCTCCCCTCTTGGCGTAAGGGCCCCGGAAGGCGGCCCGGACATCTTTTCCCCGGGCCCGAAGTTCGGAGCGCTGGCTCCCCGGGGGCACACACCTGCTGCGGGGGCGGCCGGCCCGTCGTGCAGGTCCAGGGTGGGCCCCGCGGCCTCGCTGGGCTTGGGGCTGTGCTGCCTGGGTTTGTGCCCGAGGAGGTGATACTTGTAGATGTCCATCATCAGGAACTCGTTGAACTGCACGTGCTCCTGCCGCTTCAGGGGTGTGCCGTGGCTGGACCAGCTCAGCCGCTGCAGGTGGATGCACAGACACTGGGGGAGCTGCAGGGGGACAGAAAGTGGAAGCGGCCACGTGGGGGGGGGGNTTATCAGGAACTCGTTGAACTGCACGTGCTCCTGCCGCTTCAGGGGTGTGCCATGGCTGGACCAGCTCAGCCGCTGCAGGTGGATGCACAGACACTCGGGGAGCTGCAGGGGGACAGAAAGTGGAAGCGGCCACGTGGGGGGGGGGCGCGACACGGGGGGGGGTCCCTGAGGACAAGGCCGGTGAGGCGTGTGGGGTGGGCTCACCTTGCCTAGTTTCAGCTGTTTAACAAAGGTGGTCCTCTGGTGCTCCACCTTCTCCCCATTCGACGTCCCTTTGGCTTCGATCTGAAATAAGAGAAAGATGGCTCTGCAGAACTTCCTGAAACGAAACGTGTGGAGGGCCGCAGCCAGGTCGGTGTTAGATCTGTATTCAGTTGCCCCTGACCTTGACCTCCGAAAGGAGCTCGGCTGCCCAGTTACCTCCTAGTTCTCACTGTTTTAGTGTTAAGTGACAGTGGGGACAAGAGAAAGGCCAGCGTGATGCAGGAACCTGCTGGGGCAGGTCACCTCTTTTGTTTTGCGTCTTCCGAAATTCTGCTCCCCCCAGTTCCTCTCCTTCAGAGGACGACATGACAGGAGAACACTCAGGGGAGTCAGGCAGGGGAGTGTTGGCAGGGGAGTGCTCCCATCTCAGGGCACCAAATTCACGGTTTCTCTTTAAACATTCTGCAGGTGAAGTAAGCTCATCTGGAAAAGAGCTCTGGTCCACAGGCTACTGATTTCCCAGCCACGTGAGGTGGCTGTGGCCGCAAAGCCCCCCGGCTTTAGTTGGAAGAGCTCAGGCCAGCGGGGAGCGGCAGCATGAGAGGTGTTGCATCGGGACACACGGGCCAGCTGGGGGGGGGGGCAGCGGGCGTTGGAGGCATACCTGCGTACAGTTGTCACATACGACGTCCCGCACGGATTCGGAGGAGATAAAGTGGTGAAGGCAGTGGTCCAGGGTCAATGGATGTCCCTTTAGCACCAGAAAACAAAATTCACGATTACAATTCAATTACAATGAAACTGTTAACAGAAGGCTATGTGATCCCGAGATTTGTTTTTGCTTATATGGGCAATAAAGCTTGACAGATGCAACCGGACATTCCCTGAGCATACGTGGAGCTCTTGAAGCATCCCAGACTTGCAGTTATGGGTGGACTCAAGGCCATGAGGATGTATGTAACACTGCAGAAACTTATGGACTCCCACACCATTTTAGAGATCTTTGAATTTGAGATTAATGTGTGTGTGTGTGTGTGTGTGTGTGTGTGTGTGTTGAAAAAATCCGAAATTCCTGAAGCCAGAGGAAAACCATACACTTTCTTCTCCCCCCAGATCAGGCCAGGGTACCACACATGACAACCAAGACAGGTCCAGCCAACCATGTGTCTGAGTATTGCATAGGACCTCAAACACACAAAGTGCCTCAAAGCCCACCTGGATTTCAATGTCTCCTAATCAGACCCCAAATAAACCATCGCTCAGTACATACCCACGTGGCTGCTGGAATACTCAGAGAAAGGCTGTCGAAGGTATCAAATCGAACAGGACTCTGAAACAAACATTGCAGAAAATCCAGAAAGGACATAGGGTCAAATCAGAGCTTTAGAGATGGGAAGACACATGCCTATGAAACAGTTTAGTATTTCGATGCCCAGCGCTGACATAATGAAACATGGTGTACTTACCTAGAAGCAAATTCTATTATCAACAACCCTGTCAACGTAAGAGGTACAGTAATACCGAAGGCCAGCTTATAAGATAACTGTAAAAGAACATACGTGACCCAGTAATGTAGGGATTTTATCCTCAGCAGATAACCATGGACAAAACCATAAGGATGTTCATCCCAGCATTATTTATAACAGCAAAATGCGAATAGTTGAAATTTCTAGGGAACGATTAAATAAATTATGTCATACCCACAGAATAGCATGCTCTGTTCAAAATAGCACAGTAGAGGAATGTGTGAGTGTACGGACAGATGTGCCTGTTATGTTATTAACTGCAAAAAAAACCCAGATGATAAAATAGGATAAAAACTGCTGCTTTTGGTGATGGCAAAGTAGCTTAGCTAGACTAGGTCTCCTTGAGATAATGCATATAAATTCTGGACCAAAACAAAACACAAGGGTTTGGATGACTAGAGAGCTGCTGTCAGCTCTTGGGAAAACAGGAATTCCACGGTGAGATTTGCACTGTGTGACTTTTTGCTTGAGGGAACTGCCCGGTCTCTGCAGTTCAGTATCGGGTGGCAGAAAGCTGCAGTCTCACAGGACAGAGGTCTCAGAAGACAGAGTCCAGGCTGGTACAGAGGCTGGGGGAAATCCCAGAAGGAGGACAGCCACTGAGAGGATGAGCCCCCAAATCAATGTACAAACCCTGCCCAATTCCAAGGCACAGACACGCAAGTGTGCACACTCACACAGACACACCCACACAGGGAAACCCCAGGAGCCTGGCAAAAAAGCTAAAGCGAGCAGCTGAAAAAACTGCACCGAGATTTTGCTGTCTGACGTGGGAAAGACAGTTTGGCTTTGAGCTCAGCCCAGTCAAGTGCACATCGGAACAGAATTTATTATTTTTCAGAGAAACATAACAGAATCCAAGCCTCTACTACAATGTTGAATATGCAAAAAAAATTACTAGACATGCAGTGCTAAAAGGAAAGGATCCTATTAACAGAAGGACCTTAAAAAAGAATTATGACAGTGGTGCCTGGGTGGTTCAGTGGGTTAAGCCTCTGCCTTCAGCTCAGGCGATGATCTCAGGCTCCTGGGAGCCTGCTTCCTTCTCTCTCTCTCTGCCTGCCTCTCTGCCTACTTGTGATATCTCTCTCTCTCTCTCTCTCTCTGTCAAATAAATAAATTAAATCTTTAAAAAAATAAAGAATTATGACAAATAAGCTCAAGGACACAAAGGAAGACAGTTATTTAGTCCTGGTGGAGGACAAATGGAGAGTCTTAGCAGATAAATGGAAAGTATAAAGAACCAAATGGATATTATACAACTAAGAAAAATAACTAAAATGAATAGTTCTCTGGGGAGGGCGCCTGGGTGGCTCAGTCATTAAGTGTCTGCCTTCTGCTCAAGTCATGATCCCAGGGTCCTGGAATGGAGCCCCTCACTGGGCTTCCAGCTCAGTGGGGAGTCTGCTTCTCCTTCTCTCTCTGCCCCTCCCCCTTCTGGTGCTTGTGCTAACACTCCCTCTCTCATATATCAGTAAAATCTTTAAACGAAAGAAAGAAAGAAAGAAAGAAAGAAAGAAAGAAAGAAAGAAAGAAAGAAAGAAAAATTTGCTGGACAAGCAAACAAAGTGAAGACAGAGCAGAGTCTATGAACTTGAAGGTAAGTCCACAGATATTATCCAATTTGAAGGACGTGGAGGAAAGAGGTTGAAGATAAATGAACCAAGCCTCAGTGAGCTGTGGAATGATACCGAGGAGAGAATGGGGTATACATAACATTTTGGGGAAAAATAATGGCCAAAAAAAATGTGCAAATTTGGTGAAAAATTGAAAGGTACAGATTTATGAAATTCAGCAAATTCCAAGCAGATACAAAGACAATAATACCTAAGGACAGGGTGGACCAACTGCCGAAACTCAGAAGCATCGAGAAAATCTTGTAAGCTGGCAGAGAGAGAAAAAGGACACGCCACGTACGGGAAGACGATGTGAATGATGCTGGCTGCGCGTCAGAACAGGTAGAGGCCAGAAGGCAAGAGAATGACACCTTTAAAGTGACGAACTGCAAGTGAGCAAGGCAGGCATGCGGGCGCGCCCTCCACAGTTGCAGGGTGGGCAGCGGCTGGGGGAGAGTGACCTGGAGGTAGGGCCCTGGCTCTGCTGCTCTGTGGCACCCGGCAAGTCACACTTCCTCGGGGCAGGGGCTCTGTGTGGTGGGAAGAGGGGTGAAAGCTCAAGAGCAGACAAGGCCCTCGAGGGTTTGGCTCCGTCCCCAAAGGGGAGATGTCACCCTGTCATGCGCAGCTTCTAGGCCTATCTTCCTGCTTGGATACCACATGTCGCATGTCAGCTATTTTTGGCCTGATGCTCAAGAGCAGTCTGTAGACTACTTCACACACAACAGGTGGCCGTGGCGGGGATCAGGAGGTGCCCGACCAGCCGCGGGGGCGTAGAGAGGGAGACTGCGTGTTCCAGAACAAGTGCTGGAAATGCACGGGTCACAGCCTGAGAGCCTGCGGTGCAGCTGTGAGGCTCCTCCGCTCCTGCCAGGCTGCAGGAAGCAACGTGGTTTTCAGAGCTAGTGGGCAAGGCGTGGAGAGTCACTGCAGTAAAGACTTTGGGAGGGTCTGATTTCCAGCACTACCCTCCACCTAGATCTTCCCCTTCGCCTCCCTGCTTGGTGAAATGGCAAGCCGGCAGTGGGGGGCATCTGGACAGAAGGTTCCGTGTGCTGTAAGATGATGCAAGGCAATCGCTCCCACAGATTCTGCCTGGCTCCTCTTCCCTTCCGCAAACCGAGACCACCCTCCGTGATCATCCACTTCCTAACGAGACACCACGACTGGAAACAGAGGTGCCAAATGACTTCAGTCAAAAAAACAAGTAAATCAATCAAACCAAACCCGAACAACAGCAACAATGTCAACCCCCAAATCTGGAGTAAACAAAACTATTCTTGGGGGGAGGGGGAAAAAAAGGCAAAACAGGAGCATTTTCATATAAATGAAAACTAAATGAATTTATTGCCAAGAGATGTAAGAAATGTTAAAGGAATCTTTTTAGGTTAAACGGAAAAAAGTTCAAATGGACTTGGGTCTGCAGAAGGGACCAGAGAACACTGAAAATGGCAAATAGAATACATTTTGAAAAATTTCTTTTAAATTCATATAACTGTTTAAAGCAAAAATTATGATAGTACTGTGGGGTTTATAATATGTAAATGTAATATATATGACTAAAATACCACCAAAAAATGGGGAATTAGAACTCTACTTTTATTTTTTATTTATTTATTTTTTAAGATTTTTATTTATTTATTTGACACAGAGAGAGAGAGATCATAAGTAGGCAGAGAGGCAAACAGAGAGAGAGGAGGAAGCAGGCTCCCTGCCAAGCAGAGAGCCCGATGCGGGCCTCGATCCCAGGACCCTGAGATCATGACCTGAGCCGAAGGCAGAGGCTTTAACCCACTGAGCCACCCAGGCGCCCTAGAACTCTACTTTTAAAGTTGGAGTATATTAATTCTAAACAGACCATGATATGTGAAAGGTGCATGATGTAATCACACACATCGATGCAAAAAAGTAGAGCTAAAAAGCCAACAAAGGAATTACAATGGAACACTAAAAAGTATTCAATAAACCCAAGAAAGGCAGGAAAGGAGGCACAGAGGAACAAAAAAATTATATAAGACAAATAGAAAACAGTGAACCAGCAGACCTAAATCCAACCATATAAATATGTTAAATGTAAATGGACTAAACACAAACACAACAGCAAATTGTCAAACTGAACCCAAATATATGTTATCTACAAAAGCCATTTTATTTTTATTTTTAAAAATATTTATTTATTTGTCAGAGACAGAGGGAAGCACAAGCAGGGGGAGCGGCAGGCAGAGGGAGAGCTCAATGAGGGACTCAATCCCAGGACCCCAGAATCACGACCTGAGCCGAAGGCTGATGCTTCACCGACTAAGCCGGAGAGAAACATAAGCAGGCTCCATGCCCAGTGTAGAGCCCGACATGGGGCTTGATCACACCCCAAGATCATGACCTGAGCTGAAATCAGGAGTCGGATGCTTAACCGACTGAGTCACCCAGGCATCCCCCAAAAGCCACACTTTAAATACAAAGACAAAGTTGGGTCAAAAATAAGACAACAGAAAAAAAAAAAAAGACAACAGAAAGAGATATCCTATAAGAAACACTAGTTAGGGGTGTCTGGGAGGCTCAGTCGGTTAAGCGTCTGACTCTTGATTTCGACGCAGGTCACCATCTCAGGGTTGTGAGATCAAGCCTAGCCATCGGGCTCCATGCTCAGCAGAGAGTCTGCTTGAGAGATTCTCTGTGCCTCTCCATCTGCCCACCCTCACTGCTCTCTCTCTCTCTCAAATAAATAAATAAAATTTAAAAAAAAAAAAAAAGGAAAGAAAGAAACACTATCTAGACGAAAACTAACCAGACAAAATAGACTCCAGGACAAGGAGTCTTACCAGAGATAAAATGGGACATTTTATCAAGACAGTAAGAGTCAACTCATCATAATTAGTGCATGTGTGTGTACCTAACAGCAAAGTTCATATGAAATTCTGCAAAAATAAAACTAAAGAAAGAAAAAGAAATGGATAATTCTAGCAAATATTTAAGGAAGAAACAATACCGATCTTAACCAAAGTCCTTCAGGACATGGGTGAAGGAACACTTCCCGGCTCATGTTATGTGGGTAGTATAATCCCCATAACAAAACGTGACAAGACATTACGAGGAAACTGTAAGCCCAATATTCCTCATAAACACAGACACTAAGCACATCCCAGTAGTGTTTATTCCAGAAACACAAGGCTAGTTTAACATTAGAAAAATCAATCACTGCAACTCACCATATTAATGGAATAAAAGAAAACCATGATGCTGAGTGAAAGAAGCTAGTCACAAAGAACCATGTACTGTAAGATTCCATGCATACGAAATATCCAGAATAGGCAAAACTACAGAGACAGAAAGTAGGTTAGTAATTGCCTGAAGGTAGAAGAGCGGGGGAAACGGAGACTAACTGCTAATGGGTCCAGTGTTTTGTTTTTTTTTTTCCGGGGGGTGGGGAGGATGAAAATACCCTAAAATTGATTGAGATGATAGTTACACAATTCTCTATTTTTGTATTTATGTTGGAAATTTTCCAAATAAAAAATTATTTTAAAACATCAAAAAAAAAAAAAAAGAAATCCCCAAAATCCCACCAAACAACAGAATCTGTTGTGTCTACTGTCAGTACAGACCCAACCTCAAGACTCAGTTCCTGCTAATCCTCAGTGGGTCTGCTGCTCTCAGTGCAGAAGATGCCACCAGAGGGTCAAAGGACGTGCGGACACTGACCAAAGGGAGGCGGTCCATCCACTAGGTGCACAGAGCCAGGGGACCACAAGCGCCATCTACCACATTCTCCGGACGCTTCCCAAGTCCCGACTTGAAAGGGAAGCTTGCCAGAAAATAGAAGCGCTGGTACTGTATTTACCTGGTGTTCACAGTGTTTGCAGACCATGTTGCTTGTCAGCCTTCCGTGGAAAGGATGCTGAGATTTCCAGTGATTGGACGTGGGGTGAGGTGAGCCTGGAACACAGAACATGTCTTGCTGTGCCACCTGGAGCCCTTTGGCACCAACCTCAAAATTCACCCTTCTTTTTAGTATTTGGTAGCAACTCCCTCTTTGAAATAAATGTTCCTGAAAAGTAAACTGAAAGAGCTTTCCTCATGGACTTCCATCAAAAAGACAACCCATCCCCTTCACAGGAGAATTTATGCAAATCCTTACACGTGGTTTCTGTATAATGGGTACAGCCCCATTTAAAGAAGGAATTTGTACTATATGTTAGCGAACTTGAATTTAAATAAAATCTTGAAAGGAAAAATAAAAAAGGAATTGGTGTGGAATAATGTATTTTCACAAACATTCACTTAAGATATTTAGATGTCCAAGGAAGGATACCATGAGAGAATATTCCAGAAAGTGAGATGAACGTCTGAAAAATCAACAGAATAAGCAAGTTCTGAAAAATGGGAATTTTTTTTTTTTCTTTTTTGGATAGGATGGGAGCTGGAGGAATCAACAGTGTGGTAGGCTAGTCAGAAACACACACCTTAGAGTCAGGCAGCCCTGGGCTCTGTCCTGGCTTTGCTTCTTATTAGTTTTATGACCCAGGAAGTCACTTCATCTCTGTGAACCTCGGTTCACTGGAAATGGGGACAATTATTAACCCATTATCCCCACAATCAACTTCGTACCAGTGCCTCGAGGCTTAAATGAGATCCTACAGTGCCTGGCACAGAGTTTGCGCCTGAAAAGGTAATCACTGTTATTACTAGTGATGCACAAGAGAATTCACTTGTCTTTTTTTTTCTTAAGTTTAGGTCTTAAGAAAACAACAGTCTCCTCCTAAGGAGGACTGTGATCCCTTGCTGAGGGTATGACAGTTTCAGCTTAAGGAGCTCCTCACAAGATCGATTCAAGAAGGTAGAAAGGAAACCCTTGTTTGAAGTAGAAATAAGCCCATTGCTCTTTTTCCAGGCGGGAAACCGAGCAAGGTGTGAGGTGAGGGAACAATTCAAGATGGCCCAAGGGAACAAGGCAGAGCTGTCTCTAAAACCCACATTCCTCTGCAAGAACACACAGTTCAAGCTGGACTGGATGTCCCCAGAAAAAAAGTTGTTGTTTTTTTAAACAAGCAAATCATTGTCACATCCCAAAAGTACGCATCTTACGTGTTTAGTTCAAGGGGAATGATTACCTCTTGTGTGGCAGGTTATTTGTTTAGGAGTTATTTCTGGCTGCTGCTACAGGGAAAAAAGGAAAAAAACAGCCTGAAAGCCCAGCTGTGATCCCTTTTACCCCCCTCACCCTGCTCCTAAAGCTTACAAGTTTCGCTGCTGGTTGCACCACTTAAACCCAATTTTTAACCAGAGATCCTAAAAGTAGCCCCAATGATTCTCTCTGGTTGGTAACTGTACCCTATCTTTCATTAAATGAAAAACACATTTCCTCTCTCCGGAACATTCCCCCCACTCCTTTATTAGTTAACTTTTATCAACTCCCTAATATTTATCATGTTCCAGGGAAATGAGGATTCATTTAGCATTCCTATAGCTCCTTGTTCCCTGTATTAAATAGAGGGAAAAACACCTTTTCTTCTCCAAGCCAACACAAATTGCAGCAATGAATCATTTTAAAGAGCCTTGACACCCCTAACCAAAGTCACCAATTGCAAAGGTTGCAGCTTAAGACAATCACACCCACTCTTGATTTTGACTGAGACTTACTTTTGAGTTTAGAGTCATACAAAGACTATACCCGTGTTCGCTATCTATCCCTATGAAATATGCACAAACCACATACATGTCTTGGAAATATGAAGGGCTTACCTCCAGGGAATGCACATCAAACAAATGGGTGACCCGGGGCTGCCGGTCCCGCTCGTCTTCCAGGGATGAGGTAATGACATGGAATAACTCGTGGGCATCCTGTCAAAGGGCAAAGCAACTTCAGAGAGGCCCAGGGGGGCCCTGGGTGCACCGCCAGGCAGAACCCTGCAGCTAATAGGGCAAAATTTGCTTTCCACCTTCTCAAGGTTCAGCCCATTAAATGGAAATTTATATCCCAGACATTTTCACCACAAAGGCCCTCAACTAAGGGGCCAAGGGGAGAGAGGAGAGCAAGCTGGGGAGGCGGGGGAAGGGGGGGTGCCTTCACACCAGCTGTCTCGGAGACTGTTTCAGCTTTGTCAACATGGCCCTGACCTCCCCTAGCCTGGACTACTCCTTTTTTATTGCGGTAAAGTACACACAAGACATCTAAGCTGTCATTTTAACCGTTTTTAAGCACACGGTCCTGTTGGGTTAAGCACATTCACACTGTTGTGTGACCATCAGCATAACCCATCCTCTGAACTTCTCCAGCTTCCCCAGCCGAAACTCCGACCCCATTAAATACTGACTTCCCACCCCCCCTTCCCCAGCCCCTGGTGGCCACCTCTGTCTGTCTCCAGCAATTTGGCTCCTTTCGGGAACTTGCATAAGGAATCATAGTGTTGGGCACCTGGGTGGCTCAGTGGGTTAAAGCCTCTGCCTTCAGCTCAGGTCATGATCTCAGCGTCCTGGGATCGAGCCCCCAATTGGGTTCCCTGCTCAGCAGGGAGCCTGCTTCCTCCTCTCTCTCTGCCTGCCTCTCTGCCTACTTGTGATCTCTCTCTCTGTCAAACAAATAAATTAATTTAAAAAAAAAAAGGAATCATAGTGTTTGCCCTTCCATGACTGGCTTATTGCACTGAGCTCAATGTCTGCAAGGCTTATTCACGGTGTAGCCCATGTCAGAATTCCCTTCCTTCGTAAAGCTGAATAATATTCCACTGCGTGTGTACATAAATACGTAAGTACGTACACGTATATATATTCTGTTGCATGTGCACACACACCCCCCCCTGCATTTTGTTTATCCACTCATGCGCCGATGGACACCGGGCTGCTTTGACCTTTGGCTGTTGTGAATAATACAGCTACATATGTAGGTGTACAAGTAACCACGGGAGCCCCGGCTTCCAGTTCTCTGGGGCACACACCTGGACGTGGAATTGCTGCATCATATGGCAGGGGGTTGCTCTGCCCCAAAGCCAAAGCCAGCCCTGGCTCTTCTGGGATGGGCGTGTCTCTCCTCCCCGGAATTCTGGAGGCACTGACCCCACTGTGCTCTCCTTGCAGTCACCAGCGTGATCTTTAAAGAGGCAGATGCCTTTACTCTTCCGCTTTCAACTTCCCAGTGGCTTTCACTGGTGGGGTAAATCCCCCCGCCAGCCGGCCCACAAAGCCCGAGGACGTGATGTGGCCCCTCGCCCACCAAGCCTGCGCCCTGGCCTCCTTCCGCTCCGTGAGCCAGCGCACACATCCCCATCTCAGGGCCGGCTCTTCCCGGCCCTCGGCTGAGGAGCCCGCCCCCATCTGCACCCAGCTGCCTCCTTCTCATCCTTCAAATTTCTGCTGAAAAGGTACATCCTGAAGGAGACTCTCCTGCGAGGCCCCTCCCTGACATACGGCCCCCCCCCTCCGCCTCCGGCCGGTACAGCGGGGGGTCCTCTACCTCCAACACACGCCCTGAATTTGGGAGGACTCCCCATCTCCCCTGCCTCAACTCCAGTCTGAGCCAGGGCATCGGCGGCCCGGACGCCTGCAAAGGCCTCCCGACTTCCCTGTCTGCTCCCTCTGCCCCACGACGGTCCCCCCCGGACAGCACGTCCTGTTCAAACACAGAGAGGGGCACAGCAGTCCGTGTACCAGGCCACCAGCGGCTCCCCACCACACAGAGCAGAAGCCCAGCTCCGGCCCAGGACCCCGCACAATCTGCTCCCCGCCGCCATCTGAGCCCCGCCCCTCCGCCGCCCTCCTGCCCCTGCCTGCAGCCACGCTGGCCCCTTGTCCTCCCCCAAACCCAGCACCCTCAGGGCTCTCACCCTGCGCGGCCCTGTCTGGAACTCTCTGCACCCAGCTCCTCACGGGCCTCCCTTCTTCTCACACTTCAGGTCTCAGCAAAAACCTCCCATCCCCAGAAGAGCCTTCCCTACCTAAGGGAGTCTCCCCACTGTTTTTCTCCGCCCCCCCTTCCCCAGCCCTTCCCGCCCCCGCCACTCGCGCTGGCACATCAGCATGCTTGTCTTCTCATTAGCAGATCTGGAAATGACCTCTTTACTGTCCACGGTCCTCCACTAAAACATGAACTCCCTGTGAGCAGAAGCCCGGCAAGTCGCGTTTGCCACCACGACCCCAGGCCCTCGACAGGCCCTGCCTGAGGCAGGCATCTCCCTAACCGTTTGCGGCAGGGATACAAGAACCCCCTCCCAGGCTATGAACACCAGTGAGCAAGAGTGGTGGAGGTTCAAAGATAAATGAGGCAAGGCCCTGGAGGGACGCACAACCCCGGGGTAGAGAGGCAGCCTAGCTAGTCATCTTGCGGCGGTGCTAAGCCTGAAGGGGGACCGACTCTTCCAAGGAGGCTCACAGACAAGGCATCAGAAGCAGGAGCAGGGGTCCCCAGGGAGATGAAGCCCAAGACAGGCTGGAGTCAGACCCAAACCCTATTCCATCCCTGTCAGGCACGGAAGTACTTGGCCTTGAGACAAGGAATGTCTCGAAGCAGAGGGTGGAGCTTCACTGTGCACTCCGCACCAGAGTGGCAGGAATCCTGCCTCTGCCACTTCAAAAGCTGTGTGACTCTGGGCTTCTCTGAACCTCAGTGTTCTCCTCTGCAAGACGGGCACAGTAACAGCGAGTCCTGACAGGCGTGCCGTGAGGATGAACGCAGAGAAGTCACATGGGGCAAGCACCTGGCCCGATATGTCCCCCACAGCTCTAGCTCCACACAGGAAAAGCGGCTGGCAGCGTGAGTCTGCCGCTGACCAACAAGATCAGTAATAGCAAAGATGCGGACAAAGCCACGGGCCAGAAGCTCTGGCTGCCTTCAGGGAGGAAGAGGCCCACAGCCAGCCACGCCTGCCTCTTTCCCACGCACTCTACAGCATCGGTGATGACTGCGGGCTGAAGCTGCTGGAAACACTTCCCAAGAGGAACGGGGACATCAGCGGGTCCTTGCCAGAAGAGTGGGACTTAGACAAGGTACCCGATGTCCTTGGGACTAAATCGCAGTCACTCTCTCGGGTTTAGGGAGAGGAAAATGCAGCTAAATCACGCTATCTAGGGCGCCTGGGTGGCTCAGTGGGTTAAAGCCTCTGCCTTCGGCTCAGGTCATGATCTCAGGGTCCTGGGATCGAGGCCCGCATTGGGCTCTCTGCTCAGCAGGGAGCCTGCCTCCTCCTCTCTCTCTCTGCCTGCCTCTCTGCATACTTGTGATCTCTCTCTCTCTGTCAAATAAATAAATTAAAATCTTAAAAAAAAAAATCACACCATCTACCAGAGAATGATTTAGTAAGTATTTTCTAAATGGAAAAACATTCCCATAGACAAGGGATTCATTGAGACGCACTGTAACAAAGTTGAGACCATCAACACCATGTTTAAAAAGGAACACCTGAGTGGCTCCAGCCTAGAATGGAAACAGAGACAGTCTTTAAAAATAAGGGAAGCTGGAAAGCCTTCCCGCCTCACTTTCCAGCATCTTTAAATGCTTTTCACTCCCAGCCCACCCTTTTGGGGGCCTAAAGGCTGTCTCCCGTTTCTCGGGTCCAGTGTCTGGACGGTGGAGGCAGGAGCAGCCAACACAAAGCTGGCTGAAGCCGGCCCGGAATGTGGCCAGGGAGGATGCCAGACGACCTGTCCCGACAACTTCATCATCTCAGCTTCGGCCTCAGACTCACTGTCCTCAGCGGTCTGAGGAGGACGGTGGCCAGGACCAAAAAAGGCAGTGAATCTGTCGTTGTGGGAAAGGGGGTACGAGGGGCTGGAGTGAGGCCCTGGGGTTGCTCATGACAGCTGCTCAAGGTTGGGGGCCACTTCCATTAATCTAGCCTCTAAAAACGGATATATATGTATTTTTTTAATGAGGGTGTGGTTCAAAAAAGGGTCTCACCTGAATCTCTTAGCTTCCACGGTAAAGCCACTTGCTGGTCTCTCAGAGACCCAGGTAGTCAAGTGCAAAGTCACTCAAGGACGAAAAAGAGGCTCACTCTTTGGCGACTGTTCAAACCCTAAGCTGCTAACCTTTCCAGCCACTGGGTAAAACAAATACAAAACCAAAAACACCTGTCTTTCTCCTCTGATCACGAGAACAGGAACAAAGTTCGTGATCTGGTCCCAGAATACTAAACTGCCAGAGAAATGTACACTCAGGCCAGGCAAGTGCAAGGTCAACACTGGCAATTATTCCTCACACTGCAGCAACGAGGCTAGTTTTCAGCCCTCGTTGCCAGTTCAGGCCCCAGTGCATGAGTGGGCAGGATTCTGAAGGGGATGTTCACCTGTTCTTCAAAGGAAGAGATCTGCCATCTGTACATTCTTAAGACATCCAACAAGCAGCTTGCATCTAAGACCTCATCGTCGGTGACCTCTTGGCAGGACAGAGCTGGAAACCAAAAAGGTAATGCAATTATTAGATTCACCAGCAAAACAACAAACCAGGAAACCTACCCCGCACAACATGTCAAAGCTAATTAAGCATCTCACTGTAAAATTCACCTTGGAATCATAGCTTTCATTATTCCTCTCTGCAGCCTTATCCAAGGCTTACAGGCTGTTAGGCACTGTGTGTTTCCTGAATGAATGGGATTTTTCACGAGCCTGTAGCATTTAAATGAAGTACCTGATTTCAGCTATTTGAATTACTATCATCGATATAAACTGTTGCAAGATTCCTACTGAATGAAATGGCTTTAACTCGCAACTCTGAGGGCGGAGGGCCATTAAACATTCATCTATTCCAACCCACACTCCGTGCTTGATTCTCCTCTACAGGGCTCTGAGGCCACAGGGCCCTCACTTTGTCCATCAGCCCTGGAGTTTCTGATTATCACGGTAAAGCACCAAGCCATGTGTGGTAGCCTGAAGGGGGCTGCTGAGTGCTTTACTTTTCTTTCTTTCTTTCTTTTTTTTTATGTAGGCTCCACGGCCACTGCAGAGCCCAACATGGGGCTTGAATTCATGACTGTGAGATCAAGACCTGAGCCGAGTTCAAGAACCAGACTACTCAACCGACTGAACCACTCAGGTGCCCCTGAGTTTACTTTTCAATCGTAAGAAGAATCAAGCCTAATGAACAAAAATACAAGTGTGATGGGCTTATGAGTTTACATTATAGTTACAGCTAGATCAAGGGTTGGCAAACTCTGTCAAGGATCAGACAGGAGGCATCTTCGGCTTTGCGGACTCTGCAGCAACTACTCAGCTCTGCGGTTGTAGCACCACGGCGGCCGTAAAGAGCAAGTAAATGGGCAGGGCTGTTTCAGTAAGACTTTATTGACAAAAAGAGGCAGTGGCGCAGACGTGGCCCGCACACCATAGTCTGCTGATTCCTGATCTTGCCGGCCCCCTTCCACAGTGTATTTCACTGGACCATGACTGCTAGAGTATGGGAGATAAAAATACTAGGGCCTGCCACCTCAGGGCAGCTTCCCAAGTTCAATTAACTCTGGGAAAACTAAGCTAGCCTATTTCTTCTCTTTGGTTTGCAGTTAGTGAACTTGAGACATTCCTTTGAATACTTCAGGCTCTGACTCGGGAGGTTCTGAGCAACGCCACCTCCGTCCGGACCTGAACGTGGTGGTGACTCTGGGTGGTAACCTGGGAAGAAGCAGCAGCCCTGGTAGCCAGTACTAAGTCCTGAGGTCCGTCTTACCAGGGCAGATCTAGCCTGGTGTCAGACCTTTACCCTCCAGAACAAAGGGAGCCCATTCAGAAGGCAACTGTACCTCCCTTCTTCCTCTTACGCTCCTCAGGTAGCCTGTCAGTTAGCTTTTCCCTCCAAAGGAAAATTTTAATGTCCCCTTTAGCCTAATTTTGCCTAAAATGCTGTGGCGCAATTTGGCAAGGTCTACTACTTTTCATATCCTACAATTTCTATCCTAGCAATCTGACCCTCTCAGGATCTACGCTAGGGAAACGCGGACTTGCGTGCGCTGTGGCACAAACAACAACATTCACGGTAGCCTGTTTATGACAAGGCCCTGGAGCCAAATAGCTAAATAATAATGTCTTGCCATTAGGGATACTGCGCAACTGTGAGAGTGAATGAGGTTTGCAAATCACACATCTGATAAGGGACTGATATCCAGAACATAGCAAGAGTGCCCAAAACACAACAATAAAAACACAGACAACCCAATGGACAAAGGACTTGAGTAGACATTTATAACACAAGAATAAACACGAAAAAACACAACTATACAAATGTCCAGAAACACCTGAAAACTCCTGCTCAACTTCACTGATCGGTAGGGAAATGCAGATCAAAACCGCGATGAGATGATCACTTCACACCCATGATGGCTACTATCAAAAAGACAGACAGTAACAAGTGCTGGCGAGGATGTGGAGAGTTGGAGCCTTGCATGCACTGTCGGCGGAATGCAAAATGGTGCATCTGCCCTGGAAAACAGCACGGCGAGTCCTCAGAGGAACTAAACAGGATTACCATCTGATCCAGTAATTCGGCTTCTAGGTATATACCCAAGAATTAAAAGCATGGACGTGAGTAGAGATTGGCACACCCGTGCTCACAGCAGCATTATTCACAATAGCCAATCGGGAGACAACCCAAATGTCCCTTGACTTATGAATGGACAAACAAAATACAGTATGTACACACAATGGGGTATTATTCATCTGAAGCCTTAAAAAGGAATGGAATTCTGGCCCACGCTACAACGTGGAAGAACCTCAAGGACTGGGGCGCCTCGGTGGCTCAGTCGTTAAGTGTCTGCCTTTGGCTCAGGTCATGATCCCAGGATCCTGGGATCGAGCCCCACATCAGGCTCCCTGCTAAACGGGAGGCCTGCTTCTCCCTCTCCCACTCCCCCTGCTTGTGTTCCCTCTCTTGCTGTGTTTCTCTCTGTCAAATAAATAAATAAAATCTAAAAAAAAAAGAAAAAAAGAATCTCAACCTCAAGGACATTATGATGAGTGAAATAAGCCAGATGCACAAGGACAAATACTGTGTGATTCCACTTCTGTGACATACAGACTCAAACTCAGAGACAGAAAGTAGGACAGTGGTTTCCCGGGTCTGGAGATCGAGGAGAATGGGAAGTCACTGCTTAACGGACACGGCGTTTCAGAATGGGATGATGGAAAAGTTCCGGTGAAGAGAACAGTGGGTACGGTTACCCAACAAGGTGAATGTACTCAAAATGCTACCCAATCGTGTACTTAAAAATGGTTAAGATGGTACATTTTAAGTTATGGATATTTTACCATGATTTTTAAAAAGTGGGCAATGGGAATGAGCAGGCAACCCATAGAAGACCTGAGAGCGATCAACTCACAAAGAGAAAAAATGAATGAGGTAGGGCTGCGCGTACTGAAATGGACATTCCTCCAACACGGGTATTATTATGCTATTTGGTTACGAAAAAACATAAACAAAACAATATGTAATTTCTGTGGGTGCTTAGAGACATATTTAAGTGCACAGAAAAGGGTCCGGAAGGACACATTTGTATTTTACTTTGGAAAGAAATGAGGGGAACAGGAGCTGGGCAAGTGATAAAGGGAACTGTTACGCATGATGTTTTAATTTTTTACCAGCAGAATGTATTCATCCATTACTTGTGAAATTAGAAATTATCTCTAAAAACCAAAATAAATGACCCTGAAAAGCAGAGGCAGGGAAGGGAGCCTAGACTCCAGGTGTAGCTGCCAGCATGGCTCCGGTTCCCAGCCCTGGGTCATGCCAGGACAGGTACTGAACCTGGGTTATACCGCCCACATTTCAGCTTTCCGCTCTGGGATGGTACTTGCTTACAACAGGGGAGCAGATGAAATTACTTTCAAATTGCCTGTTACACATACGAGCAGAACTCGCTTTCTGTGTCAAGCTGAGATCACCTTGGAACACGTCTCCGAGAAGCAACAGTGAGCCAAGTGTTTTCTAATCCAATTTTTTTTCTGACTGCGAGAGTAATATGTGCTTACTGTTGAGAGCTTTAGAAATAACGGTTGTTTTGTTTTAAGGTTTCCAAACTGTCAATTGCACAAGACCAAAATGGCCACGGTGAATGTTTGGTCTTTTTCTGTCCAGCTTTTATCTGTGGAAATCTTTGCTTGGCCAAAGTCAACTTACAACATATTTTGAACATCGCTCTTTTAAACTTCACATTATATATAGCCTAGGCCTCTCCCACATTAAAAACAACAACAACAACAAAAAGCACCTGCAAAGATGATTCATAATGGCTACATAATATTCCGGTGACTGCTTAATCATTCTCCCGTTGGACACCCACACACTCTCCTCCCCTGCCTTCCTTTGTAACCAGGTGTTGGGAAATCTTTGCACATATCCCTGAATTTCCCAAATTGTGTTCTGTGGAATGTTCTCAGGATGTTAAGAGACATTATGGGAGGGCACCTGGGTGGCTCAGTGGGTTAAAGCCTCTGCCTTTGACTCAGGTCATTATCTCAGGGTCCTGGGATCGAGGCCCGCATCAGGCTCTCTGCTCTGCAGGGAGTCTGCTTCCTCCTCTCTCTGCCTGCCTCTCTGCCTACTTGTGATCTCTCTCTCTCTGTGTGTCAAATAAATAAAATCTTTAAAAAAGAGAGAGAGAGAGAGAGAGAGAGACGTTATGGGAAGAAAAACTAGTTCTACAGGCAAAAAGCTGGTTTGAAAATGAAGGTGGATGGATGACTTCTTCAAACCCATGCCAAGCCTGTATACAGTGACTCCCCCGGCTCAGGGCCCCTGGTCAGCCACCCCGGAGCTCGTCGGCTCTTACAACTCCACTTCAGGCTGCCATCAACCGTGGTCAACAGAATTCCTAGGTCAGATGGAACTGGAGGACACTTTGCAAGCTAGCACCATGTCGTTCCAAGCTGCTCTCCATAAAGCTGGCCCTGTGTCACCCCGCCACCCGCATGTGTGAACATGCTGTCCAACAGCCGGGCAGGGCTGTGAAGTTTTCAGTATTTGCTGACAGGCAGCACAACGCTAACCTCACCGTTACGTTATTTCTATGCCTTTGATGATGACCAAGTTGACTATCTGAGTGCGTGTTACTCTTTGTATCTACTTAAATACAGTCTGTACTATTGCTTCTGTGAACTACCTTATTTTTAGGCTAAGATGCTTTTTTCTAAACTTTAATAAACCAGAGTACTTCTTACAACCAAAATGCTTAAGTGGCAGTGGATTTGTTCTCTTCTTTAAGAAGCTGTTAATACACTGACAATTTTTAAAAACAAATGGTTACATCTTGAAAAAAAATTTTTTTTTAAATAGCGGTTTGTGGGCGCCTGGGTGGCTCAGTGGGTTAAAGCCGCTGCCTTCGGCTCAGGTCATGATCCCAGGGTCCTGGGATCGAGGCCCGCATCGGGCTCTCTGCTCAGCAGGGAGCCTGCTTCCTCCTCTCTCCTCTCTCTCTGCCTGCTTGTAATCTCTCTCTCTGTGTCAAATGAATAAATAAAATCTTTAAAAAATAAATAAATAAATAAATAAATAAATAAATAAATAGCGGTTTGTATCTATTGGGCCCACAGTGTTTTTTGCTTTTTCATGATGATCTGCATCTTTTTTCACACCAAAGCTATTAACCCTTTGCCTGTCATCTGGGCTGCTGCTTTCAAAAGGCACACAATCGGGGCGCCTGGGTGGTTCAGTGGGTTAAAGCCTCTGCCTTCGGCTCAGGTCATGATCCCAGGGTCCTGGGATCGAGGCCCGCATCGGGCTCTCTGCTCAGCAGGGAGCCTGCTTCCTCCTCTCTCCTCTCTCTCTGCCTACTTGTAATCTCTCTCTCTGTGTCAAATGAATAAATAAAATCTTTAAAAAATAAATAAATAAATAAATAAATAAATAAATAAATAGCGGTTTGTATCTATTGNAGGAGGTGCAACAGTGTTAAGGATAAACACTGGTGGGGGGAGGCCTCCTTCTGGTCCCGGGTGTACTGGGTGGTAAACTCTTCCAGCCACTTGATGAAAGCAGGGCAGGCAGACAGGCCTTGCAGCAGGGAGTTCATGAAGCAGGTGTTCCCTAAGTTGACAAGACCAGGCACCAGCCCTGAAAAACGTAGGGGGAAGAAGAGAAAAGCACATCACTTTGGACCAACTCTTTCTTTCTCTCCCATTCGGGAGCCAGAGTTTCTGCACTGGAACCTGACAACGAAAATCCTAATCTCAGAAAGTCCTTATCCACAGACACCGGGGGGCCAGGCATTCTGTCCATACCAAGCCCTGGGCCTAGTGCTGCTCCTCAGAAGACTGTAAGCGACAGAGGACAGGCCCCCTGTCATGGGTTACTTCTGACCGCCACCACAGTGTCCGGCACGGTTTGTACAAAACACTTAGTAACATCTCTCTCTCTCTCTCATTCTCTCTCTCCTTTGATAAGAAAGCAACGTCGGAACAGAAGAAAACAATTGCTCTTTTGTTGTTCTCCAGGACAATGATTTTGTTCTTATAATCAGTGCAAAAGACACCACCCTAGCAATTCTGATCAGTCTTTCTGCAAAGTGATCAACAAAATCTGACGTACTCCCCTTTTCTGCTGAAACCTTTTCAAAAAACTTTTTAGGAAAGTTCTCACATGTGCATAAAAAAAGAGAGGATATATAGTCAACTCCAATCATAACCACCCCCCGATTTAACAATGACCAACGTTTTGCTATACCGATCCTTTTTTTGTTTGCTTGTTGTGGCTGAATTTCAATCAACATAAGGAGAGTAGCATTTACAAAAGGGGGGACGTTTTAAAGTAAGGAAATAGACTTTTGTATTAAAGATGTTCGCTGGAAACTCTTACTAGCTGACTAGCAGCTAGTCAGCGAAACCACAAACGCATCACACAATCAGTCAGCCGTACTACTGAACAACACAAGCACCAGACTTAGAATAGTCAGACAATTAAGCCACGTGAACTTTTTCATTACAGAGCATGTCTCAAACTCAATATTTTAGAGGGGGAGGAACAGAAATCTTTGCACTGTAGGGTCTAAAATAATGAGTCATTAAAATTAATTTCTGCTTAAAAGGAACCACTGTCCAAAAACTGGACATATAAGAGAACAAAAATGCCCTCTCCTTTTCGTACTGTTTTGGGACAGTAAGGGGTGGGGTCAAGTCTGCGGACTATGATCCAATGACCTCATTCTTACCTTTTCTACGCTTCTTTCTTTCTGTAATAGGACCCCAAATCACATAGATGCCCGCGGCAAGAGCAGCAGCAATTCCACCTATAACACCCCAGTTCTTCATGACTTTATATCTAGAAAGGAAAATAGGTTTACTGTCTTCCCTTATCACAAATGCAGCATGTGTAAATACAGATACAGGTACGAAGAAATAACATTTCATCAAAATAACCGACTGGCCCACCAAACACCTAATGTTCAAGTTGAAGTCATCATACAGTACAGGATTGTCTTGAAATTCAGCATGTTCAGACATTAGGATTTAAAGCCTAAGTCAGGGCACAGAAGCCCCGTCTCACTCAGAGGGGGAGTCTAGGGTTTCTCCTTACTCTGCCTCCCACGCCGGCACAATAGTGGCTACCTCAGGGCCTTTGCACAGCTGCTCCCTTTGCCTGGTATGCTCTCCCCACTCCCCAGAACGCTGCATGGCTCTCCTGCTCACCTCCCCGCCCCCCCCCTTTTTAAGATTTTATTTATTTATTTGACACAGAGAGGAGATTACAAGTAGGCAGAGAGGCAGGCAGAGAGAAGAGGAAGCAGGCTCCCTGCTCAGCAGGGAGCCCGATCCGGGGCTCAGTCCCAGGACCCTGAGATTATGACCCGAGCCGAAGGCAGAGGCTTTAACCCACTGAGCCACCCAGGCGCCCCACCCCTACCCTTCTAACCAACAGTGAGAACTTGCACTCCTGATCTCTACCCAGTTCTGCATTTTCTTTTTACCACCTTCTACCATAAACATTCACTTATTAACTAAGGTTACTGTCTGTGACCCTCACTGGAGAACAAAGTCCCTGTGGGCAGAGATCTTTGTCTGTTTTACTGACATATCCCAAGTCTCTAGATCATGCCCGGCACCTAAGAAATTCCTAATAGTATTTACTGAATGATTGCATACTGGAGAAAACATAGAGAAATGAATTTATCTTTTGGATTATTAAACAGGGAGAGGAGCCTGGGTGGCTCAGATGGCTAAGCATCTGCTTTTGGCTCAGGTCCTGATCCCAAGACTCTGGGATCAAGTCCCGCATCCGGCTCCCTGCTCAGTGGGGAGCCTGCTTCTCCCTCTGCCTCTGCCTCTCTCTCTCATGAATTAAAAAAAATCTTTAAAAAAAGATTATTAAACAAGGAGGAGGCATACAATATCATAAATGATTTTCTAGATCTTTACTAAATTAAAAATTTCCTGAGTCTTGACTTAAGCACTGAAGTTACTCTTTTACTACGAAGACACTTAAGCAATTTAAAACACTGGTTTCATACAAAGTTATGTATTTCTACCAAATAAGACAAACGATATGTGAGTGCAATATATACCTGCATATATGTGCTTGATATGTGTATGTGTGTAATATATTCTTATTCCAATATTTGGATCATATGGATATTGTTTGGAGCTCAGCTCAGTCAACATCAACTCAATGAAGAGTCACTAGAGATACTAGTAACTGTCTACAACAACCAACATCTTCCTAATGTCATCACTAATATGACACATAACCAATAACTGAATTCCAAATAAATCTTTGTTCCCTGAGACAGAGAATGCACACAGAACTTGGTTAATAAAGGGGAGTTGCCTTAATCTGTTTCGATTCTGGCTCTGCTATTCCTTAGAGCATCATTTTACCTTCTCAGGCTCAGCTCTGTCGCCTGTACAATGGGGACAACCATGAGACCTATGTCATGGAGTTCTGAGACTCAAACAAGCACTAGGGCATAGGAGGGAAGGGTAAAGGCTTAACAAACATTAGCTGCTACAATTACTAAGTATCATCATCTCAATTTCATTCGGGAAAGTTATTCTTGAATTTCTTAGTGCTTTATTGTGCTGATTTTCACACAACAGGTGTATTAACAAAACTGCCTGGAAAGGTTAAAAAGAACCATTACCGAAATTCTAAAGCACTTTACAACTGCTTTAAATTCCCCCAAGCAAACACTTATATTTAAGGGTGCATACTCTGTGCCAGGCACTGTGATAATCTTATCTCATGCTGAAAACAATCCCACAGAGGTAGGTTCAATTATCTTCATTTTCTTTTCTTTTTTTTTTTAAAGATTTTTATTTATTTATTTATTTATTTATTTTTTAGATTTTATTTATTTATATGACACACAGAGAGAGATTACAAGTAAGCAGAGAGGCAGGCAGAGAGAGGAGGAGGAAGCAGGCTCTCTGCTGAGTAGAGAGCCCGATGCGGGCCTCGATCCCAGGACCTTGGGATCATGACCTGAGCCGAAGGCAGAGGCTTTAACCCACTGAGCCACCCAGGCGCCCTAAAGATTTTTATTTATTTGAGAGAGAGAGACCGAGCAGGGGAAGGGGCAGAGGGCGAGGGAGACGCAGACTCCTCTGCTGACCAGAGAGTCAGATGCAGGGCTCCATCCCAGGACCCCGAGATCATGACCTGAGCTGAAGGCAGATGCTTAACCAAATGAGCCAGCCAGGGGCCCCTATTATCTTAATTTTCATGTTAAAGATGCAGCCAGCTTGGTCAAGTGAGGCAGTGTGGAACTGAACTCATGCCAAGTCTGTGCTTAAAACCACAAACCTCGTGAGGGAAACTGAAGACCAGAGAGTTAGAAGGGATGGGAGAGAGGACTTGCTCAGGTCCTCAGCAAGGTATGGACAAAAAACCCAGTGAAATTTGGTGACTCTGGAAACCCCCATTCTTCTGCAAAATGACAACACAGGAGAGCAATGGCGTCTGGGAGTAAAAAGATCTTTTCCCCCCAGGTCTACTGCGAGGGCTGGGTCATAGCTCTACTGCGAGTCAGCTGTAGGCCACAGGCAAAGCCATCTCAAGGCCTGTTTCCCATCTACAGAATGGGGGCACCAGACAGGATAGCCATTGAGGGCTCCCGGCCCTGCAATAATAAGCTCTTTAAACCTGCTCCAGCCCCAGAGGAAAGAAGCTAGGCTGCGCAACAGGTCGCAGTCATTTAGGGTCAGTAATGGGGATGCAGTGTTCAGCTCTCAAGACTGGAGCCCATGGGAGGATGAAGAAAAGAAGGGAAAGAGGGACCCTGACAGGACTGGGGGCCCATACTATTGGGGTTCCTAGCAGGAATGGGAGACCTTAACGGGACTGGAAGCCTTTACAGGTTAAGGGGTCCTGATCTGCTCCGGGACCCTTGCGAGATAGAGATTCACGAATAAGACTGGAGACGCACACTAAGTAAGGGGTGCCTGGCTTAACTGGGGGGTAGGGATGACAGGAATAGGGGTACTGACAAAATGGGGGAAGGGCTAGCGGACCTGGGTGGCTTTGCAGGGCTGTGAGAACCACGGCAGGACTGGGGAGCCTGGCAAGGCTGGGGAACGCCGGCGGCTCGGGGCATGACAAGCCTGGGGGGCCCAGGAGGATTGGGGGTACGCTGAAAGCATTACGGGGTCCTGGAAGGCCTGCGCGTCGGCACCGAGAAGTCTGAGGGGCACTGGCAGAATTCGGGGCTTTGACAAGCCCGAGGGTGTCTGAAAGTTCTGGGGACAAGGACAGGATTGGAGGAGGCACTGGCGGGTGGGGGGCAGGGCGCTGAGAATTTGGGGCGCTAGCAGAACCGGGGAGGGCTGACAGAATTGGCGTTGCGGAAGAACTGGAGGGCCCGGAGGCCCATCCGCCGTACCGCTTCGGGGCCTGGGCCTCCAACCGAGCCCGACGCAGAAGCCTCCGGAATGCTCGCTCCTGCCAGCGCCGTCGAAGGCCGCCGCAGGCCCAGGCTGGGGACCCTGTCCCCGGCCTCTCCGGCCGCCCCGCCCCCCAAGGCTCACCTGACGGCCGCCCCGGTCCGCAGGAAGCGCTGGATGGCCCGGTCGGCCGCGGTCATCGCCGCCTGAGCCCGGGAGCTCAGCATCGCGGCCGCGCGGGCGCCCCGCCGCCCCCCCGCCGCTACCACCCCGCTGGACCGAGAGCTCCGAAGGCTCCCGAGCCGGCGGAACCCGCAGCCGCAGTCCCAGCTCCTCCGGGGAAGGTAGGACGAAGGACAGGCTCCCCCGAGAACCGGAAGCAGCTGCCGCCGGAGAACAAGAGCCGACGGACCACATCCTATTTTCCCTTCTCCCCCTTAGCAACCGGCGCCGGCGTCGGTTACTAAGGGAGGCCCTGGCGCCCGAGGTCCCCTGGGTGTTCAACTTTTGCTCCGGCTCCGACTCCGGCTCCGGCTCCATGCATTTTAAATACAGATGTCCCACTTCCAGCTCCTGGGGCCATTTTAATTTTTTTAGTTATGAAGAGGGCAGTCCCGCCTCAGCCACTCTTAGTTACTATTGTCGTCAGAGCGTAAATAGGTCGCCAAGGAAGGGCCTTTAATGAGCACGCCGCCCATCTCTGACCGCATCAATAGAGAGAGCGAGGCCTTCGAGAATAGCCACCGAACTTACTGCTTATTTACATGCATCGCTAAGTACGTCACGTGCATTACTCCCATTCAACCTTCACACCAACCCTAATGTGACCCATACTTTACAGGAGGTAGGAAGTAGCTGGTAAGTGGTGGAAATGAGATGGGTAGCGAAGTCTGTCTCCACGATAGCGCTGTCCTGTAGAAATATAACGGAGGCCACATTTGACATTTTCTAATAGCCACGTAAAAGTTAAAAAAAAGTGAAATTAATATTAACAACAGTTTTACTTGACCCGCTATGTCCAAAATATTGTCATTTCTTTATAAAAGTTTTTAACGAGATCGTTTACATTCCTTTCTTGCACTAAGTACATCTCGATTTGAACCACACGCTTTTCATGCGCTCAATAGCCGCACATGGCCGGTGGCTACCACGTTGGACAACACAGCTTCTAGAATCTTAGAGCCAGAGAGAATTTGCACTCCCTTTTAATCACTCTCCCCAACTACAGAGCAAGTGATTGCACCTGCTTTAGGAAAGAAATCAATGCTTTAGCTCAGTGGTTCGTTCTCAAAGTTTTTGGTCTCAGGACCCTTTGGTATGCTTAAAAATTACTGAGAGCTTTTGTTTAGGTGGGTTATAGCTAAGTATACTTAGGCTGTTAGAAATTAAAATCGAGAAATAATTTTGGGGTTTTTTAAAACTGAAGTATCATTTATACAGTAAGATTCACTTATTTGGTTCTGTGAATTTTGACACATGCATAGTCATGTAACCATGAGCACAAACAAGATATAGAAGCTTCACCTCCCCACCCCGAATAAAATTACTGACTGTCCCTTTGTAGTCTACTCCTCCACCCACCTCCAGTCCTTGGCAATCACTGATCAAGGCTGAGAAAAGTTTTAAAATCCAAGAATACCGAAGCATACATTCCATTAGATGTTGAAGCTGTGACCTCATCACCTGCTGTGTACCTCTGGAAAACTCCAAGGTCCACTCATGAATGAGTGACAGTGGGAAAGGCAAATAAGAAAATGTCTTAGTGTTATTATGAAAATAGTTTTGACCTCAATGACCCCCTGAAAAGGTCCTCAAAATGGGTTCCTGCCACTGTACTTTAAGAACAGCTACTGTAGTCTGCCTAGCGAATATTCTGCCATACCGACGAACAAGTATGCTCTGAAGTCTACATACCACACTATTTTAAATAATTGGTATTTACGTAGTATAGTCAATCAATTCACAAAATTTTGACCATTTTGTACTCCTTATTTCCATTTAATGCTTACAATGGCCCTTTGAGTAATAATAGTACAGTCTCCTAACTTACGATGATCTAACTTATGATATTTTGACATTACAATGGTGTGAAAACTACATGCATCCAGTCGAAACCTTACTTTGGATTTTGAATTTTGATCTTTTCCTGGGCTGGCAATATGCAGTTCAAGGTTCTCTCATGATGCTGGGTCATGGCAGCCAGCCACAGCTCCCAGTCAGCCTGGTAAACAACCAATACACCTACAGCCGTTCTGCATCCATACAACCATCCTGTTTCTCACTTTCAGCAGAGTATTAATAAATTACAAGAGATCGTCAACACTTTACTATAAAATAGGCTTTGTGTTCGATGATTTTGCCCAACTGTAGGCCAACATAAGTGTTCTGAGTCCATTTACGGTAGGCCAGGCTAAGCTGTAATGTTCAGTAGGGTTCATGCATTCAATGCATTTTTGACTTAGGATATTGTCAATCTATGTTGGGTTCATGGGAATGTAGCCCCATACAAGTCAGTGAAGATCTGTACTCCACATTCTGTGAAGGTAACAATGCCTGCAGGCTGGTCCTTGCTGTTCCTCTAACCAGTAGGGGTGTGGCTGTCATTGACTAATAGAAGTTCTTAAAAATAAGGATTTATTTATTTATTTTTATTATTATTATTATTTGCCCCAGAGGTACAGGTCTGTGAATCATCAGGCTTACCCCTTTCACAGCACTCACCATAGCACAAACCCTCCCCAATGTCCATAATCCATCCACCCTATCCCTACCCTCCCACCCCCCAGTAACCCTCAGTTTGTTTTGTGAGATTCGGAGTCTCTTATGGTTTGTCTCCTTCCCCATCCCATCTTGTTTCATGATTTTTCTCTCCCTACCCCTCATGACCCCCATCCTGCCCCTCAAGTTACTCATATCAGAAAATAAGGATTTATTACTAATTTATGATGATACTGCTGCCAGGAACCAGGCAGTATCCATCAGGTGGACCAAGGATTTGCAGCATCCTGGGAGGTCACAAGGTCATCTGTCAGAGCCTTTAGCATCACTCAGCTGTTGGGATTATTTTGCAGGTAAATGGTTTATTTGAGATCCTGAACTCCATGGGGTAAAAACCCAAAGAGGTATTTTTCCAACTGTCCTCTCCTATACTAAGTCAGACCACCTCCTTTCACAGCGCGGAGTAGGTCCCTAAATAATGCAACTACGTAGCTACTTTCAGAGATTCGTCTCATTTCAATATTTAAATCACTGTCTGGTTTATTTTTGAATTTAAAACTCAAATGGAATTCAAAAGTCTTCTCCCAGACTCCAGAGGAGAGAGTAACGTGGACAAAGAGGAGAAATCCAGTTCTGAATCCCTTTCCGACCCCCTCTCACAGCTCCCCTGTGTCTCAGAAGACAGACCTCAGAAACTGTAATCATATTGTCACACAAAGCCACAAGAAAGATCTAGAATCCAATCGGGAGTCTTTTTAATATTTTTAAAAGTCATCATTGTGCTGTGTTTTCCTACCGGGTAGGTAAACTATGAAAAAGAGCACCGAATTTCTTTCCCGTTTTTAGAACTTGATGCAGGATTTGACACAGACTTTTCTTTGGGGCACTCTCATTTGTAGAGACCTGGGTGCCCCCTCTCCTCAAAAGCCACATCAACCCAAGCTCTCTTAGTAAACCCTGAGGGCAGACTGGCCCCAATGGCTGACTCTGGCTGGCAACTCTTTCAGCTTAGATTATGTAACACTTGGTGTCTTCTTTCCTCGGCCTTGGGCCTACATGTCTGTTCTGGAAAGACAAGAAGATAAGACCCTTTCACATGAATGGAGCACTTCCTTTTATTTCCAAGCAGAGAAAATAAAAACAGAAAGATACAACCATTAGCAGGATTTTGTTGTTGTTGTTATTTTTCTTATGTGGTTGTTTGGTAGACAGCTACCCCCAAAAAGCCTAAAAAACAAAAAACATAACAGTAACAACAAAATGGCTCAAAAATGGGTAAATTCTGCCATAAACAGAACTCCAGGACTCTCCTGCATTCTTCTGCTATGTTTTTCCCAGAAGTCCTCTGACCACACAGTTGACCCTCATGATGTCGGCAACATGTTCTTTTTTTTTTTTTTTTAAGATTTTATTTATTCATTTGACACAGAGAGAGAGATTACAAGTAGGCAGAGAGGCAGGCAGAGAGAGAGGAGAGAGGAGGAAGCAGGCTCCCCGCTGAGCAGAGAGCCCGATGTGGGCCTCGATCCCAGGACCCTG
>LNAC01000016.1:6230632-6351239 GCA_002007465.1 Ailurus styani | reverse complement strand
GTCCTGGGATCGAGGCCCGCATCGGGCTCTCTGCTCAGCAGGGAGCCTGCTTCCTCCTCTCCCTGTCTCTCTGCCTGCCTCTCTGCCTACTTGTAATCTCTCTCTCTGTGTCAAATAAATAAATAAAATCTTTTAAAAAATAAATAAATAAATCTGTAGACTCTGAGTAAAATAGATTGCCCTCCCCAATGTGCATGGGTCTCATCCAATCAGTTGAACTTCTGAATAGAACAAAGAGACTAATGTGCTCCAAGCAGGCCAGAATTCTGCTAGCAGATGGCCTTTAGACTTTTTTTTTTTAAAAGATTTTATTTATTTATTTGACACACAGAGAGAGACCACAAGTAGGCAGAGAGGCAGGCAGAGAGACAGGGAGAGGAGGAAGCAGGCTCCCTGCTGAGCAGAGAGCCCCATGCAGGCCTCGATCCCAGGATGCTGAGATCATGACCTGAGCCGAAAGCAGAGGCTTTAATCCACTGAGCCACCCAGGCGCCCTGGCCTTTAGACTTGAACTTTTAATATTGGCTCTTCTCTAGGTCTCTGCTTTGCTGGCCCACCCTGAATATTTTAGACTTGATAACTTCTACAATCATATGAGCCAATACCTTAAAAATGATCTCTCAGTCTTTGTCTCTCTCTCTTTCTCTGACTGAATATATATCAGGTTGAAAGCATGAAAAATATAACACACAATGATGGCAACTATATGAGGAAACATGCACTCTTGGGGATCCCTGTGGGAACATAAATGAGTATCTCCATCCAAGGCAATTTGAACTACTTAGAAAAACTAAAAATCTGCATATTCTGTGACCTAAGTATTTATCACACACACATAAGAATAATTATTGCAGTCTTGTTGCTAATACTAAAAAACTGGAAGCAACCTAAATATTCAGCAAAATTATGGCAACCCCACACAGCATAGTACTGTGTACTATGAAAATAATGGGCCAGCTCTTTCCAGAGTGACAAAGAAGATTCTAAGATTCCAGGATGTTGAGACAAAACAGTAATGAAATAGAATGCTGTTAATTGTGGGAGAGAATAAAAATTAACTGTTTATAGATACAGAGAGAATCAAGAAACTGGGAACACTGTTTGCCTCTTGTAAGGAAGCTATGTTACTGAGAACAGGGAAAGACATCCTTTTGTCCTTTGTGAATTTTGTACCATAGGCATGCATCATTTATTCAAAAAAATAATTAAAAATTTAAAACCTGAAAAACATAGGGGAAACACTATCAAAACTGACATTCCTTTTGGTCAGAAATATTCATTAGAAGCTTGTGAAAACTGAAAAAAGCAAGCCTCCATTGGATAAATATGATATCAAGTTTATAAAAAGATACTTATGTACAGGTGTCCCAGCATCAAGAAATGACCAGAAGGATACATTCCCAAAGTGTTAACTCTCATTATCTCTTTGTGGTATATAGTAATAATTTTTATTTTCTTCTGAATGCTTTTGCATGTTATCTGAATTTCTATAAAGATCATTTATTTCTTTTACAATTAGAAAAACAATTTAAAAAAATATTTTAGGGCACCTGGGGGGCTCAGTGGGTTAAAGCCTCTGCCTTCGGCTCAGGTCATGATCTCAGGGTCCTGGGATCGAGGCCCGCATCGGGCTCCCTGCTCAGCGGGGAGCCTGCTTCCCCCTCTCTCTCTCTCTGCCTGCCTCTCTGCCTCCTTGTGATCTCTCTCCCTCTGTGAAATAAATAAATAAAATCTTTAAAAAAATAAATAAAAATAAAAATAAAATATTTTATTTATTTACTTGAGATAGAGCCAAAGGAGAGGGAAAAGCGCACTCCCCTGAGCAGGGAGCCCAATGCAGGGCTTGAACGCAGGACCCTGGGATCATGACCTGAGCCGAAGGCAGCGGCTTTAACCCACTGAGCCACCCAGGCGCCCTAGAAAACCGATTTTTAAGAGAAGTCTATACATATGATTTTGTCTTTCTTTAAGCAATAGTTCTGAATTAGTGCAACTTTTGTTACTCATACCCTGGTTGATGCCCAGTCTCCAGAGGAATCCTAAAATTCAGCTTTCAAGCTCCTCTAACAATATTAAGCCCACACTTCACCCTTTCTAGGTAGCTCTTCAGTGTAAGTCCTTTATAAAAATAATTTGCAATAAGCAATTGCAGTAGTCATTACCTAATTTATGTGACTGATCAGTTCATATATTGTGTATATTCACTTTCTTAAACTAGCAAGCTCCCATAAGCTTTTTAGAACTTGGATATGGTTAATTGTGTACGCTTCCTCCTATGTGATGTTAATTTATGTCTTGACAAATAGTGACTGGATTCCTTTCTTTGTTTTCCCCAAGTAAGAATGGCATTCAAAGTCACCCACTCCTATTCAAACAGTGGCCCTGTAAGATCCTCACACATTGCTTCAAGAAACTGCCAAATAGGGGCGCCTGGGTGGCTCAGTGGTTAAACGTCTGCCTTCAGCTCCGGTGATGATCCCAGAGTCCTGGGATCGAGCCCCACATCGAGCCCCACATCGAGCCCCACATCGAGCCCCACATCGAGCCCCACATCGAGCCCCACATCAACGGGCTTCCTGCTCTGCTGGAAGCCTGCTCTCTCATTCCCCCTGCTTGTGTGTCCCTCTCTCGCTGTGTTTCTCTCTGTCAAATAATAAATAAAATCTTAAAAAAAAAAAGAAAAGAAACTGCCAAATAGTTTTCCGAAGTGTTTGTGTCTGCCCCCCAATTTCTGGTACAAGGCTCTTGAACCCTTTGTGATTTCCTAAGTGTTAAGAGCACTAGGAGCATCTTTCATTCTATTGAGGTGACTCTGAGTGGGCTTTGGATGGCTCTGAATGAGAGTTGGTCACCAGAAAGACCAAGCCATGATTAGCAGGTTGGAATTTTCAGCTCTACCTCCCATCCTCCAGAGATGGGAGAGGAGCTAGAAGTGAGGTTAATAATTGATCATGCCTATAAGAGGAATCCTCCATAAAATCCCAATAGTAGGGGTTTGGAGAGCTTCCAGGTTGGCAAATGCACCCCAACTCCATGGGGACAGAAACTCATGCACATTTGGGACCCTCCCAGTCCTCACCTTATGTATTTATTCATCTGGCTGTTCATCTGTATCCTTTATCATATCCTTTAATAAACTGATAAATGTAAGGAATTGTTTCTCGGAGTTCTGTGAACCACTCTAGCAAATTAATTGAATCTGAGGACGGGGGTCATGGGAGCCTCCAATTTGTACCCCAATTGGACAGAAGGTGTGGGTAACCTAATTGTGATTGTTATCTGTAGTGGGGTAGAAGCAGTCTTATGGGATTGAGCCCTTAACCTATGGGATCTGACATTATCTCCAGGTAAATAGTGTCAAGGTTGAGCTAAATTGTAAGACTCCAGGGGTGTTACAGACAATTGCTTGGTGTGAGAAATCCTGGTATGAGAAATCTGGTAACAGAAGTGTGGTGAATGTGGTAGTAGTTTGAAAAGTAAAAGAGAAACACAGGAAGGAGAGCTGGGTTTTTGTCTCTACTCAGGAAAACTAGGCAGGTTTTCCCTATATACAGGTATGAAGAGCTAAAGGAAAGAGTGAGAACAGTATCTCACCAAATAGAGGATGTTAATAAAGAGCTAGAAATTATAAAAAGAAATCAAGTAGAAATTCTGTACTTGAATAATGGAAATGAAAATTTCACGAGAGGGGCTCCACAACAGATTTGAACAAGCAAAAGAAAGAATCAGTGAACACAAAAATAGATCAATTGAGATTTTTCATCTTAGGAACAGAAAGAAAAGTAAATAAAGAACACCAAACAGAGTATAGAGACCTGTGGAACATCATCAAGCATATCAGATGCACAGTAGGAATCCCAGAAAAGAGGAGAAGGAAAGGGACAGAAAGAATATTTGAAAAAAATAGTGACTAAAAACTTCCAAAATTTGATGGAAAACAGTAATCTATACATCCAAGAAGCTCAGTGAACTCCAGGATAAATTCAAAAAGAGATTCACACCTAAACTCATAAATAAGCAGTCAAAAGACAAAGAGAATTTTGAAAGCAGAGAGAGAGGTGACTCTCACACAAAAGGGATCTCAATAAGATTAACAACTGATTTCTCATCAGAAAGTATAAGGTACAAAACGGCAGTAGGATGATATATTCAATGTTCTTAAAGAAAAAAGAACTGTCAATTAAGAATCTCATATCTGGCAAAACGAGTCTTCAAAAATGAAGGAGAAATTGAGACATTCCCAGATAAGCAAAAACTGAGATTTGTTTCTAGCAGCCTGGCCCTGAAACAAATACTAAAGTGAATTTTTCAGACCAAAGTGTAAAGACACTCATTAGTAATTCAAATCCACCTGAAGAAATAAAGATCATCAGTAAAGGTACTATAAAGGTAAACATAAAAAATGGGAAATGTGGTTTTTGTTTATAACTCATTTTTGTCTTTATTTACAATGCATAAAGATGTAACTTATAATCATAACAACTTAAAAGGTGGGAGAAATGAAAATACACAGGAGCAAAGATTTACAGAACAATGAGATTAAGTTGGTATTAATCTAAACTAGATTGTTATAAATTGAAATGTTAACGGTGATCCTCGGAGCAACCACTAAGAAAATAACTAAAAATATATATAATAAAAGAAATGACAAGGGAATTAAAATGGCACACTAGAAAATATATATTTATCACAAAACAAGGCAGTGATGGAGGAACTGAGGAACAAAATAGACATAAAACATAGTTTGTTTTCTACATGATCCATGATCACATTAAATTTAAATGGATTAAAGTCTCTAAAATCCAGAGATTGGTAGAATGGATAAGACAACATGATCCAGCTATATGCTGTCTACAAGAGTTTTTTTCATTTTAGATTCAAAGACACAAATAGGTTGAAAGTAAAAGGATGGAAAAAGTCTTGCCATGCAAACAGCAACCAAAAGAGAATGAGATGACTATGCAAATATGAGACAAAGTAGGCTTAAAGACAAAAAAAAATGTTACTAGAGACAAAGAAGACATTTTATGATGATGAAAGTCTCAATTCATCAAGAAGATATAACAACTGTAAGCATGCATGCACTTAACAACACAGCCCCAAAATACATAAAGTAAAAGAAGACAGAATTTAAGGGAAATATAGACAATTCAAGAATAACAGTTGGAGATTTCAATACCCCACTTTCAATGATGGATAGAAGAGCCAGACAGAAGACCGGCAAAGAAAGAGAAGTTTGAGCAACATGATAAACCAACTAGATCTAACAGATATCTACAGAACATTTCCCACAATAGCAGAATACACTTTCTTCTCAAATGCACATGGAGCATTCTCCAAGACAGGCCATACAGTAGGCCATAAAACAAGTCTCAATGAATTTGAAGACTGCAACCATAAAAAGTATGCTCTCCAACCATAATGCAATGAAATTAGAAATCAGTAATGGAAGGAAATGTGGGAAACTAATAAATACAAGGAAGTTTCACAACACATTTCTAAATAAAAAACAGGTAAACAAAGAACTGAGGAGGGAAATTAGGAAACACTCTGAATGAAAGAAATTGAGAATACAAGCCACAAAACTGTAAAGAAAAGACCATCACTTCTTCAATGTTGACTCAGATATCTAGAATTTCTTCTGCTTGATAACCTCTTCCCTATGTCTGGATAGGTATTCTGGCCTCTGATTCACATTTATCTCTTCCTTATTTTATGTCCTTCTGGAAATACAGTGTCGAAGAGATCGTGGTTTTATTAGGAGAACTTTAAAGTTTGTCTTTTGAACCAGCTGCCCCAAAATACAGGAAGAAAAAGAGGACAGAACTGAAGGGGAAAATAGGTTCTCTTTGCCCTCTCCAGTTCTCTCTCATTGTAGATTAGACATCTTGTGTTTCATTGAAGAATAAGACGTATGACCAAGGAACTCGTTGAAGTTGCACACATTTACATTTTTTAACAAGGGCTTACCCTCCTGGCCAAACCTCCCCTTTCTACTGGCTCCTGGGTAAAGTCCGTAAGTAATTAACAGCTCTCAGCACAATGCCAGGGACCTGGGAATGACTCCAGGTGGAAATGCCATCTTACCAGCATGGCTTAGCAGAGCAGGGATCTACCATCAAAGCCTTATTTGCCCCTTTTGGTTTTTTTTAATCCAATTTCAGTTCTTAGGGGAAAAAAAGACAAATCTCTTTATGAATTTAAATCCACAGGCTTCCTTTTAAAAAATTAAGTGTCATTTTTATAACTAGTAGAATATTGTCTTAATAATAAATAATAGGATTCAGAGCATAGTTGATACGAGAATCACCTGTTCATAGCATGTAATTTAGTATATTCAGTATTTCAGGCTACAGGGAGGCTTGTCAGTCTTTATTCCAGCCCCTATAGATTTTGTTTTAAAGAATCTGAGAGGAGAGATCATGATGCATTCCTCTGATGTGAAATAAAACCCATCTGGCTTTTGGCATGCCCCCATTTCCCGGACAGATGGATAATGTGGTTAGCTGGAAGTAACTGCCTTTATAATATTCATATCTGCTCAAGGATGTCTCAAAGATCAGAGGTATAAACAAACATGGGTCATATTTTTCTTGGGCAATAATCTCATCCAGATATAACTTTAGAACAGGGGTTCTCAGAGTGGTCCCCAGACCAACAGAATCAGTATCCTTTGGGAACCTGTTAGAAATGGAAACGCTCAGGCCTCACCCCAGACCTGCTGAATTAGAAACTCTGGGGGTGGTGCACAACCATCTGCATGCTAACAAGCCCTCTGGGGGATGCTCACTCACACTCAAAAGCAGAAACCACTGCTTTAGAAAAATGTAACCAGATTTCTAAGAAAGAGGGGAAAACCTTAATTCTTTAGGATTTTTTAAATACCTATCATATACGGGGCGCCTGGGTGGCTCCGTGGGTTAAAGCCTCTGCCTTTGGCTCAGGTCATGATCTCAGGGTCCTGGGATTGAGCCCCGAATCGGGTTCTCTGCTCAGCAAGAAGCCTGCTTCCCCCTCTCTGTCTGCCTGCCTCTCTGCCTACTTGTGTTCTCTCTTTCTCTGTGTGAAATAAATAAAATAAAATCTTAAAAAAAAATACCTATCATGTACTAAGTACTGTAGCCCCAGTTTTCAGGGGTGCCTGAAAAATCTCCAGAGGGCAGTGAGGGAAGCTAAATGTGTGAAGCTTGCCGTAGCTTTGAGAAAGCCAGACAGGCTGCTTGGAGGTACCGCTTCCTAGTGGCCAGACAGAAAGGCAGACCCTGTGGAGGAACACGGCTTCCCTCTTCCCCAAGAAGCTGACGATCCTGTTACGTGAAATCTCTCTGTTTAAATGCTGACAAAATTGGAAGTCAATTTTTATTATTTATTTTTAAAAATTATTGGAAGTCAGTAAGAAAATGGCTCTATTGAAGTTTAATTACATACCACAAAATCCACTCTTTTGGTTTGTTTTGGGTATTTTTAAGACTTTATTTATTTGTTTGAGAGAGAAAGAGAAAAAGAGGGAGGGACAGAGAGAGAGAGCATGAGCAGAGGGAGGAGTAGTGGGAAAGAGAGGGAGAAGATCAAACACATTCCCTGCTGAGCCCGAAGCCTTACGTGGGGCTTGACTCACAACTCTGAGATCATGACCTGAGCCGAAATCAAGAGTTGGACGTTCAACTGACTGAGCCACCCAGGTGTCCCCGATTCGCTCCTTTTAAGTGTATAATTTGATGATCCCCTGATGAACTTTTGGGTGTTCCCACTTTCTGATATTATGAATAATGATGCTATGAACATTTGTGTACAAGTTTTGTGCACACTGTGTTTTCATTTCTTGTGGGTCTATACCTACGAGTGGTATTGCTGGGTCATGAGGTAACTCTGTGTTCAAATTTTTGAGAAACTACCCAACTGTTTTCTTTTTTCTTTTTTTTAAAAAGTTTTATTTATTTATTTGACAGAGACACAGCAAGAGAGGGAACACCAGCAGGGGGAGTGGGAGAGGGAGAAGCAGGCTTCCTGCTGAGCAGGGAGTCCAATGTGGGGCTCCATCCCAGGACTCTGGGATCATGACCTGAGCCGAACTACCCAGGTGTCCCACCCCAACTGTTTTCTGCAGCAGCTGCACCATTTTACATTCCTAGCAGCTGTGTATTGGGGGAATGTCCAGTCTACATCCTCACAACACTAGTTATTGTCTGTTTAATTCTGGCCATTCCAGTGGGTATGAAGTGGTATCTCATTGTCGTTTTGATTTGCGTTTCCCTAATGGCTAACGATGTTAAGCATTTTTTTGAAGTTTATTGGCTAGTCACACATTTTTAAAAAAAGATTTATTGATTTATTTGAGACAGAGAGAGAGCATGTGTGCGAGTGGGGGGAGGGGCAGAGGAAGAGGGAGACAATCTCAAATACACTCCCTGCTGAGCGCAGAGCCTTATGTGGGGCTGGATCTCAGAACCCTGAGATCAGGACCTGAGCCAAAATCAAGAGTCGGATGCTTAAATATTTTCTCCTATGCCATGGGTTGTCTTTTCACTTTCTTGATGGCGTCCTTTGAGGCAGAAAAGCTTTTAACTTTGATCCAGTCCAATGTATCTAATTTTTTCTTTTGTCACTTGTGTTTTTGATGTCGTGTCTAAGAAATCACTGCCTAACTCAAGGTCATGAGGATCTACTCTTATGCTTTCTTCTAAGAGTTTCATAGTTTTGAATCTTTACACTTAAAAGTATTCTTGTTAACCCTTCAGGCTACTCATAACACATCTCTCTGTGGATCTGGCTTATGGTTGTCGAATAACCAACTGTCGGGGCTTCCCAGGACTTGAAACTTTCAGGGCTAAAACTCACGGTCCTGGGCAAACCAGGATGAGTTGGACACACTACCAATGAACCTCCAACTTGCCAGCTCTAATAGAAATCATTACCCTTGCTCTCTGTGGCTTAAAATAGATACCGAGTCCCTACTCACCTGGAATGAAAGATCAGTTTGTTTTCAGTTAAGCAAGCATGTATTGAGTGTACACAGTGCAAAGCCTTGGGGTCGAGTTTAGTGGGGAATATTAAATTCCAATTTCAGTGTCCATAAATAAAGTTTTATTGTTTTAGGCCCTTGGGGTACATCTGCAAACCTTTATGAAGCTTAAGTTCTAAAGAGGGAAGACATTCTAGCTGGATGGGGATGGGGAAAACATAGATAGGGAGGATTTTGAAGGCAGGGATTTGGTTTTATTACTATTTGCTTCCCCAGTGTCAGGGCTGTAGAAATCACTCAATAATTCTTGTTTGCTGAATGAATGCATGAGTGATCTTTGGCTTTCTCATACTTAACTTACATCTTTTTTTTTTTTTTTGATTCATTTCACTAGACAGCTCCATGATGACAATGACATGTCTAACTTGTCTCGCATATGCCCGGTGCCTATTACAGTGCCTGGCATACAGTAGGTGCTCAATAAACAGTATTTTAATGCATGCCTAAATCTTTGAATTTTTCATTCCCTTCGTTTGCTCTACCACCCTGGGTTTCAAGAATATTACACCGATAACAACATTAATGAATCCCTACAAATAAACATTTAGAGAGGAGTTGTCAACCAAAGAGTGCTCATTGGTACCTCGACAGCCATTTCACAGGCTGTTGTGCCCTATAGGCACCCAGTAAAACATCGCCAACCACAGAGAGCCTGTAAATTCCTCTAACCAGAAGGGCTCTCCCCGCCCCCTCTCCCCGCGCCGCTCGCTCTGCCCTCCGCCTCCTCCTCTCCGCCCACTCTCCTGGCGGCGGCGGCTTTGTCTTGTGGGCTGGTCCCCGACGGCTCCCTCCCCCGAACAGCTGCCGCCGAGGGAGGAAGCGGCGCGGGAGCTGTCCAGCACCCCGGTGCTGAAACCCCGACCGCCCGTCATCCACCAACACCATGTAAGGGCCATGAAAAGAGCTCGTCCTGGCTCAGCGCGGACATGGAGGAGGACTTATTCCAGCTAAGGCAGCTGCCGTGAGTATCATGGGGGCGAGGGAGAGGAAGACAGGCTTTCCTTTAAAAAATGAAAACCTGCAGGGGGGCATCTCTGCATGGTTTCTTGAATGTATAAGGAACTGTTGGAGAGGAAAGAATTAGGCCCTGAGGAGACAAGCCATTTTCCTATTCCAGCAGTCCAGCCTCTGTATCTCTGACTCAGTTCTATTTTTCAGATCCGTCAGAATCTTATGGGAAGCTAGGGGTGTTATGTTTTCCCTTTTAATTGCTCGCAATCCTAAAGGGATTTTTGAGGTCTGTGTTTTAGCTGCTGTTTTGAAATGTGAACTGAATTGATGAGTCCATGCAATGACATCGGTTTTTCCCAGCCTTTTCTCCTATGCTGTGAAATTCCTAATTTTTCTGCAAGGTCTTTTGGAAGGGAATGGTACTGCCATTGCAAAGTGGTTTCTAAAGAGCCGGAATACCTTCCTAGAGGGGAGGCTTGGACAAAGTCTTGTTGTTTATGAAGTGTGTGAATGAGAGGGCTGAAACCTCTTGCCTTCTTCTGAATGAAAGGTTTTTGTAACAGCTACAGTGAGACTCTGTCGATGGCTATCCTTGAGAACATCAGGAATACAAAGCTAGAGGATGGGAATTTTTAGGCGATATCAAATTTGCTCTGAGAATCTTGGAGAAATACAACCAAACAACGGAAAGGACAGGGGCCTTGTAGAGGGGCTTACAGATTTCTCCTACTACAAGCTGGTGGTGATTTGTTAAGCAAATCCCAAGACCACGAGATGGGGCATTAATGGGGATTTTTGTTTTAATTTTTAGACGCACTAGCCATTTGGATGGTAAAAGTAGACACTGTTTGGAGTTGTTGTAAAAGATACATCATTGCTAGTGTGTGTATTTTCTTGACTTAAATTTTTTTTCCCTCTCTAAGCCACGGAGAAATTCTCCCAAGTGACTTTTAGTGTGACTGATACAGCTCTCTGAGGCTCTGAATACTGAAGGGTATTGTTAATGTTTGCTTTTCAATCGGTGTAAAATTAATTTTCATTTTAAAATTTTAATTAAATTTTACTTTCAAGTTTTTATTAATTGATCCACAAATAGCATATCTTATGTAATCAGCATTATTTCACAAATGCCAAAGGATGCTCAGTAATAATATCCAGAGGCCAATGTATGAAAACATAAAAATACACATATCTGAGTGTAAATCTCTTGAGGGAAACATACCACGTTCGTTGAAAATAATATCATGTTAAAAAAAAAAACAGCCTAGGGCGCCTGGGTGGCTCAGTAGGTTAAAGCCTCTGCTTTTGGCTCAGGTCATGATCTCAGGGTCCTGGGATCGAGGCCCGCATCGGGCTCTCTGCTCAGCAGGGAGCCTGCTTCCCCCTCTCTCTGTCTGCCTCTCTGCCTCCTTGTGATCTCTCTCCCTCTGTGAAATAAATAAATAAAATCTTTAAAAAAAAAAAAACAAAACAAAAAAAAAACAGCCTACTATCTCAAAATAAAAAAATAATTCAAAAACTGAAATATGAAATCTGGTACTCAGAAGAAGAATACAATACATATTGGAACTGCAGTTACTGAGATAAATTTTCAAATAATGTCAGAGCATGTGAACTTTGCAGATTACTCAGAGATCCACGTATATTTAATCTATTCAGGTATAGACATGACACTATTATGACGATTCCTTCCTTCATTAAATAGAAGGTAAAAATGATGAGGTTTCTATTTATTTAAATTTAAAACTAATTTAGTTTTTATACTAACATATATAATGTAATGTGTTAATATAATCTACATGTAGGGTAAATAAAGTTCAAAAAGAAGTACAAGAATAAAAACTAGTTTCTCTCTTCCCAAACCACAGGTTAAGTTTCTTGGTTATTCTCTCTGATACTTTAACACGTCAATACATGTAATGTCTATTAGCGAGGCCAAATTGTGTACTGGCTAAGAGCATTAGCTCTTGAGTAAGACAGACTTGAGTTCAGATCCTGGCTTTGCCACTTTCTGGTATTTGACTTTGAGCGAGTGATTTAACCTTTCTGAGATTGAGTTTCCCTCAACATAAAATGGGGCTCACAATCGTCCTTGATTCACAGAGTAATTGTAGTGATCAAGTGAGAAAATGTGTGCTGAACGCCTAGTAGACATAAAGCATTCGACATATATTAACTAATATTATTATCACATCTTTAAAAATCGTTTATAAAAAATATATAGAGAGATTCCCTATGCTGGAATCTGCAATTTGAATGAAGTCAAAATTAGCCCTGAAACATGTTGACGTCTATTATAAAAAAGGAGTGAAGTAAAAGGAACAGCCACGTGAATCTGAGTGGGCTACAAATCACGACTTAGATGTTTTTTAAACCACACCCTGTGTATATTGTGCACAGATTGCAGGCAACAGATTTCCTGAGAGCAATATGGTTTTTTTAAAAAATCAGAATGTTGGCAAGAGTGGACTTTGGAACAGCCTCAGTCCTGTGGGAAGCCAAGTGTTAATAGATTATAAGCCGCTAAGTAGTTTACAGCGTTCCAGGAGGGGGAAAGGGGTTGAAGGTGCCTAAGAAAACAATCCCTCCTTGCACTTGGAAGCTCCTTCACGCAGCTCTAGGATGGTTCATTTAAAACCCCAAACAACCTCTGTCTTTCACCTGCTGTCCATTCAGGGATAGCACCATGTACAGGAGATTCTGGAGGCTAAGATTTTGTATCTAGTTCTGCCTTATTGTGTGACCTTGTACAAGTTAGACTTCTCTGGGTCTCTTCTTTCTAGGATGATTTCTTGAAAGCAACTTTTGCAGACTACATTGGTTAATAGGCTGATCGATTGATTCATTTTATTCATTTGGGCACATGGTGCAAGGGATTCTGTAACTGAATAATACAGACATGGTCCTTGCCCTCAAGGAAGTCACAGTTTGGAGCTGCAATGTCCAATAGGGTCATCACTTGCCATATGTGGTTATTTAAATTTAAACTTAAATTATGTAATTTGGATATAAAATCTTTTCTATAGTATAATACACAATATAAAATGTAATTTATAAATGAAATATGTGAAATTTGAAAAATCATTTTCTCAATTGCACTAACCACATTTCAGGTACTCAATAGCCAGCCACACATGGTTAGTGGCTACCATATTGGATGGTGCAGGTCTAAAACATTTCCATAACTGCAGAAAATTCTATTGGACAGCACTGGACTGGTGCTGGGAGAGGCAGACATCGAACACATATCATTGCCCAATGATTATGAGAATTGTTTTAAGGGATGCAAAGGACGAGTGCAGGGTACTAGTTCTAGATGGGGAAGGAGGGGAGGATCAGTGAAGGTTTCTTTGAGGAAGTGACATTGCAGTTGAGTGCCTAGGGATGTGTAGGCATCATCCAAGGAAAAAGATGGGATGAGGGGCGCCTGGGTGACTCAGTGGGTTAAAGCCTCTGCCTTCAGCTCAGGTCATGATCTCAGGGTCCTGGGTTTGAGCCCCGCATCAGTCTCTCTGCTCAACGGGGAGCCTGCTTCCTCCTCTCTCTCTGCCTGCCTCTCTGCCTACTTGTGTATCTCTCTCTCTCTGTCAAATAAATAAATAAAATCTTTTAAAAAAAAGAAAAAGATGGGATGATGAGTCTTATGGACAAAGGGAACTGTGTAGACAAAAGCACTGAAGTAGGAAAACAGTGTTTTGTCTCAAAATCAGGCCGGTGGAGGGAATATACAAAACTAGTGGCTTGAGGCAGGCTGCAGAGGATGACAGGGACCAGGCCATACAGGGCCCTGTAGTCTGTGACAATGAGTTGGAACTTTATCCTGTCTTTGCCCAACCTACTGTCTCTCTCCCTCCTTTCTTACAAACGTCGTCTTCAAGATTAAACTTAAGCCCATTACCTCAATGAACTCTCACTGACTTCTCCTGGATTTAATCAACAGCAGGGGTAAAAGTGTGGGCTCTGAGGCAGGCAGACCTGGGTTCAAACATCTTGGTGGCCTTGGGCTAGGGACTTCGCCTTGCAAAGGCTGGGTGTTCCTCCATAAAATCAAGATAATGACAGTATCTGCATGGCAGGTCTGTTGTGAAGATCGAGATAGTTGTCATTGGGAAGTTCTTAGCACAGTACCTCCACACTAGATTTGTTTCCCTTAACCTCCAACATCACCTAGAAGCCATGGCCTACTTTTTCAAACACTAAGGAAATGTTCCCCAAAGGGGGAAATTCCTGGCCAAGGAGGAGAGAGGGGGATTCAGTATCACTAACTTCACAGGCAAAAAAAAAAAGCAAAGAGTTATTTCAATAGCTTAGGGATCCTCAAGGTCAACCCACCAGAACCTTTTAAAACCTCAAGCTCAAAGCTGCTCACACCCCATCATTTCAAACACATGCCAGCCAGCCTCACCTCTAGGGGATATGCGTTTTAGTGACTTAATGAGAACAATCTGGAGGCCAAATAAAGAAGCTCCCCTTGCAGAGAAGCCATTGCTGGGATGATCTTGGGTTCTTGGGAGGATTATCCAAAGGGTCTGCTGGCCCAGAGAGTAGTTTTACAGCCCCAATCAAACTCTTCTCTCGCTGTCTAAAAGAATTACACAGATCTATATCCGAATCACTGTGTGATCTTAGGCAATGTATTTGCTTTCCTGAGAACTAAGGGGTGCCCGAGCCACCTTTAAAGGCATTTTCAACTTTATGATTCTAAGCTCTCTAGATGGGTGTGCCTGGTACCATCCTGGTTAATGGAAATTTTTCTGTTGTAATTATTAATTACATCTCTTTTACTCTGTAGTACCTGGTTTCTCGAATTTGACACTTTTCACGTTGTAAACCAGGTAATACTTTGTGGTGGGGGGCTGTGCTGCGCTTTATAGGATTTTAGCAGCATCCCTGGCCTCTACCCACTAGATATCACAGCCATCCCCCCAAGTTCTGACAATCAAAAATGTCCCCAAATATTGCCAATGTCCCCTAGGAGACAAAAATCACGCCCCAGTGGGAACCACAACTCTTAAAAGTACTTTAGTGTCGGCAACAAATTATTCAGTCTCTCTATTTCAAGAGCATCTTAGGTCTCTCTTTCAACCTCATTTCTCTGACCTTAGTCATGTCAGGACCCTAGTACGTGTTCCACCAGCAACTTGTGCACCTCCCTCCATCCTCAGTTTACCTTTGATAAAAAATGGTAAGGTCCATGAGGACAAAGACCTCAGTCTCACACGCAGAAGGTCCTCACGCATGCTTATTGAATGAATAAGTTACAAAGACAAACTACCTAGAAAGTTGTCACACAGACCTCTGTCCCCATCCCCTCCTCCACTGAAGCCATGTCTAGAATGATCTATGTATTTTACCACAGTAAACACAGACACACGCACACATGCCTGCACGCACACACACACACACACACACACACAAGATCTGTAAGAGCCAACGGGAAAAGATTGTTGGGGCTTATTATTTTATTTTTTTAGAGAGAGAGAGAGAGAGAGTGCCAGCCAGGATGGGGGGAGGGGCGGAAGGAGAAGAAGAGGGAGAATCTTAAGCAGGCTCCATGCTTGGCACAGAGCCTGATGTGGGGATCGATCTCATGACCCTGAGATCATGACCTGAGGTGAAATCAAGAGTCAGATGCTTAGCCGACTGAGCCACCCAGGTGCCCTGGGGTTTATTATTAAGTACTCTAGAATAGAGTAGATCAGACCTGGATTCAAATCCTGCCTTTCCTGCTAAATTGGAAGGTAGTCTTTTCTTCTCCGGGCCTCAGTTTCAAGTGTTTACTGGGGCTACCAGCACATGGTAAGGGCTTAATAAATGTTAACTGTTATTTACTTGTGATTGTTACATTTTGTGCAGAATATAAACTAGTTGCCCACTACCCAGGGAACAAGATCAATGCTATTCAGGTCAATGGGGGTGGCAGGAAACTACAAACAAATAAAATCCACAGAAAACTAAAATTTCCTTTAATTATGGGCTTCTAGACATTCAGGAATGGAAGGGACCTCAAAAGCCACCGTATTCAAACCCTCAGACCTTATCTCCCCAGTCCAGGGCAGGAGGGCATCAAGGGGTGGCTTTCAAACATCTGTGGCCACCATTAATAGCTTATTAAAATTCAGATCCTTGGGCTCTACTCTTCGGAGATGCACCAGCGTTAGGTCAGGAGAAGACCCAGGAATTGGCATTTTAATCAGTTCCCTAGGGGCATTCTTGGCTTCAGAGAAGCATCAGCTCATTGGTTGAGACCACAGGCTGTGAAACTACCCAGGCCAGTGACTGTGGCACCCTATCGACTATCTAGGGAACCTGGGCCAATTGGGGTAACAGCTCTGAGCTTCTATTTACTTGACTATAATTTGGTGATTTTAATAACACCTCCCTCCCAGGGTTGTTCAAGAGATTATATAAGATACTAAGTATACATAGCATGTAGGCATACTGAAGTGCTACATGTTAAATATCATCACCTGGGTCCGCTCAGATGGCTACCCACCTCTCCTAGACCATCTCTCATGAAGGTGAGCTCACTGCCTCCGAAAGCAGCCTTTTACATCTCTGGACTTCTCTGCCTAAGAAGGCTCCCCAGACTGTGTTGAAATCTGCTCCCCTCTTCTCTATACCCAGAAGCTCAAGCTCTTGGTCTTGGGGTCTGAGTTGAACAAGCACCATCTTTCACTTGCCCAGAGGTCAAATACTTGCAGAGGCCCAGACCCTGAAAAGCGCTTCCCAAATCACACAGATCAGGGAGTGCCCAGGTCTTGTCTTGAAGGAAACAAAAAGCAAGTTCTATTTTAGGGACCTTGGCAATTTCCACTGCTCCAGATCCACAGCCTCTAATCCCATTTGCCAATAGGACTCAGATTCCATAGGAGCCCCCAGGTGACACAACTGAGCTCCTGTGACAAAACAGAGGGGTGCTGGTCATCAGCATTGCCAACTGAGTTCTCCAAACAAGTGGGCCCTTGTCATGCCTTGCAGATGGGTCTCCTGGGAAAGATGTCTTCCTCCACTGACTGGGGGGCAGTGGGGAGGGAGGACAAATGACAAAAGCTTCAGCTCCCTCCATCCTTCCCCATTGTAGTCTCCTCACCAAACCACCATCCCCTCTCACACAGCTGACCACACAGCCTCCTCCCTGGTCTCCCTGCTTCCTTTCTTGCCATCCTTCTGTGTTAAGCATGCCTTTTATTTCCTATTGTCTAGTGTTTTGACATCTTGGGGCTTTGATGATACTGGAGGGATTGTCCCTCCCTGAGTTAACTAGTAATGATCCACCTGCCAGTGTTCGTGCACAAAGTAACCAATCCAGAGCCACTCTCCACCGGTTCTCATCATCCCAGGGCCAAGTACCAGAGAGCCCCTTTGCCCCAGAACCCGCTACATTATTCAAACTGGCCAGTCCTCAGCCTGCTTACCCTGCCTCACCTCTTCCTTCCTGTGGAAACCAGGATAAGGGCTCTTGCCCACCTTTCCCCCTCCATTCCCTCTGCCTTTTTACCAACTCAGGTGCTTCCCCATAGGACGCCTGAGATGTGGCAGGCTCCCCTCCTGCGATCTAGGAGTATCGCAGGGTGTATTTTTCCTCCTGGAAGTCATCTCCTGATCTGTTGGCCTTGCTTTACCTAAATAATAATAAAACCTGTATTTTATTTTTTATTTTTTATTTTTAAAAGATTTTATTTATTCATTTGACACACAGAGAGAGATTACAAATAGGCAGAGAGAGAGGAGNAAGTCATCTCCTGATCTGTTGGCCTTGCTTTACCTAAATAATAATAAAACCTGTATTTTAAAACACTCTCCACAATCTAGTTCCTCCTCTTGCGGAAACATGTGCCTGATGAGTGATCTTCTCAAACCCAACTCTGCTCATTTTCCACCCTCTCTTGCCTGCTTGAAAACTTTCAGTGGCGTCCCCTTGGTCTCAGGAGAGTATGGAAAATCCTCACTGGGGTGTCCAGGGCTCTACGTGATCCCGCCTGTCTCTCTGNGTATTTTAAAACACTCTCCACAATCTAGTTCCTCCTCTTGTGGAAACATGTGCCTGATGAGTGATCTTCTCAAACCCAACTCTGCTCATTTTCCACCCTCTCTTGCCTGCTTGAAAACTTTCAGTGGCGTCCCCTTGGTCTCAGGAGAGTATGGAAAATCCTCACTGGGGTGTCCAGGGCTCTACGTGATCCCGCCTGTCTCTCTGACTTCCACACCTTGGTCCTGCCTCTGGGCCTTTGCATCAGCTATTCTCCCTGCTCTTCCCCCACCATCTGTGCACCACACTTCTGGCTGTCTTGATCTCAACCTCCGTAGGGAAGTCTACTCTGACTCCTCCTTTCTCCAATTGTTCTTTATCTTGGCACCCCTTTTTTTTTCCCTCTCAAGATCAATGCATGTGCAAATCTATCACAATTTCTTCGTTTACCATCTCCCCAGCTAGAGCCCCGTCCCCATAAAGGCAGGGACCACATCTATTATTTTTGTCTCCTTTGGTATCTATCCCAGCACTCAGCACACAGTCAGCGCTCACTCAGTAAACACTGAAATACTGAACGATTGTGCCAGGCTCTGTGAGACACTCCGTCTATATTGACTCCTTTCGTCTCTATGGCAACCCTGTGAGGTGGGCATCACCATCTCCATCCAATCAGGGAGGAAACAAAGACTCAGAGAAGTAAAGTAACCCACCCGGGGTCACGCAGCAACGGAGGGGCATGAGAAGGGATCTAAACCCAGGTCAGTCCGTTTGCCAAAGTTGGACTCCTTTCTCTCCTGGGGCAGACCACCCCTCTTCATGACAGAACACTAAACACCACCCCGTGAAAATCAGTTAGGAGTAAGCTTCCTTTTTGGTCTGGTAGATTCATCAAGTCAAAGGATCAAAGTCCAGAAGTTCAGATGAAAAGAGAAGAAACTTCCTTATCTAAAATACCCTAACCAATCCTCAGACCCTAATTTAAGGTACTGGAGAGAATTACATGATGGTACAAACAAGACCTTTAAGTTGACAGCCATCTCCTCAAGCTCTTCTCTTCTTTAAATAGCAAAATTATGTGAAATAAATGTTCTCTGCTATTTTGGTAAATTACATGCTGTATATACACAACAAATGCCAAGAAATTGTGAGCCAACTTGTTTCAGAGCCCTCACACACTTAACGTATGTTCCTGCGATTTTATCTTTCGTATCACATTCCCTGCCCCCCTGTCTTGGGAAATCTTGGCTCGGACGGTTGATAAATACTTTCAGGAACCTGAATGATTCAAAATGTAGTCTGGCCAATTTCTGAGTGTAAGTTAGTGTCAAAGGTCTCTCTGTACGTCTGTCTTAAAACAAGTTTTCCTAAGTAGAGGTGCCCTGGTTTCTACTGGTGGGCCAGGGTATTAATGTGAACAGATCCTGGTTTACAGCTGCGGGGAGGTAAGCCACCTTTTCTCAGGCTCACATTTCACAAAGGTCCGCATACTCCCAGCTCAGGCAGAAAGGTGCCTTGAGTGGGGCCAGGTCAAGGGAAGCTCAATGCCCACTGTCTCCCCATTAACCTTCATAGCAGTCTTGCAATCCCATTGTCATTCCCATTCCACAGATGAAAGCATCCCTAACGTGCTTAGCAGACACCACATGATCAACAAGAGCTCTGTAAATAGTTACCATTGTTATTTGTACGGATTACTAAAATAATAGACGTGCAGGTTAAAAATCGCAAACATGGCAGAAAGGTCCAAAATGAAAAGTAAAAACAAATTTCCTTCCCATGCAAAAAGTCTCTGTTCCCAATGCAGTCCTTCTCCCCAGAAGCAATGAGTCTTTGGTTTCTTAGGGATCCTTCCGGAATGCCTAGGAGTGTGGAAACATAAATACCCTGCGGCCGCCCTTCTCAGACTTGAACGCGCACACATATTGTGTGGGGACTTGGTTAAAAGGCAGATGCTGACTCCGTAGGTCTGGCCAGGGTCTGGGACTCTGAATTTCTTTTCTTTTTTTTTTTTTTTAAAGATTTTATTTATTTATTTGACAGAGAACACAAGTAGACAGAGAGGCAGGCAGAGAGAGAGGAGGAAGCAGGCTCCCTGCCGAGCAGAGAGCCCAATATGGGCCTCGATCCCAGGACCCTGAGATCATGACCCGAGCCGAAGGCAGGGGCCTTAACCCACTGAGCCACCCAGGCGCCTGGGACTCTGAATTTCTAGCAAGTCTGTGGGGGATGCTGGGGCTCCTGGTTCAAGACCACACTTAAATCTTACTAGCAAAGGACCTACCTAGATCATGGGACCATATTCTAGAGTACTTAATAATAAACCCCAGGGCACCTGGGTGGCTCAGTCGGCTAAGCATCTGACTCTTGATTTCAGCTCAGGTCATGATCTCAGGGTCATGAGATCGATCCCCACATCGGGCTCTGTGCCAAGCATGGGGCCTGCTTAAGATTCTCCCTCTTCTACTCCCTCCGCCCCTCCCCCATCCCAGCTGGCACTCTCTCTCTCTCTCTCTCTAAAAAAAAATAAAATAATAAGCCCCAACAATCTTTTCCTGTTGGCTCTTACAGATCAACTTGTGTGTGTATGTGTGTGTGGGGGGCATATGTGCGTGTGTCTGTGTTTATTGTGGTAAAATATACATAAGAGAAAATTTATCATTTGGACAATTTTAAGCATACAGTTAGCAGCATTAAGTGCATTCAGACTGTTCACACTGTTGTGCACCCATCACCACCACCCATCTCCAGAACTTTTCATCTTCCCCAACTGAATCTCTGTCCCCATTAACTCTCCCTTTCGCAAGCCCCTGACAACTACCCTGCTACTTTCTGTGCCTGTGAATTTGACTATTTTAGTTACCCTCATATAGGTGGACTCCCACAATATTTGTCTTTTCAGGTCAGACTTACTTCATTTATCAGAATATCTTCAAAGTTCATCACATTGTGGCATGTGTGAGACTCTACTCCTTTTTCAAGGCTGCTTAATATTCCGTTGTATGTACACACCACATTTTATCCATTCACCCATTGTTGGACACTTGGGCTGTTGTGATATTGTCATACGGATCAATAAACAATTTTTTTCACATTTTCCTACATGGATGTGTCATAATCTATGCAATGATTCCTCTCCTGATGATTGTTTTTGGTTTTGCTGCAAACAGTACCAGAAGGGACTATAGTGAGTGGCCAAATATGGGGACTCTGCAGGCAGGTGGCTTTGCCAGTGTCTGGCTTAAACACTTGCTGTGTGACCTTGGGCAAGCTCTTGGCCTCTCTGGGCATGACTATCCTCATCTATAAAATTGGGTTAGCGACAGCAAAGATGATGCAAGGTAATCAATGCAGAGCACAAACGTGGCGCTTGACACATGGTGGGCTAACAATGGGTATCAGCCATTGTCACATGGTAAGTCATTGTCTACGCATGTCTGTCCCCGCAATGAATTGCCAACTGCACGATTCTGAGTGAGAGCACAGAGCACTTAAAAATTTGAAAGCTATCACAGAGTACCTTCCCCAAAGTGGCAGTGGTCACTATTCCGTCACGGGAAAGAGGTGTGGAGCTCTGGATGGTATTTGAGGAGAGGATGTGATGCAAGCAGGACTCAGGGAAGATTATCAGGCTGCAGAGTCATTTCCTTCCATGAGGTTCCCCTCAGAGTCAAGGGTGATCCATCGACCTTCCCTTCATCCCTGAAAGTGAGGGGATAACACACATAAATATCCATTTCCCTCCCTCAACTGATACTTCTCTATATTTCCATCTCCCATGAATACCTTGGGGGCTGTTTATGTTTCTGATTGGGGGGTTGCTTCTTGGGGACAGGGAGTCAACTTATTTGCAGTTCCTTCTCATTGAATATTACCCTTTACTCAGGGGGCGGTGGAGTGAAAATGTCACCCCCCCCAGCTAGCCTTTTATGGTGTTTGTTATTTGTAGCATTTCTCACAATGTGCAAGACAGCTACCTTACACACACACACACACACCTTTTAAATGTCTGCCCCCCTTCCCAGCACACTTACGAGCACCACAGGAAGGAGCCTAAGTCTGTTTGGCTCACCTTGGAAATCCCAGCAGTACCTTGGATTTGCTACAAGGCAGGTGCTCAATACCAACAGATTCTAATAACATTGGTGGCAGTATTAAGGGTGGGGAATTGGGGGGGGATGTGAAATACACCTAACATAAATTTATCATTTTAATCATTTGCAAGTGTACAATTCTGTTGCATGAAATACGTTCACAGTCGTGCAACCAACACCACCACTCATCTCCAGGACTGTTTGATCTTCTCAAACTGAAACTCGGGCCCCATTAAACACTAACCCCCTGTTCCTCCTTCCCCAGCCCCTGGCCATTGCTGTTCTACTTTGTCTCTGTGAAATTGACAACTCCGAATATCTCAAACGCGAAATCACACAGTATTTGTCATTCTGTGACTGGCGTATTTCACTTAGCATGACGTTTTCAAGGCTTGTCCCTGTCATAGCCCACACTGGTACTTCCTTCCTGTCTAAGACTGTATAGTATTCCATTGTGTGAATGGACCACATTTTGATTATCCATCCATTCAGCTACTGATAATCCCCCGGATTGCTCTCATCTTTGGGGCTACCATGAAAAATGCTGCAGTGAACATGGATGTACATTCACAGTGGTGTATGACCATCACTTCTATCTGGTTCCAGAGAATTTTCATCACCCCAAAAGGAAACCCTGCACCATGAGGACTCACTTCCCATTCCCCCTTCCCCAGCCCCTGGCAACCACAAATCTGCTTCCTGTCTCGTCTCTGTGCATTTGCCTGTCCTGGATGCTTCACCTAAATGGAATCCTACAACATGCAACCTTTTGTGTCTGGCTTCTTTCACCCAGTTTCAAGGCCCTTCTGTGTTCAAGCCGGTGTCAATGGCTTGAGTACTCCTATACAGTTGCATGCTCCAGACTCCGCGTACCAGCTCTAAGAGCAGGCTGATTGATTGTTAAATGTTTGGAAATTTTGGGAGCCTGTTATTTAACCATTGATAGGTTGAAATTGGTCACATATACACCTTGGATATTGTCATATGCTACACATCCTTATGGTTTGGGGGGTTTTCACTGAGATTCTGTTTATAGGCATACCACTGGCTTGAGAACACCCCCATGACCACCATCAGCAGGCCCCCTACAGCTACCTCTGATACATACATACATACTCAGAATAAAACCATGTTCTTGCTGGCTAGTGCTGCTTAAGTGACACCCCAGGCCCCAAGGTCTAACCAGATTTCGTCTGTCTCCTGGCCTTTGCTCCCAGGGGACACTGGCCTCCTGGCTCTTAGGGAGGCCCCAGCTCCAGATGGCTGGGACATTTGTCTGGGTCTGTATCACAGGGGTTCTGGGCCCGATGGATAAGGCAGATGAGCTGCCAGCACCCACTTCAGCCAACAAAGTGGTGGCTCCGTTGCTCAGCACGATGGCTTCACAATCAACGTGGGGCAGGAAGACAGCAAAGTCATTCATCTGATGCCCTAAATCAGTCCCCAGATCCACAACATCAGCACCACCTGGGAACGTGTCGGAAATGCAAAATCTCAGTTCCTGTCTAGGACCTTCTGAATCAGACCCTCTGGGAGTGGGGCCCAGTCACCAGTGCTGTGACCACCCTTGTGGGGTTCTAAGGCTCCATCCGTATCAAAACCCCTGCACCAATGTGATGACCTGGAGAGCCGTCAACCAGGCTGGGACGAAGCTGTGCTTTTTGCTTCCTGCTCCAGAACTCACCATTTCCCACTGACTGGCAAAGTCTCCTACCTAGGCCAGCTCAGTTCAGGCTTCACATTCATTCCTCAGACACAGGTGAATTCTGGGGAGAGAAAGTGATGCCCAGTGATTAGGACCTAGGGCTCTAAAAGGAAAACCAACCAGGTCAATCCTCAACTCCTTCAAGCTGTGTGACCTTGGATGAGTGCTCTAACCTCTCTGAGCATTTGTTTTCTCATCTGTAAAATGGGGACAATAATAGTACCTAGTTCACAGGTGACTTGTCAGGGTAACAGGAGAGAATGTGAAGGGTTTATAGCATAAGCCCTCTGCAAATATAACAAGTGCTCAATAAAAATAGCTGTATGGTTTGAGAGCTATTATCTAAGGACTTTGAGGAAGGGGAATTCGATGTTTGTATGGTGCTTAAGATTTGTCTGCATAATCATTCTGGAGGAGCTTATTTGTAGCAGATACCATTGGTGTCTGTCCCAAATCCCCTTTACTGGGCTGGTGCATTTCTGAGGTGCCTCCAGGGTTAGCTGCTGATAGCTCACAGCTGCCATCAGCTCTGGAAGATTGTCTTTAGCTGAGAGGAGACGCCTCACCTGGGGACAACCTGGGAGGTTACGCCCTCCACCCCTGGGCAGATGTGCCAATGCCTGACCCACGGGAGCCCAGCCCCAGACCTCTGGGTGGGACCATCTCAGTGGCATAATTCACATTCCAGAGCTCCCCGTTGGATCAGATTCCCACAGAAACCACCTCCCCATTTAGCTCGTCCCCCTGCCTCGTCCTGCCGCCCTCACTTCCCAACGGAAGTACTTCCTTAACAAATCATTGCACAAGAATCCCCAATTCATTTTTGCTGAAAGGGAAAGCTTTATCATAAAATTCATTTGAAATCTCAAGGGACCCAGAATAGCCAAAGCAATCTTGAAAAAGAAGAACAAAATTAGAGGCCTGAAACTTCCTGACTTCAAACCTGACTACAGCCTCAAGAAAGACATGAGACCAATGGAATAGAATGGAGAGCTCAGAAATAATCCCTCACGTATACAGCCAAGTGATTTTTGACAAGGGTGCTAAGACCATTCGATGGGGGTGAAGGACAGTCTTCTCAACAACTGGTGCTGGGAAATCTGGACTATTCACCTGCATAATAATAAAGTTGGACCCTCACCTTATACCATATACAAAAGTCAACTCAAAATGGACTGAAGACCTAACCCTATGAAAAGCTCTTAGAAGAAAATGATTTAAAAATGGATAGAAGACTTGAACAGACATTTAGTTCAAAGAAGATATACAAATGGCCAGTAAACACATGAAAAGATGCTCAGTTTCAGGGAAATTCAAATCAAAACCACAATGAGACCCTTTTCCACACCCATTAGAATGGCTTTTATCCAAAAAATGAAGCATAGTAATATTGGCGAGGATGCGGAAACATTGGAACCTTCCTTCACTGATGATGGGAATGTAAACTGGTACAGCTGCCTAGGAAAAGAATATGTAGGCTCCTCAAAAATGAAACATAGAATTACCATATGATCCAGCAATCCCACCTCTGGGTATAGAATCAAAAGAAGTGAAAGCAGGGACTTGACAGATACTTGCACATGTGCGTTCATAACGTTATTCACAACATCCCAAGTGTCCACCAATGTACAAATGGTTTAAAAATTGGGGTATAGGGGTGCCTGGGTGGCTCAGTGGGTTAAAGCCACTGCCTTCGGCTCAGGTCATGATCCCAGGGTCCTGGGATCGAGGCCCACATCGGGCTCTCTGCTCGGCAGGGAGCCTGCTTCCTCCTCTCTCTCTGCCTGCCTCTCTGCCTAGCTGTGATCTGATCTCTCTCTCTCTGTGTCAAATAAATAAATAAAATCTAAATAAATAAAATCTTAAAAAAAAAATTGGGGTATATCCATGCAATGGAATATTATTCAGCCTCGAAAAGGGAAGGACATTCTGATGCATGCTACAACATGAATGAGCCTTAAGAACGTTATTCTAAGTGAAATAAACCAGGCACAAAAGCACTAATACTGTACAACTTCACTTATATGAGCCACCTAGGGTAAGCAAATTCATAGACAGAAAGTTGAATGTTGGTTAGCAGGGCCTGGAGGGAGAGGGGAATGGGGAGTTAGTGCTTGGTGGGTAGAGTTTCAGTCTGGGACAATAAAGCATTCTGGAGCTGGATGGTGGAGATGGTTGCACAACAGTGTGAACATGCCTAATGTCACAGAATTATACACTTACAAAAGGTGAGAATGACAAATTTTGTGTATACTTGACCACAACTGGAAAAAAAAAAGAATCCTACCTCAAGCTCGGCTTTTAAAGGAATCCAATTTATGACCCAATCTTTATACCCAATTTAGAGAAGAGGTACACTGAGGCTCAGAGTGACTGTAGCTATATCTTAGCCAGTGGGGATGATAGTAGTCACTAGCACTCAGGGTTTCTATGAGCATTAAATAAAATAATGATGCACATAAAGACCCCTGATCAAGGAAGAGCATTCATTACCCATGAGGATGTGGGAGAAGGAAGCCAGGAAGGAGTCATGGTGACTTCAACTGAATTATGGTTGAATGTTGGCAATTTTCCATGGTTCAACCTAATAGCAGTGTTTGGTCTTTATGCTAGATGGGCAGAAGCAAAAATATTTCTTTTTTTTTTTTAAAGATTTTATTTATTTATTTGACACAGAGAGAGATCAGATCACAAGTAGGCAGAGAGGCAGGCAGAGAGAGAGGAGGAAGCAGGCTCCCCACTGAGCAGGGAGCCCGATGTGGGCCTCGATCCCAGGACCCTGAGATCATGACCTGAGCCAAAGGCAGAGGCTTTAACCCACTGAGCCACCCAGGCGCCCAGAAGCAAAAATATTTCTGTTGTTGTTTTCTATATAATTGCATATGCTTTAAATATCTCAAAATAAAATATTTTTTCTTTTTTTTCCATTTTCACCATTTTTTTCTTTTTTTATTAACTTATAATGTATTATTTGTTTCAGGGGTACAGGTCTGTGATTCATCAGTCTTACACAATTCACAGCACTCACCATAGCACATACCCTCCCCCATGTCCATCACCCGGCCATCCTATCCCTCCCACCCCCCCTCTCCTCCAGGAACCCTCAGTTTGTTGAGATTAAGAGTCTCTTATGGTTTGTCTCCCTCTCTGGCTTTGTCTTGTTTCATTTTTCCCTCCCTTCCCCTATGATCCTCTGTTTTGTTCCTCAAATTCCTCATATCAGTAAGATCCTATTATAATTGTCTTTCTCTGGTTGACAAAATACTTCTATGGAATAAAAATTATAGTATGTAGGGAGCAACAGAAGGGTTTGGAGGAAGAGCATCCTGTCTTTGGCCAGGAATACTAGGGTTCGATCTGACAGGCATCAGGCGGAACCCTGGTTCCATGTGTCTTGAGCTGCATGACTGGGGGTGAATCACAAGACATCTAGGGCCTTGGCTTTCTTGTCTGGAAAGGGGTGGTCATGATCCCAACCTCAGCAGATAAGTGCATGGAAAACAGCAGCTAGTATAGAGCTGGAACATGAGCTCCATGTTGCTGGACTGTGTTGCTGGTGCTTGAGGGGATGGAGTATTAGCTTTAGGCTTCAGTGGGACCCCACTGCCTACAAACTCCGGGCTCTATGCCCCACACTATGGTTCCAGCCCAAGGAAAGCTTGACGGCTCCAGTTTTCCAGGCCCAGCCTTGTTAGTGACTGGGGGTACAGATATTTACAAAATTGCTGTGATTTCTTCTGTTTTTCTCCTTTCCAAATCCACCAGCAGGCTATGTTCCCCCATGCTTCTGCAATTTGAAGGTTTACCCATTCTATGCCAGAGTCCCAATTATTCTTTGGTGAAATACATGGAAGAATTCAAGTTAACTAATATTAATAATAATAATACCTCAACAGATGAATGGATAAAGAAGATGTGGTCTGTATGCATGATGGAATATTACACAGCCATCAGAAAGGATTAATACCCAACTTTTGCATCAACAGGGATAGGACTGGAGATTATGCTGAGTGAAATAAGTCAAACAGAGAAAGTCAATTATCGTATGTTTTTACTTACTTGTAGAACATAAGGAATAACATGGAGGACATTCGGAGAAGGAAAGGAAAAGTGAAGGATGGGGGAATTGGAGGGGGGAGATGAACCACGAGAGATGGTGGACTCCAAGAAACAAACCAAGGATTTTAGAGGGGAGGGGTTGGGGTGTTGGGTGAGCCTGGTGGTGGGTATTAAGGAGGGCACATATTGCATGGAGCACTGGGTGTTATATGTAAACGATGAATCATGGAACACTACATCAAAAACTAATGATGAATTGTATGGTAAGTAACATAACACGATTAAAAAATTAATTAATAAATAAAATAATAATAATAATAATACCACCACTATGTTTTACTTAGATATTTCTCCTCTTTTACTTTTTTAAAAATTAACATATAATGTATTATTTGCTTCAGGGGTACAGGTCTGCGATTCATCAGTCTTACACAATTCTCACCATAGCACATCCCCTCCCCAATGTCCATAACTCAGCCACCCTAAACCTCCCCCCACATCCCCCAGCAACCCTCAGTTTGTTTCCTGAGATTAAGAGTCTCTTATGGTTTGTCTTCCTTTCTGGTCCCATCTTGTTTCATTTCAGTTTTTCTCTCCCTTCCCCTCACAACCCCTTGCTCTGCCTCTCAAATTCCTCATATCAGAGAGATCATAAATAATTGCCTTTCTCTGATTGACTTATTTTGCTTAGCATAATACCCTCTAGTTCCATCCATGTCGTGGCAAATGGCAAGATTTCAGGGTTTTTTGATGGCTGCATACTATTCCACTGTACGTATACGTGTGTGTATATATATACACACACACATATATATACTTTACATATTTACATATATACATATACATCTTTATATATATACATTTATTTATATATACATATACAAGTATATATACTTTATATATACATCTTTATATATATACTTTACATCTTCTTTATCTATTCATCTGTTGATGGACATCTAGGTTCTTTCCATACTTTGGGTATTGTGGACATTGCTGCTATAAACATTCAGGTGCATGTGCCCCTTCAAATCACTACATTTGTATCTTTAGGGTAAATACCCAGTAGGGGAATTACTGGGTCATAGGGTAGCTCTATTTTCAACTTTTTGAGGAACGTCCATACTGTTTTCCAGAGTGGCTGCACCAGCTTGCATTCCCACCAACAGTGTAGGAGGGTTCCCTTTTCTCTGCATCCTCACCAACATCTGTCATTTCCTGACTTGTTAATTTTAGCCATTCTCACTGGTGTGAGGTAGTATCTCACTGTGGTTTTGATTTGTATTTCTCTGATGCCGAGTGATGTTGAGCACTTTCTCATGTGTCTGCTGGCCATTTGGATGTCTTCTATGCAGAAATGTCTGTTCATGTCTTCTGCCCATCTCTTGATTGGATTATTTGTTCTTTGGGTGTTGAGTTTCATAAGTTCTTTATAGATTTTGGATACTAGCCCTTTATTTGATATGTCATTTGCAAATATCTTCTCCCATTCTATCGGTTGTCTTTTCATTTTGTTGACTGTTTCCTTTGCTGTGCAGAAGCTTTTTATCTTGATGAAGTCCCAATAGTTCATTTTTGCCCTTGCTTCCCTTGCCTTTGGTGATGTTTCTAGGAAGAAGTTGCTGTGGCTGAGGTCAAAGGGGTTACTGCCTGTGTTCTCCTCAAGGATTTTGATGGATTCCTATCTCACATTGAGGTCTCTCATCCATTTTGAGTCTATTTTTGTGTGTGGTGTAAGGAAATACTCTGGTTTCATTCTTCTGCATGTGGCTGTCCAATTTTCCCAACACCATTTGTTGAAGAGATTGTCTTTTTTCCATTGGACATTCTTTCCTGCTTTATTGAAGATTAGTTGACCATAGAGTTGCGGGTCCATTTCTGGGCTCTCAATTCTGTTCCACTGATCTATGTGTCTGTTTTTGTGCCAGTACCATACTGTCTTGATGATTACAGCTTTGTAATAGAGCTTGAAGCCTGGAATTGTGATGCTACCAACTTTGCTTTTCTTTTTCAACATTCCTCTGGCTATTTGCGGTCTCTTCTGGTTCCATATAAATTTTAGGATTATTTGTTCCATTTCTTTGAAAAAAATTGCTGGTATTTTGATAAGGATTGCATTAAATGTGTAGATTGCTTTAGGTAGCATAGACATTTTCACAATATTTTTTCTTCCAATCCATGAGCATGGAATGTTTTTCCATTTCTTTGTGTCTTCCTTGATTTCTTTCGTGAGTACTTTATAGTTTTCTGAATACAGATTCTTTGTGTCTTTGGTTAGGTTTATTCCTAGGTATCTCATGGTTTCAGGTGCAATTGTAAATGGGATTGACTCCTTAATTTCCCTTTCTTCTGTCTTGCTGTTGGTGTATAGAAATGCAACTGATGGGGCTCCTGGGTGGCTCAGTCATTAAGCGTCTGCTTTCAGCTCTGGTCGTGATCCCAGGGTCCTGGGATTGAGCCCTGCATCCGACTCCCTGCTCAGCAGGAAGCCTGCTTCTCCCTCTCCCACTCCCCCTGCTTGTGTTCCCTCTCTCACTGTCTCTCTTTCTGTCAAATAAATAAATAAAATCTTTTAAAAAATGCAATGATTTCTGTGCCATTGATTTTATATCTTGACACTTAACTGAATTCCTCTGTGAGTTCTAGCATTTTTGCAGTAGAGTCTTTTGGGTGTTCCACATAAAGTTTCATATCATCTGCAAAGAGTGAGAGTTTGACATCTTTGCTGGTTCAGGTGGCTTGTATTTCTTTTTCTTGTCTGATTGCTGAGGCTAGGACTTCTAGTATTATGTTGAATTGCAGTGGTGATAGTGGACAGCTCTGCCGTGTTCCTGACCTTAGGGGAAAAGCTCTCAGTTTTTCCCCATTGAGAATGATACTTGCTGTGGGTTTTTCATAGACAGCTTTTATGATATTGATGTATGTACCCTCTACCCCTATGCTGTGAAGAGTTTTGATCAAGAAAGGGTGCTGTACTTTGTCAAATGCTTTTGCAGCATCTATCGAGAGGATCATATGGTTCTTGTTCTTTCTTTTATTAATGTATTGTATCACCTTGATTGATTTGCAGATGTTGAACCAACCTTGCAGCCTGGGAATAAACCCCACTTGGTCATGGTGAATAATGCTTTTATTTTTTATTTTTTATTTTTTTTAAAGATTTTATTTATTTATTTGACAGAGATTACAAGTAGGCAGAGAGGCAGGCAGAGAGACAAGGAGAGGAGGAAGCAGGCTCCCTGCTGAGCAGAGAGCCCGATGCGGGCCTCGATCCCAGGACCCTGAGATCATGACCTGAGCCGAAAGCAGAGGCTTTAACCCACTGAGCCACCCAGGCACCCTGAATAATGCTTTTAAAGTACTGTTGGATTCTGTTGGCTAGTATTTTGGTGAGAATTTTTGCATCCGTGTTCATCAAGGATATTGGTCTGTAATTCTCCTTTTTGATGGAGTCTTTGTCTGGTTTTGGGATCAAGGTCATGCTGGCCTCATGAGTTTGGAAGTTTTCCTTCCATTTCTATTTTTTTAAACAATTTCAGGAGAACAGGTATTAATTCTTCTTCAAATGTTTGGTAGACTTACCCTGGGAAACTGTCCGGTCCTGGGATCTTGTTTCTTGGGAGATTTTTGATGACTGCTTCCATCTCCTTACTGGTTATGGGCCTGTTCAGGTTTTCTATTTCTTCCTGGTTCAGTTTTGGTAGTTTTTATGTCTCTAGGAATGCATCCATTTCTTTCATATTGTCAAATTTGCTGGTGTACATTTGTTTATAATGTTCTTATAATTGTTTGTATTTCTTTGGTGTTGGTTGTGATCTCTCTTCTTTCATTCATGATTTTATTAATTTGGGTCCTTTCTCTTTTCTTTTTTATAAGTCCGGCCAGGGGTTTATCAATATTATTAATTCTTTCAAAGAACCAATTCCTAGTTTTGGTGATTTGTTCTACTGTTCTTTTGGTTTCTATTTCATTGATTTCTGCTCTGATCTTTATTATTTCTCTTCTCCTGCTGTGTTTAGGCTTTCTTTGCTGTTCTTTCTCCAACTTCTTTAGGTGTAAGGTTAGTTTGTGTACTTGAGACCTTTCTTGTTTCTTGAGAAAGGCTTGTATTGCTATATACTTTCCTCTCAGGACTGCTTTTGCTGTGTCCCAAAGATTTTGAACAGTTGTGGTTTCATTTTCATTTGTTTCCATGAATTTTTTTAATTCTTCTTTAATTTCCTTGTTGGCCCATTCATTCTTTAGTAGGATGCTCTTTAGCCTTCATGTATTTGAGTTCTTTCCAACTTGCCACTTGTGGTTGAGTTCTACTTTGAAAGCATTATGATCTGAAAATATGCAAGGAATTATCCCAATCTTTTGGTACCAGTTGAGATCTGATTTGTGACCCAGGATGTGATCTATTCTGAAGAATATTCCTTGTGCACTAGAGAAGAATGTGTATTCTGCTGCTTTGGGATGTAATGTTCTGAATATATCTGTGATGTCCATCTGGTCCAGTGTGTCTTTATTTAAAGCCTTTATTTCCTTGTTGATCTTTTGCTTAGATGATCTGTCCATTTCAGTAAGGGGGTTGTTAAAGTCCCCTGCTATTATTGTATTATTGTCAATGTATTTCTTTGATTTTTTAATTAATTGTTTATATAATTGGCTGCCCCCATGTTAGGGGCATAGATAATTAAAATTGTTAGTTCTTCTTGTTGGACAGACCCTTTAAGTACTATATAGTGTCTTTCCTTGTCTCTTATTATAGTCTTTGGCATAAAATCTAATTTATCTGATAATAAAGATTGCCACCCCAGCTTTCTTTTGATGTCCATTAGCATGGTAAATTGTTTGCTACCCCCTCACTTTAAAACTGGAAGTGTCTTTGGGTCTGAAATGAATTTCTTGCAGACAGCATATTGATGGGTCTTGAAGGTAACCATTCTGATACCTTGTGTCTTTTGATTGGGCATTTAGCCCGTTTACATTCAGGGTAACTATTGAAAGATATGAATTTAGTGCCATTGTATTGTGTGTAAAGTGACTGTTACTGTATATTGTGTCTGTTCCTTTCTGGTGTGTTACTTTTAGGCTGTCTCTTTGCTTAGAGGACCCCTTTCAGTATTTCTTGTAGGGCTGGTTTGGTGTTTGCAAATTTTTAGTTTTTGTTTGTCCTGGAAACTTTTTATCTCTCCTTTTATTTTCAATGACGCCTAGCTGGATATAGTATTCTTGATTGCATGTTTTTCTTGTTTAGTGCTCTGACTATATCATGCCAGTCCTTTCTGGCCTGCCAGGTCTCTGTGGATAGGTATGCTGCCAATCTAATATTTCTGCTGTTGTATGCAAACCTCTTGTCCTGAGCTGCTTTCAGAATTTTCTCTTTGTCACTGAGACTTGTAAATTTCACTATTAGATGATGGGGTGTGGACCTATTTTTATTGATTTTGAGGGGGGTTCTCTGTGCCTCCTGGATTTTGATGCTTGTTCCCTTTGCCAAGTTAGGGAAATTCTCTGCCATAATTTTCTCCAATATACCTTTTTCCCCTCTTTCTTCCTCTGGGATCCCAATTTTTCTAATATTGTTTCATCTTATGGTATTACTTATCTCTTGCATTCTCCCCTCATGGACCAGTAATTGTTTATCTCTCTTTTTCTCAGTTTCTTTATTCTCCATCATTTGGTCTTCTATATCACAAATTCTCTCTTCTGCCTCATTTATCCTAGCAGTCAGAGCCTTCATTTTTTATTGCACCTCATTAATAACTTTCTTGATTTCAACTTGGTTAGATTTTAGTTCTTTTATTTCTTCAGAAAGGGATTTTATTTCTCCATAAAGGGATTCTCTAGTATCTGCCATGCTTTTTTCAAGCCCACTAGCACCTTAATAATTGTCATTCTGAACACTAGATCTGACATCTTACTAATGTCCATATTGATTAGGTCCCTAGCTATTGGTACTGCCTCTTGTTCTTATTTTTTGAGGTGAGTTTTTCTGCCTTGTCATTTTATCCAGGTAAGAATAGATGAATGAGAGAACAAAATACTAAAAGGGTAGCAAGAAGCCCAGAAAAGTATACACTAATGAAATTGGAAGAGACCTGAAACTGTGGGGAGAAGAAATGGGAAGGATATATATATATTTTAGACTGGTGAATAAACAGAGCCACACACTTGATTTTGGGTGTATTTTGGCCTGTTAGAAGAAACTGCCTCCCAAAATTTTAAGGAAAGAAAAACTTATATATATGCAAAAATAAGGGTAAACACGATGAAGGGATGGAATATGACTGTAAAGATGAAAATTTAAAAAAGATTCTAAAAAAGGAATTGATAAGATCAGAAGTTGGTTGAAAAAAGAGGAAAGAATATGATCAGGCTGGGCACTAGAACAAAGCCATGTGCTAGACTTAGGGTATATTTTGATCTGTTAGAAAAAGCTGTATCCCAAAATTTTAAAGAAAGAAAAACCTATAGGTATACAAAAAATAAGGTTAAATACAATGAGGGGATAGAATATGACCATAACAGTGAAAATTTAAAAAGATTTTTAAGAAAGGTATTGATTAGATAAAATAGTTTAAAAAGGTTAAAATAGGAAAGAGGAAAAATAAAAAAAATTAGAATAAGAAAAAAATAAAATTTTAAAAATTTAACTTTGAAAGACTACAGGATCATGGGAAAGAAGCCATGAATTCTATGTGTTGTATTCCCCCAGCTCTGGAGTTCTGCAGTTCTCATTGACTGGTGAACTTGGTCTTGCCTGGATGTTTTTTCTGGTCTTCTGGGGGAGGGGCCTGTTGCTGTGATTCTCAAGTGTCTCTGCCCGAGGCAGAATCGCACCGCCCTCGCCAGGGGCCAGGCTACGTCATCAGCGCAGGTTCGCTCTCGGGAGCTTTTTGTTCCCTGACCGCTTTCCAAACCGCGATGGAGGCCGGGACTGAAAATGGCGGCTCCCAGTCTCCGACCCGGAGGAGCCGAGAGCTCGGGGGGCCTCAGTCCTCAGCGCGCCTCAGAGAAAAGCTGTCCATCCCTCCCGTGTCCCTGGTCTCCGGCCGCTCTCCGAGCTCACCCGGCCTGTGACCGAGCGTCTATCTCTGGCGCGCGGCCCCGTTTAGAATCTCCGAACCCGGCAGATTCCTGCAGCCCCTCCCGCACCGCTGCTTCCGGAGGAGGAAGGAGGGGTCTCCCCGGGTCTGCCGCCCGTGGGGTCCCCGCTCACAGAGCAGTGGCCCGGCTGTGCCTCGGATCCCAGCCCAAGGTAACACCGCGCTGAGAGCCCAGTGCTCAGCTCCGTCTCTGCAGCCGGCTTCCCCCCTCTGAGACCTGGGAGCTCTGCCGCACTCGGACACCCCTGGTCTTTCTGTGACGCCACGGGTCCTGAGACCACACTGTCCCCGCGAGGGGGCTGCCACTTAGCCTCTGGGGCAACGTCCCTCAGTGGAGCCGACTTCTAACAGTTCCGAGCCTGTGCTCCGCTGCTCGCTCCCTTGCCGGGAGCCGGCCCTCCCCCTGCGGTTTCTCTTCCCGTATATCACCTCAGATTCACTTCTCCGCACGTCCTACCTTCCAGAACGTGGTCACTTTTTTGTTGCTAGAATTGTTGCTCTTCTTCTCTTCAGTCTTCTGTTGAGTTTATAGGTGTTCAGAATGGTTTGGTAACTATCTAGCTGAACCCCTGAGATCTGACGATACACAGGTCTCCAGTCCTCCGCCATCTTGCTCCTCCCATCCTCTTTTACCTTGTTAAAGCGTTGCCCAAATTTGCCCCCTTGCCCTTTCATGCCCGTGACACCCCAGACTTCTTTTGTCGATGCCTTGATAGGAATGGGCAGTACTCATTTAATATTGCTCTCTGGAGGTGCCTGGTGGCTCAGTCAGTTAAGTGTCTGCCTTCAGCTCAAGTCATGATCTGAGGGTCCTGGGGTCAAGCCCTGCATCAGGCTCCCTGCTCAGTGGGGAGTCTGCTTCTCCCTCTCTTGTGTGTGTATTCTCTTGCTCTCTCTCTAGCACTTGCTCTCTCTCTCAAGTAAATAAATTATATATATATATATATATATATATATATATATTATATTTAAAATATCACTCTGTCCTGTGATGGGAGGGACAGGTCCATCCTGTCTCTGTTCTATCCCCAAAACCCAGCAAAGGGCAGGCAGGCAGCAGGAGTTCTGTGTTTAGGAGCGAGGGAGTTGGAAGGTAATTTCACTGTTGAGCCCTAGATGAAGAGATTGCTGCTCAAAGAAACAAAGGCTTGTCCAGAGAAACAAGAAAATAGCATAATTCAAAGGAATGTATTGCAAAATGGAGTCGTGGGTTTCAAACTCAAAAGCCTACAAGGTTAGACAAATGGGTAAGTGCCAAGTAAGAGGAACACAGAACACATATATGGCTAAGTGGCAAGATACCCTCAGGGGTAGAAGTAATTTAGAGAGAAAGAGACTGTGGTCAACCATGGTAGAACCTGTCTAGAGGGAGGACAGACCTACCCACATGGCTCCTTTACATGAATGTGGGCCCCAGATGACCAGATACTCTGCTCTTTTTTTTTTTTTAAGTAGTCTCTCAACACAGTGTGGAGCTCAAACCCACAACCCTGAGATCGAGAGTCACGTGCTCTACTGACTGAGCCACCCTGGTGCCCTAGATACTGTACTTTTTGAAGAGACATGAGGAATCTGGCTTTTTACAATAGTTTCCCCAATTTAAAAACATGGGCATCCACATTAAGTTAAAAAAAACTGTGGGCAGTTTTTTGTGGACATAATGTAACCCCTAGGTGACCCAATTGTTACCTTTGTTCCATACAGAGAGATAAATCTAAATTCTGAAACATGTGATTCCAAACAGTATTTACATCTAGAACAATGATATCCTCTTTCATATGCCTAACATGTGAGTAGGGTCCCCCTGGAATTGTGCAGTGCCCAACTTATACAAATGTATGTGGCAGCCCTGATATGTAACTCTTGGAGCTGTCACACCCCCCACCAGTCCAATTCAATAGAAATGCCGACGCCCCTCACCCAACATCCATTCTATTCTCTGGACCACAAGGAAAAGCCTTTCACCTGTCTTGGGCCCAAGAGCTGTGCAGCAAGGCCATCAAAGGGAAGTTCTAGGTATCGTGACCATATTTGCTCTGTCCTCTAGGGTGGTGAAATTCCGTCGCACGGGTGAAAGTGCAAGGTCAGAGGATGACACGGCTTCGGGAGAGCATGAGGTCCAGATTGAAGGGGTCCGCGCGGGCCTAGAGGCTGTCGAGCTGGATGATGGGGCAGCTGTGCCCAAGGAGTTTGCCAATCCCACTGACGGTGAGAGGGTTCTGCAGTTGGGACATCAGCCTGGACACAGTCAGGGGCTCTGAGGTGCCAGAGTTACCTCCCCAGATGGTACTCTCAGAGACATCTAGTGAAGGGGCAGGTAGGAGGCCCCGGAGGGCACAGAGGTGCCGCTGGAAGTGTGGGCTGGGCCTGCATGGCTTCTTCCAGCAGATAAGGTTACATCACAATCCCCACCAGTCAGCTTCATTGCATAACACTCACTGAGGACTGCGGCAACAATGATGGTGATGATGGTGATGATGGTGATGAAGATGACGGTGGTGGTGGTGATGGTGTTGATGGTGGTGGTGGTGATGATGATGATGATGGTGGTGGTGATGGTGATGATGGTGAGAAAGAAGAGGATGATGATGGTGGTGGTGATTATGCTGATGATGGCAAGGCTGATGACAACACTGGTGGTGGTGGTGATAGTCCAATGATGATGGTGGTGGTGATGACGGTGATAATGGTGGTGATGGTGGTGATGATGATGGTGGTGGTGATGGTGATGATGGTGGTGGTGATGGTGATGATGGTGGTGGTGGTGGTAATGATGATGATGATGGTGAGGACGAGGGGGATGATAGTGAGGATGATGATGGCGGTGGTGACGAGGGTGATGATGACCATGGTGACAGGAGCAACTGACATTGGCTGAGGATTTGCTCTGGGCCAGGCACTGTGTGAAGCACTTTACACATAGGACCCATTTAATCTTCACACCGGTTCCAGTCGGAATTATTATGTTCATCTTCCCCATTTTGCAGAGGAGAAAATGGAAGCACAGAAAGACTCAGTATCTTGCTCAGGGACACACAGCCAAAAATGAGCGAAGCTGGGTCCCCAGCCAGGCCATCTAGCCTCTGAGCACATATTCTAACCCATGACCTTGTGCTCCTCCGAGTAGGGCTTGTCAAACAAGAGACCTGCAGTGGGGCCGTTGGACCTGGTCTCCCCTCACACGGGATGCTGATGGACGAAAACATTCCTTGCATTCCCGAAAGGCCCCAGATTCCCACTATGAGAGAGGGTTAATTTCTTACACCCAAAGCCTGGTTGGGGTGGGAGATCCAAGGAGGCAGTGGCCAGGGAGGCGGCAGACAGTGGGTGGGAGCCGCAGCTTTAGTCCCAGGCTGAGCTGGGCTCAGCTCCCGGAGTTACAGTGCGGCCGCTGGGTGGCGCCGGGCAAGTCCATGTCCTCCGCAGCTTGGAGCTGGGACCCGGCCTGAACTAATAGCTGGAACAGGGACTGAATGGGATAGGGTACATCAAGGTCTTCATGCAGTGCCTGGTTCACGGTCAGCAATCAGACACGTATCATTAGTTTATGTATTCCCCTTCTTATTACGGCTGACTCTCCAGGGTTCACTCTGCTTTCTCCTCGGCATTTTTTTGCTGGAGGAAACCAGCCCCTGCTGATGTGATAAACACCAGCTCCCACTTCTGGAGAGAATTATGATTGATGCGAGAGGCCCATGATGGAAATTCTACAAAGATGACAACTCCCAGCAGGGGCTGATGAGAGCCTCAGAGGCAGCCCACAGAAGGGCCATCCAGCGCGCTCTTTTAGTATTTTTATTTTGTGATTAGCTTTTTTTGGAAACCCCTGTAGATTTACAGAAAGGTTGCAGACATCGTTCAGAGAGCTCTCACCCGGCCAGTGTGCATTTGTCAAAAGGGAGGAAAGAACACTAGTCCCATGCTATTGACTAATCCCCAGACTTCATTCATTCAGACTTCACCAGTTTTTTCCAGCAGTGCTGTTGCAGGACACTGTCCAGCCTATTAGATTGTGTTTGGTCTTTCTGTATTTTCCCAAAACACTTATTAGCGTATCAATTATATCCTACTTTTTCTGAGCACACCAATAACACACGTTCCTTCGGAAAGCATTTCAACATGAGAGAAAGGTACCAAGTGGGAAAGTGAGTGCCAGCCTCAAAGACGACTCTGTTAAACAGTTTGTGGACTTTCAGTCTTACTTCCCCTGTGTGCATGGCGCGCACACACACAAACACACACACATCTAATTTTATCACAAAGACCTCTCTTAATGACACATACCTCTCCCCAGCTACGTTTTTGACTTCACGATATAATGTGGACAGCTTTCCATCTGAGTGCAGTGGCATTTTGCTTTTTAAAAATCTCTTTCTTTCCCAAGTACGGAAACAATCCATTGTCAAAGAGAGCTGAAATCTCATAAGAGCTCTCCCTTCCTCTCTCCAAACACAACAAAAATGAAACTGTAATGTGAAGTTCAGTATACATTCCATGCAACAACACATACATACATCCATCTGCATACATGTACACACAGGCGTGTACATTTCCAAGAAGAGAACCATACCATATAGGTCGCGCATTTTGCTTTGTTTTTAAAAATTAATTAACAATATGTTGGGTGCATCTTCCTATATCTGCACATTCCTTTTAACAGGCAGGTCATATTTCATAATGTGCATATATATACATGTATATAGGATTATGATACATATAATAATTTATCTAACCCCTTTTGATAGACATTCTGGGTTTTCCCGTTTTCCCTTTTACAAACAATGTTGCCGTGGACTTTGTAGCAAGGCATCTGTTCCCAAGTGCAGGAATGTATCTTTAGGACATTTCTCAAAGCAGCGTGCCCTGCCTTTACTAAGTTTAGCTATAGACCGCCCCCCCCACCCCAGACTTCCCCACATGAAGATAACTGCGGGATGCACTCATTCCTTCCTCCACTCTCCCTCTCTCCTTTCCAGATACTTTCATGGTGGAAGATGCGGTGGAAGCCATTGGGTTTGGAAAATTTCAGTGGAAGCTGTCTGTTCTCACCGGCTTGGCTTGGGCAAGTATTTCCGGGGGCGGTGGCCTCACATTCAGTCTCCAGGAAACCTCATGCTACTCAACTGGCTTCCAGGGGCCACAAGGAAGGACATAGTTCCCTCCACATGGAGTCTTTGCTTGAATCAACAAAAGTTTATGTTGAATGATCCTGGAGATCATGAAGATCTGCCCTTGGCAGGAGTTTGGGGGTAGTTGGCAATTGCCCTGGAGGTGGATTTGAAACTTCTGGCTAAATTAAGGGGTTCTCAACCATTTGGGACTCAAGGCTGCCATAAGATGATGATGTTGTCTTTGGAGCTCACTCTAGATAAACATGCACAAATAAAAATGTGCCTCCTGCTTTAAGAGGTTCATGATCCCTTGTTAAAAAATCCCCTAATCCACCCCTAGCGAAGAACACAGCTAGACCTTTAATACAACTGAAACTGACTTTTTTGAAGGCTGCAAGAGAGTGACCAGACTACCCATTTTTTTTCAAATGGATCTCCAGTTTCCCCACATCATTGTCCCCCCCTAATTAAAAAAGCCACCTGCATTATCTGTCACATTCCCATGGCCATGCGGGTCTGCTTCTGGTCTCTCATTTCTGTCTCGTCTCATACAGGTACCATGATGTGTAATTACTGGGACTTCCTGGTACGTGTTAATATATTAAAAGGTCATACTTACTAAATACAGTGATGGTTCTGCCTGAGGTTTATAAACCAAAGATAAACTGGTCTTTCACTGAGCTAAAGAGAAAAGATCATTGTCTCTCTACCTCTACAAAAAGTTTTTCTCAGACTTTAAAAATAGAATGTCTCCTCACTTCATTTGGGGAATGCCTCTATTGTTTTATTTATTTTTTAGAAGATTATTGATTTTATTTATTTATTTGAGAGAGAGAGAGAGAGAGAGAGAGAGAGAGAGAGAGAGAGAGTATGAGCACAAACAGGGGGGAGAAGCAGACTCCTCGATGAGCAGGGAGCCCAACTCAGGGCTCCATACCAGGACCCTCGGGATCATGACCTGAGCCGAAGGCAGATGCTTAACCCACTGAGCCACCCAGGTGCCCCTGCCCCTTTGGTTTTAAAGGCAGAAAGACACACAGAATGTTAACTGCCTGTTGGTCAATTCCTGCGTGGTACTCCTACTGTTTGAACTACTGGACCTTTCAGTGTGTTTCTGATATGCAGCAGGGCACTCAACAGCCAGTAGAAGAAGAGGGTTCTGCATGCCCTCTTGGGGGTTGTGGACTTGGCGCAACGGGCCCCAGCCCTGGGGAATTCCTGGCCTTACGATGTTTGCTTCCTCCCTGCAGATGGCTGACGCCATGGAAATGATGATCCTCAGCATCCTTGCCCCACAGCTGCACTGCGAGTGGAGACTCCCCAGTTGGCAGGTGGCATTGCTGACCTCGGTAGGCAGCCCTGCAGCCCTCTCCTGCATGCACGATCGGGACCTCCCCTGGGGCGTTCTGTGGGGTGTCTCCCTCTCTTGCTGCAGCCAAGGGCTCAGCAGGAAAGAATGAAGCCCCAGTTGGAAACCATGCGAGGTCCCCCCCACCCCTGGGACCCCGCGACCTGGGGTCCCAGACCATCTGCGCAGTTGCTGGGAAGTTGGAACCCATCTGCTCATAAACCTTATAACCTCACTTGATGGCAAAATAGAGACGCCAGTTTCTCTCGCACGAGGGTGATCTGAGGATTGAAACATCTCCATTCCTGACACATAGTAGATGTTTAATAAATGGTAGGGAGCGCTGCACCCTGAATGAAGACTTGAGGGAGAGTGATGGAGAACTCAATATTTGTTAGGGGAGTCCAGCGGCAACCCTCTGAAAGGGAGGGGAATGGCCAGGCTGGATAGGAGGCTAATAATAATGGTACAAAAGCTAATATTTCTTGAGCTCTTACCATGCAAAGGGCTTTACATATATTGCATGCAATCTATGCATGATATATATTGTGCTCTTTAATCCTCAAAACCCTAGGAGGTAGGTTCTATTATTAGCTGAAGAAAATGAGGCACAGAGGGGTTAAATCACTCAGGAAGGTCACACAGCCAGTTACTGGCACAGTACAGTAATCGCTAACCAGGACCTCCTCTCAGAATCCTGTAACTGTTCTGGAACAGCCTTCAGCAGTCAGGCCTGATATTAGCAGTAAAGCTGTGCAGCCCCATGGGAGGAGTTTTATAAATGCATACACTTGATTTTGTGGTTTAGTCACCTAGATGCGTGTGTGACCTTGAGTGAGGGGCTTTATGGCTCTATTTCATCTCCTGCAAAATGGAGGTGATGTCACCTGTTTTTCTGCAAATGAGCAGCAAAAATATACAGTGCCTAGGACATGGTAGGGTTTGCATGCTTGACATTTCTCTCTTGTGTTCTTGATTCTCACTGATACCCCCAAAGCATACCCACAGGGCTGTGTTTTTGCAATGTGGAGCCTTCCTTGGTTCTGACAATCATTTTGTTTGTAACAAACAAACCATTTACTGAGCATTTACTATGTTCCAGACTCTGTGCTAAGGGTCTGGCATACATTATCTTTTTAGCCTTCCCAACCCTGTGAAAGAGGTGCTTTTATCACTCCCATTTCCACAGATAGCGAAACTAAGGCTCAGAGAGGTGTGATGACTTGCCCAAGTTCACACAGCCCAGCCTGAAAGAGGCACAGGCAGAATTGAAATCCAGGTCTGTAAGACTCAGAGTCCCCGTTCCCAGCCACTGTCCTGGACTACTTCCTTATGGTATAAAATTTGGACTCATGGGCTGGGTGAAGTTGTGAAGTTTCATGGCCAAGCTTCTGTGGAAAAGTTAGAGTGTGGCAGGAGTTTCTTTACATAAGGAGGATAAGAGAAAGTCACACTGCTGTCGTAGGAAATACGGTGCAAGATTACCATAATTACTGTGGTATAAACTAGTGTTCTGCTGTGCCTTGGTCTCTCCCTCCAGGGAGGGAAAATAGGGGGATGACATGTTTGCAGGGGATGCTTAATTCTTCCAGGGTGCAGCATTATCCCTTAGCACATGATTAAGACAACACTTCACCCCAAGACAGCAGTCTTCAAACATTTTTCTTCTAGGTTATCTAGAAAAGAATGTTATGAAAACTATGCAGGCCCCAGGACTCTCTTGGATTTTAAAATTGACATTAAATGTCTGTGTTCTATTTTTACTTTTAAAGCTTTTTTGACAATAAATGTTCTTACCTTTTTTTTTTTTATCTTTTTAAAGTTTTATTTATTTAAGTCATCTCAACACCCAGTGTGGGGCTCGAACTCACAATCCTGAGATCACGAGGTGTATGCTCCTCTGACAGAGCCAGCCGGGTGCCCCAATATTAAAGGCTTTTAAAATTGTAGGTTGCAGATTCGATGATTTCTGCTGTATTGAAATATTTTAAAAATTAATTAAAATTTCATATCACTTTTTAAAATGTGCCAAATGGAATCGAAATACTTATCTGATACCCTCTGTCTTCTGTTTTAAAATAACATGAATAAGGTCTTCAGAAGTAATGTTTTCTTCTTGGACTAGAATTTCCATTCCATATCTCCATGTTTTATCATAGCAGTGTTTTACTCTGCTCGAAAGCATGCCATTTATCACCTGTCAGAATTTTCTGGGACAGAATGCATAAATTTTAAATTACTGTTTTTAATTTTCTGAGCTCATAAGGCTCATCAGTGTTGACATTTTTCTTTTTTTTTTTTTTTTAAAGATTTTATTTATTTATTTGACAGAGAGAGAGAGAGATCACAAGTAGGCAGAGAGGCAGGCAGAGAGAGAGGAGGAAGCAGGCTCCCCGCTGAGCAGAGAGCCCGATGCGGGCCTCAATCCCAGGACCCTGAGATCATGACCTGAGCCGAAGGCAGAGGCTTTAACCCACTGAGCCACCCAGGCACCCCTGACATTTTTCTCCTGCACTGAGTTATCATGATAGTTTTTAGTAATATGCAATAGATCAAAACAAGAAAGAATTACTTTTGATAAATAATGATTAAACACAAATGAATTTTCATCAGGAATCTACCTTATAAATGAGTGGCGTGGAGCATCTCCCAATTACATCCCATATTCTTGGATGAGGACTTTCTACTAAAGTGAGATAGGGCTTAGCAGCCATTCCTTTCCTATTTTTCATTTTTACTTCGTTTCATATAAAAATCGAGGGGGAACTGAAGGAGTTTTGTAATAACTCAATAAACTAATGCCACTTGATTTTTTTCCAGCAACTTCCAAGTTGTATGCTGAAGAGCACACAGTAACTGCTTATGAAAGATTATTTTTAGTGATCTAATTTGCTGACAGCTTGATTAGGCTCTCTTTCAATTTGGTTAAAAATACTAAAAAGGAATTGGAAGCAAGATGACTCGCACAGTGATTTGTAACTTGTCATTAGTGTCCCTTTGGAGGTGTCCTAGAGGGTTTAACTTTGAAGCATTGCCCTGGGAGGTGAAGGTAGTGAGAAGCGGGAGGGGGGGGTGGTTGAGAACGGAAGAGCAGGGCAGGGAACAGGCGAGACCCCTAGCGTGTTCTCAGGACAGAGTCTGTATGGAAGTTGAGGACTTGGAAATTAATTCCTTTAAAATTAGCCATGTCTGGTTGGAGCACCTGCCTCTGTGTCACCCCCGTTTGCAGCCCGCTGCCGTACGACATGCTTGTGCTCGGGATCAGACAGCACTGGGCAGTGCCTTCACCTCTTTGGGCCTCAGTTGCCTTATCTGCAAAATGGGGATGATAATGGCATCCACCTCGTAGGGCCACCGTGAACATTAGGTAAGATGAGAGTACAAAGCGATTAGCGTGCTGTCCTACACGTGGAGAGGACAAGGATAGGACACAGGGATGAAAGCTCCACTCAGCCTTCCTGGGTTTCAGACCTGGCTCTTTCCCCGCCCGCCCCCACCCCGGGGTACAGAGCAGATTTCTTAACCCTCTGAGCCTCAGGCTCCCCATCTATAAAATGGGTAAAGTAAATCAAACCCCATCGGCTCTATTCAAAAATCAACAAGGTAACAGTGAGTTGCGAGGCACACTGTGAGCACTCCATGGGTGTTTCCTCTTACAGATAGCTTACGGTTCTCATCCCAACCTTCTGTCTTCTGTCTCTTGCACCCTCCAAACTCTACCTTTGATCTTGTCTTAGCAACAGGGCAAGACATTTCTTTGGTACGGTGAGAAATTCGTAAGAGGCTAGCTCTGTGATTATACTGCCTGATTCCAGCCCAGGTTGTACTGTTTACACCTGCATGACGCTGCCCAAGGGACGTCCCCTCTGTCAGTCTCGGTCTCCTCGTCTGTCCCCTGGGGATAATGATATCATCCACCCCCACAGGATTGCTGTGAGGCTTAAACAGTAGCATGAAGCGCACAGAATGGGATTTGCACCTTGGATCTCAGCCAGTGTCGGCTCATTAGTGTTCCCGGGATATGACATCACAGGTTCATGTCATTGTTCCTTTTCTCTGCGATGCTCCTTGTCACTGTCTAACAGACCCTGTCTCCCTATCCACAGGTAGTCTTTGTCGGCATGATGTCCAGCTCCACGCTCTGGGGAAACATCTCAGACCAGTACGGCAGGAAAACAGTAAGGCGACCTCTCCAAAGTGCATGTCCTCTGGGTTCTCTCCATGCAGCAAAATGGCGCTGCTTAGCATTTGGGAGGCCCAATTAGCTCTGTCGAAATGCAGTGAGAAGACATTGCTCTGAGGGCATGGACTCTCGAAATCACACGTGCCTAGTGGGGCTCAAGCGTGTACATTTCAGAATGTAGAAGATGCTATTGGTGCCCTTCCCGGTCCCCTTGGCACTCACCATTCCCTTACTCGAGGCTTGGGGGAGTCAGGGGCTGGTAGATAAAGACGTCAACTTTCTTGCACTAAATGAATCATCTCTCAATCCCAGCAACATTGAGCTCCAGGGCCCACTGTGGGAACCTGTCTGCCTTCCCCACCCCTCCTGGGATCACCACCTAAATATATTGTTTGTACTAGGATTCTTGTGTCAGGGTCTGCTTTGGGGGAAGCCCAGCCTCAGATATGACATGAAATGGATTTGTAAACTAGAAGGAAGGAGAAGACTTACAGGTCTGGCATCGCATTGCGCTCTTACTGTTTTCTTTGTTAACTTCATTGTCCCCTTTGTACTTTACGCTGCTCTTGCTTCGCTAGGCTGCCCCTGGGTTCTTTGAATGCTTCAGCAGGTGAAGCTACAGTCCTCCAAACTATAAACTTGGGCCTGATGGGAGAAAAGACCTCTATAGATCTAGGCAAGCTCTTTTTGGTTAGGTGCCCCGCTCAGGACTAGTAGTGCGATTCTGAGTGATCACACCCCCTGTCTGCTTTATTGTTCTCTTTCCTGGACTCCCCTCCTCTGTCTGCAGTTTCCCCAAGGCAGGGTGTTGTAGCTGGTTACATGCTTGGGCTCTGGAATCAGGTGGATCTGGGAACAGTTGCGACCCTGCCACCTCAGGCTATGTGACCTCAGGCAAGTGAATTGACCTCTCTGAGCATCAGTTTCCTCCTCTGTATAAAGAAAAAAATAACAGAGTCTACACTAGAGGGTTCATTGAGAGCCTAGGTGTGAATGGCTTTGTACAATGCCAGGCACATCATAGGCACAGGACACTTGTGAGCTGGCATTGCAATGATGGCATTTCTAACAAGTTCCCAGGGGATGTTGATGCTGCTGGTCTGGGGCGCATACCTTGAGAACTGACTTAGACTATTGGAGAGATCTAAACAAACTTAGAATTCTGTTAGGGAGGACGAAGGGGAATATAGGGATGCTGAGGAGATAATAGGCGGGGTGCACTGTACCCATCATGCCACAGACTGGAAATAACACAGTGCCTTGTATGGCGGGCCCTGTGCCAAGCATGACACATGCCTTAGCTCACCCAAACCCCAATACTGTGATCAATCTGATTTTACAGAAGGGGAAACTGAGGCACTGAGTGTGGGCAACTTGCCCAAGCCACACAGTTTGCATGTCACAGAGCTAGGTCTCACTCCTTCTAAGTCTAGACTCTTGCCTTATCCATGATGCTACTGGCTTGAATCCATAGACGCTCAATCAATGTATGTTGGCTCAACGAATGGTCGGATGGATAGATGGATGGTTGAGCAGTGCGGTCCAGCTGCAGCCCCTCCCACTGTGGCTGGACAGGAAACCACGTGGGCCCGCAGGCACCTGGGAGACATGGTCTTATAAAACCACCGAGAAGTGGCTGGGGCAGGACCAGAGGTGACCAGGCTGGGAAACCAGCCACAGCCATTGTAGCACAGGGGCTCTTGGTTGGTTTTAGAGGCTGGGGAGGTCAGTTGGGAAGACCTCTCTGGGCCTCCCAAGGAGACTAGAACCTGGATGACTCTGGTTTTCAGGCGGTAGCTCTCTAAACTCTGCCCATACACCGCCTCCCACCCTCTCCCTTTTTCTGGAGGGTGTAAGTCATTGCTTTAGCCATTTTCTGGTTGGAAGATAGAGCAGAGCCAGAGCTGGAGAGAAGGAGGGAGGGAGCAAGGGAGGAAGGGAGGGAGGGATAGAAGAAAGGATGGATAGAAGGGAGGGAGGATAGAAGGAAAGGAAGAATGCAGGAAGGAAGGAAAGAAGGAAAGATGGGAGGGAAAGAGGCAGGGAGGGAGGGAGGGGAAACACCTCTTAAAATACAGCAGAGCCATTCTTGGGTAGCTTCAGCATTGAAAACTGTAAATGTGTGGCTGAGGCTGTCCCTAATTAGCCTTTGCAATGTTAAAATAATCAACGGAGAAAGCTCTTCTAAAGTCTTCACATGGCCTGTTCCTGTGCAGACTGGGCACAGGGTGGACGACTTGGCCCTCTGTCTCTGGCTAAAAACATTTTTTATTTACTTGTTCTTGAGGCAAACATGCATCTGCACACACAAAATATGCAGCAATCCATAACAAAGAACTTTACTGTGCCCCAAATTCTCTTACCCCATTGCTGAATCACGAAGCCATGAGGAATGGGGCAGGGTGGGGAGAGTGACAACACCTGCATTTGGAGCCTCGGTCTGCCACTGGGTGACTAAAGCAAGTTACTCGCCCTTCTTGGGGCCTCAGTTTCCTTATTTATGTCAGGGAAGAGTGGGTTAGTAATAGCTGATAGTAACAGCTATCATTTATTGAGTTCCTGAAACTAGAGGGCAGATGGGTTTGTCGTCCCTTGTGTCTGTTCTAATATTTCGGTAGTGGATGCCAGACACATGGATTTGATGAGTGGGAAGGATCAGTGTGATGGTGCTGTGATCGATTAGTGATGTCTGCCAGGGCCAGGAGGGTGGCCAGGTCAGTGCTGCAAACCCCATGAGGGAGGTTGCTCTGCCTGTTTTGCTCCTCAAGGTGGCCCCCGGGCTCCCGGCAGAGGGCCTTCCTTATAGCAGACACTCCATAAAGACTTCTCAAGTGGCTGAGTTGGATAGATGAAAATCAGGTCTCCTTGTTACCACTTTCTGCCACTCTCTCATCCTCTCCAGACCAGCAAGGGACTTTACTGATGAGTATTCTGTGTTTACGGAGAAGCCCCCAAAGGTCACGAGCTTATGATACGTACATCCCTCAGAAGAGCATGCTCATTCTGCCGTTAAGATCAGGTGCACCTACCCTGTTCCCAGGAGGGAGCTCTATAGAATGTAGATGTCTTTGTTTTAAGAAAAGGAGAAAACTAAAGCTCAGATTTTAAAAAGATTCCTAGATGTGTTTTCACTAATGCCATTTACTGAAACTTGTGAGTTCTGAACACATTTTGGCAACTTCTAGAACAGTAGTTCTCACCAGGGGAGGGAGTAGGGCAGATTTTTGTCTCCCCCTTCCTCCCAAGGGACACTCAGCAATGTCTGGAGATGTTTTTTTAGTTGTCACAACGGAGGGGAGGGGTGCTCCTGGCATCTAGTGAGTCAGAGATTCTGCTTGATTTCCAAAAAGTCCACAGGACAGTCCAAACTGTGAAGGGCGCCAGGGTTGAGAAACCAGGCTGCAGAGTGAAGGCACGGTGATGCCAATTTACACTATTGTGGAGAGTTCATTCTGCAACATCGGATTGCGTCACCTGGGAATGCTCTGCCCTGATTCCCTATTTACGTCCAGCGCTCATCTGGACAAATGCTAATGTGCCATCCTTGTGAAAGCATGGGCTCTGGGGTCAGACTGTGAAGGTTCAAATCCTAGCTCCTCCGCAGACAGCCTGCATGACCCTGAACAAGTTATTCAACCTCCCTGTGTCTCAGTTTCCTCATCTGTTAGTAGGATAATAATAGTCTCCCTTCCATGGAGGTGTTCTGGAGTCAATGGGCCTTTGCACAGAAAGCTCTTGGCCCAGAGGAAGCAATTCATAAATGCCCATTATTGTTTCTATCATTCGCCAAACTCAGGAGAATGAATGGAAGTGCCAGTGTTGAGATGCAGGTATATCTGGGTCCCCAGTCCACACCCACGGCTGCTGGGAGACGTAACTGAATTGTCCCCTTGAATTCAGTCGAGCAGTTCGAAATTTATCCATTTCCAACAGAAGAAGCCTGAGAGGCTGCTTATAGAGTGGGCCTCTAGCTCTCCCAACCGGAGAGAGGAGAAAGCGCCCCCAGACTGCACGGCCCCCTCCTCCCTGCATGGAATTCTGGCCCAACCGCAGGGAGAATGGATCAGGTTCTAATTATAAAGCTTCTGTAGAACTCCTCCAGAAACAGAGGGTGAGCCGGGCAGCTGGCGAGCTTTAGCAAGTGCCAAGAATCTCCTCCTAGCTCCTTGATCTGCCTCCGCCCAGCTGGGAGGCTTCTGGGAGAGCGTCTACTGCATGACTTTGCAAGGCACTCACCTAAGGGGTTAGAACTCAGTGGGCCACTTAGATTCCTACAGAAGTTTCTATACCCTGGAGGCTTATGGCAACCTCACAAAGGAAGGGCAGCTGTGGGTGTGTGGCTTTGCTGGGGTAAAAATGCTCCATTCCCTCTGTCGAGCAAGAGAACCTTAACTGAATTGTTTCACTGCTCTGAGCCTCAGTTTACCCATCTGTAAAATCGGGTTGACAAGAGCAGTAGTTCAGAGGGTTGCTGGGAGGGTTATATGAGAAATGGAGGTAGTGCACATAGAGCAGTATTTACTGATGCGTGGTTAGCCCGTGATCAATGATAGCTATTATTGACTGTGACTCAAAGAAGAAACATTTCAGAATATGATCAGGTCACTAGTTAGTTCAAAGGCTATAGGTCCATGTTATCTGCAGGGAGGGAAAAGGAGGTGGCTGGTAGCCAACAGGCCTCTCCTCTCAATATTCTGAAGATCCCTGGACCTCCTTGCCCCTGACTGTTTTTCTTGTCCTGGGCATGCCTGGAGGACACCAGGGGCGCTGAGTCGCCAGCCTTCAAGGACTGAGCCATGCTTATGATGATGACATCAGCTCCTTTTGGAGGCTGCAGACCTGGCACCCAACTGGTGGCAAGACCCTTAGCTTCTTGGAGCAGAAGCTTGAAGCCTTTCCAGGCTCCAGTTTGCAAACCAGTGAGCCATGAATGGAACATGGTCTACAGATGTGTTTTATTTAACCTATGCAATGCTGTACAGGATTTTGAATCAGCTGCCTCTGCTTCAAAAATAATGTATTTTGCTTAAAAATAAAAATTCGTGGTTTTTTTTTTTTAACTGGGCTACCTGGCAACCCGGGGTCCACATTCTGTGATGGCAACTTTTGGCTAGAGCTGAGTAAAGGCTGACAAGACAGGCCAAGTCCTCTTGCATTCACCAGGACCCACCTGTCCTTGCTGCATGAGACCATCATGTATGTTCTCCGTCAGAGGCAATGGGAGCCATCAAAGGCCCAGAAGGAGAGGAGTGGCTCATTGAAAGTGCAGCATTCAGGGTTGGAAGTTCTGACTCCAGGCTTGACTCTGCTGATCCTGGACAAAGCACTCAACTATTTCGACCCTCACTGTGCTGATTTGTGAAGTAGGAGTGGAAATAGCAGCTTCTTTCCACAGGCTGCTGTGAGGACCCAGTGTAATGATGGGACAGTGATTTACACAATGGGGATGAAAGGTCCATGAAATCAGAGACTCTGGCTGTCACCTTCCCTGCTATAGTCCAAGACAAAGTCCAGTGTTTAGCAAACAGCAGGTACTCAATGTATGCATGGCCAAGGGATGAATGAATGAATAATAGTATCTTGACTGCCAGGCATGTGACAGGTGCTCAATACATGCATATTGAACAAATGAATGAATTATGCATATCATTCTTTTAATCTAGGCGTACAGCAGGTGTCTGATACATGTATATTGAATGAATGAATAATATATGGTATTATTTTCAGTGTGTGACATATAGCAGCCACTTGATGTATGTTTACTGTTAAATGAATAATTGAAAGCAATTTTTAATGAATGAATAATGTCTAGACCCTGACATACAGGGGTTGCTCAGTAAATGAATATGGAAGATAGAAAAGGAGAGAGGAAGAGAGGGGAGGGGAGAAGGGGCCAACAATCTGAAAGGCAGGCTGATGTTAGGCAGAATGACATGTGTGGTTAATGAAAAGCTCAAAAGCCCAGGAGACATTTCTGCAGAGTCCCAAGCAGTGCTTGGATGGGGCTTGCTGGTACTACCCGTGCCTTTGCAGTAGCCATGATGATACTCACCAATGGTTGCTGAGTCCACATTTCCTGGCCAGCTGGAAAGCCCTGGCATCAGCGGGCAAATGCAGTGACCAACTGTAGCCTGCAGTGACCCTACTGAACAGGTGACACACAGGTCTTTGCTGCCTGGCATAGACTCAAGCGGGAACCCCAACAGGATACCGCAGCTCCCAGGCAGTCCCTGGAGGGAGGCTTAGGTCTCAGGCACCAGTCTGGGGGCCCTCTTCTCTAGCCTCTTCTCTCCTGCTCTGTTTTCCCTCTCTTCATTTTCTCTGCTGCTAATGATGCCTAAGATTATGTTTATTTATTTGAGAGGGAGAGAGAGTGAACAAGAGAGAGAAGGAGCAGGGAGAGGGGCAGACGGAGAGGGAGAAACAGACACCCCGCTGAGCAGAGAGCCTGATGTGGGACTCCATACCAGGACACCAGGATCATGACCTAAACCGAAGGCAGACGCTTAACCAACCGAGCCCCCCAGGCGCCCCCCAGTGATGTCCTATTTCTGATTCAAGACTCCTTGGGTTTCAAGGAAGCAAGCTCCTCTAAGTTAGCTTAAGCCAAAAGAAGGGAAGTAAATATATGTGTGGGAAGTTACTAATTTCATGCATTTTAGAGATGCAGAAATGTTGCTTTATGATTGTTGCAATAGATCCAGAGCTCCCTAGCCTTTGATAATTTCTATCCTACCTCTTTTGTTATGTACTTAATATCTATCTTCATACCTATTTCATTAAAAAACAAACAAAAAACAGGGCACCTGGGGGCCCAGTCAGTTAAGTGGCCAACTCTTGATTTCGGCTCAGGTCACAGTCTAAGGGTGGTGAGATCTCAAAGTGGTTGGGCTCTACCCTCGGCGGGGAGTCTGCTTGGGATTCTCTGCCTCTCCCTCTGCCCCTACCCCTACTGTGTGTGTGCTCTCTCTCTGAAATAAATGAATAAATCTTAAAAGTAAAATAAAATAAATAAAATCTTTTTTTTAAGATTTTATTTATTTATTTGACAGAGAGAGAGAGATCACAAGTAGGCAGAGAGGCAGGCAGAGAGAGAGGAGGAAGCAGGCTCCCCGCTGAGCAAGGAGCCCGATGTGGGGCTCGATCCCAGGACCCTGAGATCATGACCTGAGCCAAATGCAGAGGCTTTAACCCACTGAGCCACCCAGGCGCCCCAAATAAATAAAATCTTAACAACAACAACAAACCAGGATGCCTGGGTGATTCAGTCAGTTGGGTGACAGATTTTGGTTCAGGTCATGATCTCAGGACTCTGAGACTCAGGACTCAAGCCCCATGACCAGTGTGTGGATTCTGCTTGAGATCCTCTCTCTTCCTCTTCCTCTGCGCCTCCCCCTACTCCCACATGCTCTCTCTCTCTAAAATAAATAAATAATATCTTTAAAAAAAACCTCAAATGCATGTTTTTGAAAAAAGAAACTATAGAGTCTTAAATAGGAAATCAGTAGCAATTGGCCTACTTAGGAAATATCTGCAAAAACAAATATAATGAAAATAAAACAACGCTATTAAATTCTAGTTGGTTAAGGTTGTCCCCCTGACCTGTTTGTTAAAAAGAGAGATTAGTGGGTGTTTAAAAAGGTGTTAAAGACAGACTAGCTCCACATGGGTACTTTCTCTTGGACATAATCAGAAGAATAATGACTGAAATGAAAAAGATCACTTTCTTGCAAGCTAATGCAAGTTATTTAAAATATTCCCTCTCCCACTTAAAAACATTTTCCAAGAGACTGGAAATCATCTGGCAGACCTCCAGATTTCCTCTGTAGTCCCTTTTAATTCATTTTAATTTTTTTTAAGTTTATTTAAGTAATCTCTACACCCAGCATGGGGCTCAAACTCACAACCCCAAGATGAAGAGTCTCACGCTCTTCCAACTGAGCCAGCCAGATGCCCCAGTTCATTTTAATTTTAAAGCTAAAATCAGTGTGCTTCACTCTTTCCTTCTGAAGTGTCCCCAGGGGGACAGGAGCATGAGGCAGAGAGAGACCTGCCCAGACACCGTGTTGTTGGTCTAAAATCCACGTAAAATTTGTGTTTTAATCCATAATGTGTTTGGTGTTGGTTTTGTTACAAAAATTACATTTTAGGGCGCCTGGGTGGCTCAGTGGGTTAAAGCCTCTGCTTTCGGCTCAGGTCATGATCTCAGGGTCCTGGGATTGAGGCCCGCATCGGACTCCCTGCTCAGCGGGGAGCCTGCTTCCTCCTCTCTCTCTGCCTGCCTCTCTGCATACTTGTAATCTCTCTCTGTCAAATAAATAAGTAAAATCTTTAAAACAAAAAAAAAAAACCAAAAAAACCCCAAAAATTACATTTTAAATTGCATTCCCCTTTAATTTTTTCTCAATCTCTAAGAGCAACTAACACTGCTACTACTAACTACTACTAAGAGTAACACTGGAATATGGGTGTTTGTCTTGCAGCATTGTTCCCTAGGTAGTTCTCAACCCATCAAATGCAACGTTCCTTTTACTTAGAAATTGTTACGAAAACTTTTAATAATGTCCCTTAATTATCCGGAAATAATTTCAAAACTAAAATAAAGTAGCAATTCACATAGAAGAAACCAGGTATAAAATAAAATAATAAAATAAATCAGGTATAATGCCCCAAGTATGGTATGACGGAGGATTTTTTTAAAGGAGGCAATTAATTAAATAAGGTTTATTTTCAGTATGCAAATATGCACGCACAATTGCCTAGATAATAAAAGGAAGTGGTTAATATTTGTCCCTGGTTATAAATAAAGCTTGTATTTAACTGAATTTTGTTGATGCTTTTTTCTTTATATTTGACATTTTGAAATAGGATTAGATCAGTCTATTCATAGATACACATAGAAACCCAGTGAATGCAGACAGATGCTGAAGTGTTCCTTCAGTGACTCAAATACCACATGCAGTGTTGCTATTGATAATATGGATTTCTGAAATAATGAAAAATTTTGTAAACTTCCAGATAAAAACCACAACAAACTTTCTTTGATTTACCTACAAGTTGCATTCCTGCAAAATTAAGTGTATATTCAAACCATACCCCTCCCCCAAATCTTATTTCTATACAAAATAGAGTGAAGGTCAAGGTACAGATAATCATAGAGTTTTCACCTACATAAGTCAAGTAGAAAGTTCCATTTGAGATGGTACAGGATGCAAGACAAGTCTTTATTGAATCTCGAGCACTGCAGGGCATCTAAAATCTCAGGGCCCTATATACTAAATGCCAATCATTGGGGACAACCAAGAATGCCCATAATTTTCCCACACCACCCACCCCCAGGGGTTAGCACCATCACACAGAGAATCCCTGGTATTCCCTTGGCTGTGTGGATTATTGTTGAGCATGACCCCATTGGTGGCTTTCAACAGATTCAGGGCCATGTGGCCTGGAGGTGCTGAGAAGCCCTGTGACTTGGTGTCTCCCTTCTCTGCAGGGGCTGAAGATCAGCGTGCTCTGGACTCTGTACTACGGCATCCTCAGTGCTTTCGCACCCGTGTACAGCTGGATTCTGGTGCTCCGGGGCCTGGTGGGCTTCGGGATCGGCGGGGTCCCCCAGTCGTAAGTAAACGTCCAGCTCTGGCCATCCAGCAAGACAGCCAGTCACCTATATTCGTGGTCTTGGGCGGGATGCTGAGATGGCACACTAGGGCTTCTGGTGTCAAGGAGGTATTACGTAGCCAGAGAGGAGGAGTACATTATCAGTACTGGAATGATTGACAGTGCAAAAGCAATACAATAGTGGCACGTGACTGGCTAAGTCAGTGGAGCGTGGGACTCTCCATCTCAGGGTTGTAAGTTTGAGCCCCATATTGGGGGTAGAGATTATTTAAACATAAGATCTTAAGGGGCACTTGGGTGGTGCAGTTGGTTAGGCATCTGACTCTTGGTTTTGGCTACAGTTGTGATCTCAGAGTCCTGGCATTGAGCCCCGTATCAGGCTCCACACTCAGCGTACATTCTGCTTGGGATTCTCTCTCACTCTGCTCCTCCTGCTCTTGCTCTCTATCTCCCTCTCTCCCTCTCTCTCTCTCTCTCTCTCTCTGTCTGTCTCAAAAATAAATAAATAGGGCACCTGGGTGGCTCAGTGGGTTAAAGCCTCTACTTTCAGCTCAGGTCATGATCTCAGGGTCCTGGGATCAAGGCCTGCATCGGGCTCTCTGCTCAGCAGGGAGCCTGCTTTCTCTGCCTGCCTCTCTGCCTATTTGTGATCTCTCTCTCTCTGTCAAATAAATAAATAAAAATTCTTTAGAAAAAAAAATAAATCTTTAAAAAAATAAAATAAAATCTTCAAAAAAACATAATAGCTGGAAGGTCGTAAATGTGAAATAATCATGAAAATAATAGGTTTACCATTGGTTGGACATTTCTCTTGGACATATTGCAGCATTTCTGAGAGGTATGTGTTTATCAAGTGATTGCAATCTCCATTTTACAGTTGAAACCAAGACTCAATGGGTGAGATCATTCTCCCAAGCCATGTTGTGCATAGTGGAACTAAGAACCCGAGTCTGTCTGCCTACAGCATTCATGCTCTTAACCATCATGAGGGGACAAGGCCTAAGCTCAAGGTGGAGTGGGCCTAACCATATATAAATTGAGTGTCAGTTTGTTGGTGCTGTTAAGGTACTGAGAGTAGTCACAGTTGTAGGAAGTTACTCTGTCCTGGGAGTTTGGCTGACAATGCATTTGGGCTGTATCCAACCTGTTGACTCACTTTATAAAGTTTTATTGGAACATAGCCACATCCATCATTTACATATTAACTATGCTCATTTTCATATAGAGCAACAAAATTGAATAGTCTCAGCAGAGACAATATTTACTATCTGGCCCCTTAGAGAAAAGGTGTATTGACCCCATCCTAGAGGATGACGATGGCCAATATTTAGTGTTTACTAAGAAGCAGGTACTTTTCTAAACAGTTCACCGGATTATTTCATTTAATCTCCCCAAAATTTCCTAGGTAAATTCTAGTATTCATCCCATTTCACAGATACAGAAACTGAAGCACAGAGAGGTAAAGTGACTTGCCCCAGGTGACACAGCCAGGAAGAGGCAGAGCCAGAATCTGAACTCAGGCCCTCTAACTCCAGAGCCTAGGCTCTAATCATTGCATTGTATTGCCTTTCTATTAAGGATGCAAAGGATTGGGAAAGACCCAGAGGCAAACTGGAGATGATCTAGGATATTTCATAGGAAGGGATCTGAATAAAAAGAGGAAGCCGTAGCTGAGTCCAGGGAAGGCTGATGATCCATTTTGGTTAGTTTGTTGGGGTGAGATATGTGAGAACTGAAAGCTGAGGTTGGACAGGTAGACCAGGGAAACCCTCCTAGAGGTCTTGAAGGCCAGGACGAAGGGATTGCCTATAGGCAAGGGGGAGCAACTGAGAGTTCTTGAGCAGGGAGGAACTTTAAAAGTAGTAATCCAACAATAGTGGGTAGGATAGGTTGAGGGTGGGGAATAATAATTCATTTTGCAATAATTTAGGGAAATTCCCCACAAAGACAAGTTTATTCATTTATTCAACCAATATTTCTTGAGCACCTACTGTGGAACTGGCCTAGTACTAGATGCTGAGGATACAGTGAGCAAGATAGACACGGTCCCTGTTATAGGTGGGCATCTCAGAAAACAGAATGTGAGATGGAGATTAGTGTGCAAGTGGTTATCAAGATCAGCACCGACAAGGCAGTGAATGGGCAGAGGGAGGAACTGAGCACAGCTGACCCTGTAGGAGTTCCAGAGCTAGGATGGCTTCTTAGAGTTGTTCCAAAATGAGGCATGCGGGGTGGACTTTTGTACCTTCACGTCAGCCACATTGGACATGGGCTGCCCTCAAGGAGGGAGCATGAGCTTGGGCAAGGCAGCTGCTTTTGGTCAAGGCAGTTCCTGCCAGGGACCCAATTCTGAGCTCTTAGCTGGAAACATTCCTGGTCATTCCAGAGGGACTATGTGCTTTGGTCCTGAAGGGTGAGTCCAGATTGTACATCACAGCACCTGCCACAATCTATTCCTTGCACCTCTTGGATCCCCTTGCTTCATATAATAAACCCATCCCATCCGGGAACAGTTTCTCCAGGATTCTCATTGGTCTTTTCCCTGAAAAGACTTAAAAGAGGACGGCTAGTGGAATGAACTAAAGTCCCTGTTATTCCTGCTGGCCTCCTGGCCAGCACTGATGCCTAGTATCTCCCTCCCTTGCTACTCATTCTACGTTCCCATCACCTCTGGCCAGCACTTCTGCAATCGAGATGGTTTATCCGGTGGGATGATCCAGACCTCATGGCTGAGCCACTGTGTCTTTCCCAGGCTGTAGCTGCTGCTTGTCCATTTAACACCAAAATTGGGCAGGGCGTTACCAAGAGATGTCCATTGTATCTCTTGGGTGTCCCATTAGATAACAGCAGCCCTACTGTCCCCTGATGATCAGGGTCAACTCCTCAGACAGAATGCTGACTCTCTTTCTTGATGCAGGAACCCAACGTTACTAAGTGGGAGACGTTGCTTAAAGTCTAATGGGATTCTTGCAAGAGAAGCATGCCCTGGGGGAGGCATGCCCTCCCTGGGAACCAGGACCTCTAATCCTACAGGTGGGGAAAGTACAAATTCCGCCCTCAACCCTTTGATTTCAGAACGATGTAGTCCTTCTACATTGCATGACACAATAAGCATTGATTTAAGGGTGTATTGTGTCCTGGAAGACAGTATCCCATCCTCACAGAGCATCATCTCCAAGCTGATGCCTCCATGGCACCTTCAAGAGGCTGTTCCATCTCCCTGTCTGGCCAGCAGCTGCAAGGTACCATAAGATATGATAGGACCAATGCATTCCACCATGGTCCTATACCCACTGCTGCATCTCCTTTGCTACGTATCATCTCCCTTGGTCCCAAGCACTGTAATGTGGGATTCTGTGTCAATGAGTCAAATACCTGGAAAGCCCTCAGATCATGGGGCTGGGTGGGGCCCCATGGGCAGGAAAGGCAAACCGATACCCAGAATATGTGCCAGTTCCTTCAAGATGAGTCACTGCTCCTTCTACAATGGAAGATGTCTGGTATAAATAATTCACCACCACAGGACATGGGATGGCTCCATCCTGGGGGTTCTGCGTTGGTCCCTGTTGCTGGAAGATGGGCTTTGGTGCATGAGGATCTGGCCCAATTGCCTCTCGAGGGTTAACAGTTCACTGGCTGGCTTGTTGAGCCTGTTGAGTGTCATGGTTGGGAAAGACTGGGAGAGGGCATCTAGAAGGGTAAGGCTAACACTGAAGTAGAGTGACTTGGTCATGACTACCAGATTCGAAACCTGACTCTGTCACATAACAGCTGTGTGCCCTTAGGTGAGTCACTAAACCATTCTATGCCTCGGTTTCTTCATCTCTAAAATGGGGATAATAGTGTACTTACGTCATGGGGTCCCTTACATGACAACACATGTGAGGTGCCTGGGACAGTGCCCAGCAGAGCCCTCGGGGAATGTTAGCATGTGTCAGGTCTGCCAAAGGCTATGAAGCTCAGGTGTCAGTGTGATGGATGTTGGACTCCATGGGTAATTCTGGAAAGAGTAAAGGGGGACGGGAGATGTGACCACATGGAGTGAGCATGGGAACAAATCCCCAGACTCTTTTGCCACTTAGTGGCTCTCAGTTCTCTCCAGTCCTTCCTTCCCTGTTTTTTTTTTAAAGATTTTATTTATTTATTTGACACAGAGAGAGAGAGAGAGATCAGATAACAAGTAGGGAGAGAGGCAGGCAGAGAGAGGAGGAAGCAGGCTCCCGGCTGAGTAGAGAGCCCGATGCGGGCCTCGATCCCAGGACCCTGAGATCATGACCTGAGCTGAAGGCAGAGGCTTTAACCCACTGAGCCACCCAGGCGCCCCTTCCTTCCCTATTCATTATTGATCCCTCCAGGCCTCCACAGAGTAGGCATCTGACATACACTGCTGGACCTAGGATGGACTTAAAAACCACCGGAGCTTGAGGCAGAGGCCATTAAGCCAAGCTCATAAATCTGGGCTGGCAGGAGCTCATGGCCAATGTCCTCCACATCTGGACCAACTCCAGAAAATCCTGCAGACACAGCCACTATCCCATTCATGGGCCATTCATTGACTAGGGGACAATTTTCCCCTAGTGGCTGGAAGGAATGCACTCACAGAAGTACACATCAAATTCCTTTCCCAGGGAAATGACAGCAGAACCAGCCTCCAAATAGCTACCTAGATTTTCTTCCCACAAGAGGGAGGGGAAAGGAACAACGTATTCAGAATGTCCAGTGATTCTTGTCTGAAATGGTGGGAATGAGAAGAGCTATTTTCCATTTCTTCTTCTCCACAGTTTCTGGAAATGTCATCAAAGGTATAAGGAATAGAATAGGTCTATAACAGTGCTGGAAAGCAAGAAAAGGGTGCCATCAGCCAACCAGAAATTTTGAGGAACCTCTGGAAGATTGTAGGCAGATGGGATTCCAAAGGCAGAGTACCTGTAAGAGAGAACACCCACCTCCTAAAACTGCAAAGGGGAGAGATCTTTAGGGAGAGAGGACAGGACACCAGGGAAATAAAAATAAGGACTTGGAGCAGCTGGGAGGGCCTTTGCCCCTTACCCTTCTTCATGAGGGTCCTCAGCTTGCCTGACTGCTCCCTACATCCACCTCCAAAATGCCTTGCCTCCCAATTAGCTGTTCCTTTACTTAACCCTACCCCAGCCCTTCTGTTTGTATACCGAGCTATTGTCCACATGACCATTTTAAAACTCTCCAACCCTCAAGACACAGGTATTATTATCCCCATTTTACAGATAAGAAAACTGGGGTTTTAAAGATTCAGTAACGCGCCCAAGTCCACACAGCTAACAAAGAGCAGAGCTCAGATTTAAACATCACTTCACCCTGCAAATATATCCTCTTGAATACTCCACTCTGTAGCTCTTTTGTCCATGAGGAAAGCCATTAAAAAACAGAAACAAAATTAAAGAAGAAATATTTAGCCACCCAAGAGAGCCACTGGCTTCCCAGAGCTTCCACTCCAGCCATTTATCTAAAAATAATCATGGCTTAACTGTGCAATGTTCTTAACTAGTTATAAAAATGGCTCCCTTAGGTTCATTATTTGGAAACATTTAGTTGAAGATTTTTTTTTAGTCGAAGATATTTTTATGTAATTAAATGCAACCAAGAGTTTCCATTCATTTAGGTTTTGCACAACCTCACAAAACCAAATGAGTAAGGCTTTGCTGTGTGATTTTTAAAAGTGAAACAAGCAAGAAGTATTTATAATGAATTTTAGTATAAATACAAATTATATTAATTTAAATTAAAAACTTAATGATTCAATTAAAAATTGTTTTTCTTTCAGTTTCATCCATGTGTAATTGACATCCAGAATTCAAGGTGTACAGCATAATGACTTACCTATTTTGCAAAATTATCACCTCAATAAGTTTAGTTAATGCACATCATCTTATCTATAAACTATATTATTAATAAAGAGACCATCCCTCAGCCCTGATATGTGCTTTTTTATGTGCTTCCTTCTATACCTCTTTTTATTTTTATAATTTTTTAAAAGATTTTTCTTTAAGTCACCTCCACCCAATATGGGGCTTGAACTTACAACTCCAAGATCAAGAGTCGTATACTCTACCAACTGAGCCTGCCAGGTGCCCCATTCCTCTTTTTCTTCTTTCCTTTATTTCTTCCCCCAAAGGGGATGTTTATATTGGTCCTTGGTGATAATAATAGTAACATTAATAGTGATGGTGGTTATGTCCATTGAGTGCTTACCAAGTGTCAGGCACTATACTAAGTGCTCTCTTCCCACTACCTCATCTTGTTCACTGACAACCCTATCATCCCCAGTTTACAGAAAAGAAAACTGAGGCTCAAAGGTCATTAAGTGGCTTGCTTAAGGTCAGATGGTTATTAAATGGAGCACAGAATTACCTCTTGCTTTGTAACAAACCACTCTGACATTTATGGCATAACAACACTTCATCAAACTCACGATTCTGCAGTTAGGCTTTATGGTTGTTCTGGGCTCAACAGGGCTTTCTCGTGTGTCTCCAGTCAACTGGTGAATTGAATGGGGGCTAGCTGGGCTAGCATGGCCACAGCTGACTGCTCTATGAGCCTCTCAAACTCCAGCTGGCTAGCCCGGGCACCTGGTCAGCTGGGCAGGGGGTCCAAGTGAACAAGCAAAAGCCATAGAACATCTTGAGACCCAAGCTTGGAACTGGCACAAGGTCACATCTGCAACATTCTGTTGAACAAGAGCAAGTTGCAAGGCCCAGATTCAAGGGATGGGGAAGTAGACTTTGCATGGAGTGACCTGTAAGGAAGCAACACACAGAGAGGGAAAATAGTGGGGCACCTTGTGCAAACCACCTACCACATGGAGAAACCAGGTTCAAATCCACACCCATCTAATGCCAAAGCTCTTACATTTGAACAGATGTCATGAAAAGATTCTGAGCTTATGTAGTCAGAAAGTCCTGGTAAATCATAATGTCCACTGGGTCCCTGGTACTGATTTGGAGATAATTCTGGGGACGTGGAACTGGAGGTTCTAAGCAGCTTCTGTTCCTTTTAATTAAGACAGGAAAGAGGATCACGTTTAGGATGCCAAGTAATTACTTTTTCTGTCAATGAAGGAGCATCAAGAGAGAAGAGACTTTAACTAAAGCGAAAAAATTAGAATTATCTTAATTTTTATCATTATGAGTAATACATTTTTGTTTTAGAAAATATAGAAAATGAAGATAAGCATCAAAAAATGATCATTGCCTCTAGTTGCAAAATATATAAGAGGCATTTTGGCACCAAGACATTTTATTGTTTCCGATAGAGGGTACTGAGTATTTCAGCAGAGATGTTCCCTAGCTAAGAGACTGAGATGGAACCCTACCTTAACTGGCACCCTGCTTGTGTGTTAGCCACGTTTAAAGACTAATAGGTAGCTGCCCACCTGTTCCACCTTGAAACCTCCTCAGAAGATTCTTCCAGTTGGTATCTACATGGAGCTTGCTCACAAACCTCCTTGGCACTGCTCTTTCCCCTCCAGACCAAGTAGAAATGCCAAATGGAGATCACAGGTCACTTCTTTCCAAGCACGTGATCCAGATGGCAAATCTCTACTTGCCAAGTGCTATAAATGTGATTATTTTCAGCGGGAATTTATTACGCCAGTATCAACTGCTTCTTGGCATTGCTACTTTCGTTGCTCATTCTTTTATTCTTCAGTGTGATTGTAATAATCACCACACTTTGGATGAAAATCAAACAGCTCCTTTTCATAATGAACTGCTACAAGTAATGGCCAGATGGGGGCCAACAATTACAAGAAGAAATGTTTCTTGTGGCAGAAGTGGCAAAAATAAGAAACTGAAAACAATCTAAGTATTAATCAACAGGGTTGCAGCTGTTTAAAAATAATGCAGAAGATCTACATAGATTACTATGGAAAGATCTCCAAACTGTCTTGTTGAAAGCAGATCCTGACACAGAGGTGCTAGGGCAAGTAGTTTAGTCTGGGAGATCCTGCAGTATACATCTCCAGATTGTCCCATTCAAGGGATGAGGGACATGGCATTTGTTGAGCGCTGTTCCTGGGAAGGTCAAGTTCCTTGGCACTTCTGGTCTGCCACGGAAGCTGACAGAGTAAGCTTCAATAACCAGAGAAAGCTCTCAGGGAAGAGTTGCAGGTACTGACGGTTAGAAACTGGACAGGCATGCATGGCAGTGGCAAGAATTGGGCCATTTGTATGGGTGGAACATGAACAGTGTGCTGCGTGTGTTAGGAAAGAAAGGAGGGAGGGAGGGAGGGAGGAAGGAACAGAGAAGGAGGGAGGAAGGAACAGAGAAGGAGAGAGGAAGGATGGGAGGAAAGGAAGGAAGAAAAGGAGGAGGGAGGGAGGAAGGGAGAGAGGAAGGGAAGAAGGGATAAGGAAAGGGAAGGGAAGAAAACAGAAAGGTATGTTGCTTAAATTTATTTACATAGAGAAAGGGCTGGAAGGTTGCAAAGCAAACTCCTGGTTGTTGTGGCTTTGGGGAAGTGGAATGGAAGTAGGGGCAATGGGGAAGAGGAAGAGTTATCATATACTCTATATACTTGTATATTGCTTAATTGTTTTACAATGCTGGTGCATTCAGGTACTACTTCTGTAACTAAAAAATGAAAAGAAAAAAGAAAAGAAGACTGTGTGCTATAGCTTCATTATAAAAAGAAATCCTTGTCCTTAGAATAAATTGTCCATAATAATCCTTGTCCATAACTTTGTCCTTAGAATATGCTGCTGCATGTTTTTGCATGGTTAGTAGTTTAATTTGGTGGAGGAAAGGCAAACATGATTCTCATTATTATTATTTTTTTTATTTTTTAAATAATATAAGCACGCCATTTGGAGAAGAGCATAAAAATTTCAAAGAAGTCATCCATGGTAATTGCTGTAATCTCTGTAACCACTATAATCTTGATCCTCGTTCTCAGAGCTGAGTCAGCGAAATTCCTAATGGTTTTTGTTGAGAGAGCTACTTGTAGGCATATAAATTAGAACACATTTTTTTGGGAAAACTTTGGTATTATATATCAAAAGCCTTAAAACTGTGCATGTTCTTTGACCTAAATTCTACTTAACAGGGACCTATCCCAAGGAAATCGCATGTAAACAAAGATATCTTCAGCCTAAAGATGTTTATTGAAGTACTGTTTATAATTGTGAAACCATCCAAATAGGAAAGTGGTTGATGGGCTACAAAATGTAGAAAGATCTGGGTTAGAGTTTTGGCTTTTTTATACTAACTTACTAGCTGTGTGTTCCTGGTCAACTAACAATTTATCTGACATAGATCGATCTAGAGATGAAAATGAGAATCAAACACACACAGAGGATTATAAGTATCTACCCCATTGATTTGAAATGTTTGAGTGAGATAATCCATGTAAAACCTCTCAGAGAGTGTTTGGCACATAGTAGGTCCTCAATAAAAGGTAGCTATCATTAAGAAAAGTAGGGTTCATGCATAGAATAAAATATATGTGTGTGAGAGGATTTTAAATGGCATGGAAATGCTATTTATAAGTCAAATAAAAAGTAGGATTCAAAATTCTTGAGTATGAGCTTAGCTACAGAGAGAAATTAAGAGAAAGGGGGAGAGATAAAGACAAAAGATCAAGACAGGAAGAGAGAATATACTAAAATACTTATACCATGAATTAAACTAGGTGATATTGACTTTCTCTTCATGCTTTTCTCTAAATAGAATATATCTAAACGACTAAAGTCCTAACCTTTTCTCTGAGGCTCCAAAGTCTTCCTTCTTTGGACAGAGGTATCTTTTATCATAACCCGAAGAAGAACTTCTACTGGAGATAGAACTGTTCCTAAATCACAGTGGTATTGCTAAGACCAACTTTTCAAATGTCAGATGTTATGTAGGGAAAGACATCTTTCTAATGAGGCAACTCCAGTTGTTCAAAAGCAATTCTAGGAGAAGGTTGTGGGTATGCGTCATTAGGAGCAGCAGCTGGGAGTCAGGCAAACTGAACTGAAAAGGATCCCTGGAGATCTAGATGGGTCATTGGCAACATCTGCCTCAAGAGGGTCAATGGAAATTAACCTCTCTCTACCCCGTCTCCCTTATGAGGAGCCAGGAGAGTAATATGAAGCCATCTAGTTGCTCAGATGCTTGAGTTAGGTGGGGGATGTGGGAAAAAAAGAAGGCCTCTTCCTAGCAAAATGGAAGCCACATGAAGAAGAAGTTTAGAGGTTTCCTTTTCTTTCCAGCATGGTCAGTGGCTGAGGAAGTGAAAGATAGGGGAAGGGAGCATGAACGTAGTAGATGGAAGAGGCAGTCAGTATAGTTAGGGCATTGGTTATATTCTGCAAGCTAATAAATGGATTAAGCAAATAAGAATCATCTAGAGGACAATGAGGCCTGGGTGTCTCAGTGTTGGAGAAGGGAATTAGGAACATGGAAACTGGGCGGGCTAGAAAGAACCCTAAACCTGGGGTGCCTGGCTGGCTCAGTCAATGGAGCATGCAACTCTTGATCTCAGGGTTGTGGGTTCAAGTCCTATGTTGAGTATAGAGATTACAAAGAAGGAAGGAAGGAAGGAAAGAAAGAAAGAAAGAAAGAAAGAAAGAAAGAAAGAAAGAAAGAAAGAAAGAAAGAAAGAAAGGAAGGAAGGAAGGAAGGAAGGAAGGAAGGAAGAAAGGAAGAAAAGGAAAGAAAGAACCCTAACATTTGAAAGTATCAATGTTAACTCAATATTTTTTAAAATACATATATGCAGATAGATATAGAAACATAGATATATGGTGTGCGTGTGGAGAGAGAGAGAGAAAGGCACAGATTAAGATAGATAGATAGATAGGTAGATAGACAGATCTCTTAGCTGTGTCCTCTGAGAAGGTCTAGAAGCAATGGCAGACCAGTAGCAATGAACACACTGAGCACTTAGATCTTGGTTTCTAAATAACAAATACCACAAGGAACCAGGGCCTCTTAGAAAAATGGCTGGCATCATTGTTGGGGTAATGCAAGTGCACCACAAACCTAGACATATTATTGCGCCAGAAGGTAAAGAATGATGGAGGCATGTAAAAAAGACATAGGGATTGGATTGAAAGATCTTCCAATGGCTAGACTGGGACAGTATGAGCATCAAAAGAATAATGGTAGTAGTGGCTTACAACCCACTGAATGAAACAGGCAATCCACAGGTCCATACTGATTAAATGAATGCATAGGTAGATAGATAGATTGAAAGACAGGCAGACAGACAGACAGGGGTCTGGGGTAGGGCCTGGGGATTTAAACACTTAGCCATTGTCCCAGGAAATTCTGAAGTTAAGTGGTCCACAGACTACCCTCAGAAGAATGTTGACCTAGAAATTCAGAAAGTGTGCCTGGGTGCATCATTCGGTTAAGCATTGAACTCTTGGTTTCGACTCAGGTCATGATCTCAAGGTTGTGAGATTGAGCCCCGTGTCCGGGCTCCATGCTCAGTGCAGAGTCTGCTTGTCCCTCTCCCCCTGCTCACTCACACGTTCTTGCTCTCTCTCAAATAAATAAATAAATGAAATCTTTAAAAAAGAAAAAATTTGGAAAGCTGTGGCAATCTTCTTACTCAGTCCTGACCTTAACTCCTTTCCTATCCCTGTGCTTTCCCAGGGTGACACTGTACGCTGAGTTCCTTCCCATGAAGGCCAGAGCTAAGTGTATTTTGCTGATTGAGGTAAGGAGGGTGGTCTGGGTTCCCCATGAGTGCTCAGACTCTGAGCCAGAGATTCTCAGGTGTCCTGAACCTCAAGGATAAGGAAATGGGAGTTTGTTGGTTTTGTTAATTTGACCTTTTTTTTTTTTTTGTCTTTTTGGTTTTTTGGGTTTGGGGGTTTTTATTTGCTATATGGATAAAATCTTCAATTGACAAAAGAAAATTCAGTCTCTTAAAAAAAATGGTGGCAGGCAAGTGGTATATCATTCGTAGACTGGACATGGCTTTTATCTGAGAGTCGTGGCCAAACGGTGCAGCCTAAGGAGACCAAAATTCCTGCCCCTCATCCATAGCCTCCCCCTCCACCCTTGTTTGTATCCGGACTCATCTGCGTCTTGTGTGTGTGACCACCTCTGTAACCTAGAGGGTGCCTTAAAAGGCCCTTGGTCCAGCTAGTCCCTCTCAAGCCCTCTTTCTGCCCAGGTCTTGTGACCCATTTTCCAATTATGATCTGGAAGGTCTCAGGGCAAATATGTAACTGCCTGGTGGCACCATGCAGTACCAGGAGGGTTTGTTTGTCCTTTCCGGACACCTGTGTCCACAGCGATGACTATGCTGCTGCTCTCTAGTCACCATGACCACACTGAAAATATTAATTACATTAACCCCACAGCTCAATTTATCACCCTGACTGTATCTACCCCTGACCAGTAAGGACGGTATTCAGCTGGTCCATGCTGGTATGGATGAGCCAACTGTTTAAATGTTGAGATGTATCTGTGCCAGCAGATCCTGGTTGCTGATTACCCCTCATCACCTGACACCCTGTCCTCTCATAGGACCCCCTAGAACTTCCCATGATCTAGCAATTAAAGAGTTAATTCCTGGCACAGTCGTGTGTGTGTGTGTGTGTGTGTGTGTGTGTGTGTGTGTGTGTGTGTGTTTTGGGAGCAGGGGGTGTATGACCAGTGTCTGGTATCCATTCTGGTTGGTCAATACTGTATGAGTTTGTTAGACATCTTAACCATCACCCCTGGTTGTCAGCAACAGAAATAGACCGTGGTTAATTTAAGCAAAAGGGGATTTAGGAAGTCTCTTACAGGCTCCCAGAACTGATGGGGAAGTTGAAGGACCAGGTTTGTCCAGGGACAATAGTTGTTGGGTTCTAGCAGGAACCAGCATACTCAAATTAAGATAATTTGAAGAGGGTTTGATAAAGGGACTACTTCTAAATAGCCCAGGCCGGAAGTTCTGGTTGCCAGGCAAAAGCAGGAAGTAATGAGCAGTCCAGAGAGAGAGCTGTACGTCGAGAGCTGTTGGACAGGAGCTGTGCCCTTCTGCTGAGAGATGCAGTGAGCCCATGAGTGTCCTGCAAAGAGGGAGCCACAGTCCCACCTCTCTTACCTTCCTCCCTCCCATTTCCTGTCAGGCTCCCCCCATTGGCTGCACCCAGTGGGAAGCCAGAGGACAGGAGCCTATGGCTGCAGTGCATACAAAGAGCAAGATGGGAAAGGATGGGGAGTGACTGGGAGAGGCACAGAAGATATTCAGCTCTGCAGGGAAGAGGCCATTGTGACAAAGGCCCCACTAGGGCCCTAGTGGGCAAGAGAGATAGATGTCAGTAAACAAAAACCAATGTGTCCATTACCATATTGACTTGGTATTGCTCTCCTTAACCAGAGCTGCCACATTGTATGCTCCAGTGGGGACCGTGCCAATATTACACCATATGGATGGCACTCTCAGGAGATGGACAACATGGTGGCCCTGGCCCAACCACATGGACCACAGGAAAAGTGATGGTCACTCCAACTTTGCAGAACCCAAGGACCCCTTACCCATACCAACAGTGTCGTCTATAATGACGCTGATATTGCTCATGTGTGACCATGCTGTTCCCATCACTGATCCCATCTTCCCATGCCAGGTCTTCTGGGCCATCGGGACGGTGTTCGAGGTCATCCTGGCTGTGTTTGTGATGCCCAGCCTGGGCTGGCGCTGGCTACTCATCCTCTCGGCTGTCCCCCTGCTCCTCTTTGCAGTCCTGTGTTTTGTAGGTACCCTTTAAGACATCTCAACATTTGCCTCTTGGCCTCTTGCTGTTCACTCTATTTTGGTGGGGAGGGGGTGGAGTAATCCTTACACTGTCCTGTAAGGATTATTTTTAAGATTTGGAGGGGGGGGACTCTGACAGCAATACCAACTAATAATAATAATAGCAACGGCAGCAATCATGACTACAAGAACTCATTCCATTCCATTCCTCTGGCTCCAAAGACCTCACCCTTAAAGACTCCACACCCAGGTGACAGTATGTGGCTGAGACCTGGTTCCACCCTAACCTATCCCACCTGTCCCCACAGTGGCTGCCAGAGAGTGCAAGGTATGATGTGCTGTCTGGGAACCAGGAAAAGGCCATTGCCACCTTAAAGAGGATAGCGACCGAAAACGGAGCCCCCATGCCACTGGGGAAACTCATCATCTCCAGACAGGTCCGTGCCTGGCCCACTGTCTGCGGCATGTGTGTCCGTGTACCTGCATGGGAGCGTGTACTTGGGTGGAGTGTGTTAAATCCTGAGACATGCAAAAAGAGCAGAAGCAGGTCAATTCTCCAAAAGCCAATTTTCCTAAATTCACTTGGTAATATATCTTTTTACCAAGAATATGTTTCAAGGATCATTCTTTTTGAATATATGTAGTAAATAGGAGTATGTTTTTCCTATATATGTTAATGTATTTATTTCCTCAATATAGTCTCTATAAATGTATTAATGAATCTATTTCTAAATATATTGAGCCTATTTCAAAATATATCCAACAAATGCATTCTCAAATATATTCCATAAACATCTAATGAGTATTGTCTTTTCATTCAAGAATATAATAAAAATATATTTTTATTCATGAAAGCAATATTCACAGGTAGACTAAACCACCTATAGTCCATAATCCTTTTTTAAGCATTTAGCATGTTTAAATAAGCAGTATTTCTCAGACTAAGAAAAATATATTTGTTAACTATATCTAAGAAGAATATACTCACAGCCATAGAATATACTCTTTTTTTAAAGCTTTTATTTACTTATTTGTCAGAGAGAGAGAGAGAGAGAGAGAGAGAGAGAGAGAGAGAGACCGACCTGGGGGAGCAGCAGGCAGAGGGAGAAGCAGGTTCCCTACTGAGCAGGAAACCTGATGTGGGACTTGATCCCAGGACCCTGAGTTTATGACCTGAGCCAAAGGCAGACGCTTAACTAATAAGCTACCCAGGCATCCCTCATAGAATATACTCTTTTTTTTTTTAAAGATTTTATTTATTTATTTGATACAGAGAGAGAGAGATCACAAGTAGGCAGAGAGACAAGGAGAGGAGGAAGCAGGCTCCCTGCTGAGCAGAGAGCCCGATGCGGGCCTCGATCCCAGGACGCTGAGATCATGACCTGAGCCGAAAGCAGAGGCTTTAACCCACTGAGCCACCCAGGCGCCCATAGAATATACTCTTAAAAAGAATATCGTAGAGCAGCTCAGTCTGTAAAGTGTCTGCCTTCAGCTCCGCTTAGCATGGAGCCTACTTTTTCCTCTCCCCCTCTCCCATTGCCCCTCCCCCTACTCATGCTCTCTCTCTCTGTCTCTCAAATAAATAAAATCTTTAAAAAGTTGTAGAGCAAAGATTTGATAAATTAGCAAATTATATGAAATTGGCAAGTGGATCATTTAATCAATTTTTTGTCACATTGGCTTCTGGCGAATTGATTTTCGGCACATTAATTTTTGCGATCTTGACCTAGAGCTGGCTTAGGCGGGGCATGAAATGGTTAGACACCTCTTGGACTGACTGTCTGCTCCTCGGGTCCATGGGACTACATGAGAGTCCTCAGGGCGTGGAGTCTGCTTCCTGGCGCCAGGATTTCAGGCTGGGGTTGGGGGTTGCAGAATGTCTTTGTGGAGAATCAAGCCTGCAGACATTGCTGGGTCCTGGGTGGAGGGCCTCTCTGGCTGGGGGACTCTGTGCTATGGGATTGAGTGCTGGGTTCTTGGATCCTGAGTGTGCATCCCACCAGCTCCCTCCCAGCTCCCTCCCAGCTGTGGGTGTCCACCAGTCCCAAGCCAATGCCAGCACTGCTGGTGGAGAGGAGAGCAAACAGCATGTCCTTGTCTTGAAACAGGAAGACCGAGGCAGAATGAGGGACCTTTTCACACCCCATTTTAGATGGACAACCTTGTTGCTGTGGTTTATATGGTAAGAGCTACTTCTTGACACTTTGATCCCCTTCACCCATGCCCTGTTTTGGGTTCTGTTTTTACGCAACACACAGAGAACTCTTTGATCTTAAGCAACATTTACAAAATTTGGTGGCTTGAGCATCATTTTCCTGATCTCTGCATTATCCAGGTATAACCTGTACTATTATTTTCTTAGTCTTTTTCTTTAATTGGACTCACTTCTGACTGAGATAAATGTCTTATTTTTTATTAAGTTATTAATTTTATTTCCAATATAGTCCACATACAATGTTATATTAGTTTCAGGTATACCATATAGTGATTCAGCAAGTTTATCCATTACTCAGTGCTCATCATGATAAGTGTCCTCTTAATTCCCATCAACGATTTCATTCATTCCCCCCACACACACACACCTCTCCTCTGGTAACAATCAGTTTATTCTCTATAGTTAAGAATCTGGTTTTTGGTTTGCCTTTTTTTCTTTTCCTTTGTTTTATTCCTTAAATTCCACGTATGAATGAAATCATATGGCATTTGTCTTTCTCTGACTGACATATTTCACTTAGAATTATATTTTCTAGCTCCATCCATGTCATTATAAATGGCAAGATTTCATTCTTTATATGGCAGAATAATATTCAGTTGTGTGTATATGTGTGTATATAAATATATGTGTGTATCACATCTTTTTTTCCATTCATCTATCAATGAACATGGGCTGCTTCCATAATTTAGCTATTGTAAATAATGCTGCAATAAACATAGGGGTGCATATATCCTTTCGAATGAGTGTTTTTGTACTCTTTGGTAAATACCCAGTAATGCAATTACTGGATCATAGGGTAGTTCTATTTTTAGTTTTTTGAGGAACCTCCACACTGTTTTACAGAGTGGCTATACCAGTTTTCATTCTCACCATTAGTGCACAAGGGTTCACATAAATATCTTTCAAGAGGGAATTTTATATGTCTGCTTTAAAGAAAAGCACCTTAATTGTAGGCTATACATTTTCAAGAGATATATAGTAAAAAGTAGCTAGGTTGATGATTTGCCAAGGCACTGAGCTGCTATATTTAATAGAGAGACACAGAGAGAGGATAGGTGTTAAGGACACATTCACTAGCAAGTAAGTGAGAGGAAACCATCAAAATACGGTTGACCTTGAACAATGTGGAAAGGGGGTTAAAGGCACAGACCCCTGAGCCGTCAAAAACCTTTTGACTCCCCCCAAACTTAACTAATAGCCTCCTATTGACCAGAAGCCTTACTGGTAACATAAACAGTCAATCAACACATAATTTGTATGTTGTATGTATTATATATCATATCTTAAAGTAGACTAGAGAAAAAGGAAATGTTATTAAAATCACCTGGAAGAGAAAATGCACTTGCAGTAGTGTACTGTATTTATTGGAAAGAATCCCTTTATAAGTGGCGTATGCAGTTCAAACCCATGCTGTCCCAGGGTCAACTGTAATCGAAAGGAAATGTAAAGTGGAATTTTTGTCACAATGAGATTTAATATTGCCATAATGTCTTGGATACCACCAATGGCACGGGGCCTGCTGTATTTGGGGAACCACTAATTTGGTCAACACAGGCATCCTTAGAACTTTCAGTCCTGATCCTTGTCTGTCTTCCTTAGATAATAGCCATTGGCGATGTCTGGATGTGGGCAGGATGGAAGGGAGGGATTTGTACAGAAAATCCACAGCTAGTTAAATCTCAGCTATTCTTCGAACTCTCTTTCTGTCAAATCACGTACACCGCGTGAACAGTGTGCAGAAGGGGCCTGGATAACACTTTGCATCTGGTTTAACCTGTTCTCACCATGCACCTTTGAGCTGAGGTGCTAATTAGTAGGGGATTGTCCTGAAAAGTGGTCAGTTGCAGGGAAGTGGAAGGGAAGGATTTGGTAATATACAGAACCGGGCTTTACCTCTGTCCCTGCATTCCTAAGAGCTGAACCAAGCATTTATTAAACACCTGCTGTGTACCCAACACAAGTATGGAGTCTGTAGGATTTTTAAAAAGGGAGTGGAGATGGGAGTTGAGGGTATCCTATCTTTGCAGGCAGGTGATTCAGTTGGGCCAACACTACCCAAATACTGAAGCAATTAATTGGAGACTAATTTGCTCACTATAGAAGTTGCTAAATTTGCTAGCACATATTGCAACCCAAGGAAATTAATCACTGCCGTCTGATTATGACAGTTCCCACGTAACTGCACTACAGGATGAGAATGTTCTGGTCCTACCAACTTGAGTGTCCTAGTTCCTGGGACAATCAGGAATTAATCAACTGTTTCATTCTGATCTGAAATTTTAGGGAAGTCTGCAGAATCCACACTTGTATGGGCCACACAGCCCATACACCGTACAGGTGTTTAATAAATGCTTGGTGACTTGATTCAGCTCTCAGGAGTTCAAGGGAAGAGCTGGAGCCCACTTCTCAATATTATCAAAGTTTTCCCCTCCTCTTCTCGCTTCACATTGACCAGTTTGGCCCAGAAGCCCTGACTGATGTCCCTCATGACTGTATGCTTCCAGATTTTGGTCCCCCAAACTTTTCTCCCTATTGCCAGTTGAATAAGCAGCCTTGGGTGTTTTCTGTGATATAATACAGTTCTTGGTCTTTCAAAGGACACAAGGTCACATCCCTTTATCACATGCTATGCTTTTGTACATGTCGTTTTCCTGCTCAAGGGCCCCAGGAAAGTCCCCAAACGTCCAGTGTCACCCATAACGAAAGACTGGTCCTCACAGCTATAGAAGCAAGTCCTTCCTGAGGAGATGGGGCAAGGGGACTTGCATTTCTCCCATCATTTCTTAACCTCTTCTTGTTTCCTTCCTGGCAGGTTTTCCAATGCATTTTCTTACTACGGATTAGTTCTGCTCACCACTGAGCTCTTTCAGGCAGGAGATGTGTGCAGCAGTGAGTATCAAACCACGCTACTCCCACCCTACACAGTCAGACACACGTGCCCTCCCCAGGTTCCACCTCTCCTGAGCTTGGCCCTGCACAAAGGCCAGTGACTCTACCCCGCAGACTCCCAGGAGAAATGCTCTGCCAAATCTGAGCATAGAAGACCCGGACTGTGGTCCCCAAAATACTCTATAGAAAGCTGAAAAATCTTGAAATGACATTATAGCAGAGCCGTATCTTATGTCACCTAAAGGGGTCAGTGACATACAGCACTGAGTTTGATGGCCATGACCCTATGCAGCAATTTTCATGTGCATAGGAAGTCTGAGAACCAGGTTGGATCTCAACCCAGACCACACAACAAGATCACTTGGAGGAGCTTTAATTTTTTTATTTTTTTAAGATTTTATTTGTTTATCTGGGAGCGCATGTGCTCTCCCGGGGGCAGAGAGAGAGGGAGAAGCAGACTCCCTGCTGAGCAGGGAACCCCATGCAAGGCTGGATCCCAGGAATCCAGGATCACGACCTGAGCTGAAGGCAGATGCTGTTGTGCAGCTAGTGGTGGGAACCACTGGACAAAAGGAACAAAATAGAAAGCAAAGTCTATATACAGATGTCTAGGCTTTCAAACCATTCTATTTTCAAGAACAGGTTTCTAGCATTGAACCTGGGATGGAGGATAAAGGGATCAAGTTCCTGCTTGTCTGTGGGATTTGCCCAGTTATCTTTTTCAGACTAAGACTCTGTAATCTTAGTTAATAGTTTGGTTTATTGGTATAAGGATTTAATGAGCTGGTGGCTCAGCTGCAGATTTGGGGTTTGGTATTGAGAGAGTATAAATCACATGCCCCTAACAGGGGACCCACTGAAGCAAAGCAGAAGATCCAGTGGAATGTTACAAAGCAGGATGTTACAAAAGCAAACTTTTTCTTAAAGGACCAGATAGTCAATATTTTAGGCTTTGGGGGCCATACTGCCGTTGGAGTAGGAAAGTAGCCGTGGACAACAGGTTAGTGAACCAACATTGCTTGTGTTCTGATAAAACCTTTTTTGTGAGAACAAATTTGGATGGCATATCATTTCTATGTCAAGAAGTGTTATTCCTCTTTGATTTTTAAAAATCATCTTAAAATGTAAAAACCACTCTTAGCATGCAGGCCAGGCAGAAACAGGCAGGAGATCAGATTTGACTTGCAGGTGGTAGTTTTCCAACTCCTATTTAAAGCTCTTTCTTATGCCTGGGTGGGAAAATGAACAAGCCCATAGCAGAAAATCAGGGAGCCTAGTTTCTGGCGCCAGGTAGTTATGAGATCTTGGACAAGTCATTCATTGGATATTTTTCATATGCCAGGTACTGATCTAGGTGTTAGGCTATATCAGTGAATACAAAAGACAAATATCCCTACCCTGTAAGCTCATATTTTGGTGGGGAGAGAGAAAAAGAGAGAGAATAGCATAATAAGTAAGTAAAGAACATAGAGTGTTGAAAGGTGAGAGGTGCGCCAAAGAAAAAAAATTTAAAGAAAAGGTAAATTCATGCCTCTCCTTCAAATATGCAATGAACAGATGTCAAAGATTTTATTTTATTTAACTCATCAATTACTGAATGAACCAGTTAAGAACTGTGAAAAGTCTGAGGATTTACCTCTTTGGTAGCTAACAAGTTAGCCTTCCACAGCTTCCACGGAGGTCCACAAAAGACACGACACTCCTGGGTCAGAGACAAAGGACTTTGTTGCTCACCGTAACAGCAGTAGCTGAAGTATCAGCACTTCGTTACACTAACAATGAGCTCCCATTCCCACAGGGCGATGTGAAGAGGGGAGGCCACAGCTGCAAAAGCCATGAGTTATGTTATAAGAGAGGATCTAGGATCTTAGGGCACCTCGATCTCTTCTACTGGATGGTAAAGACTTACGGCAGGTAAAGCCTGCTCTTGCCCTGCAGAGAGACCCTGTGTCATTGAGGGCCATAAGCAAACCTGCCCCTTGCTCCAAAGGTAGACACTTCCTGTCAGAGTTGTTGGTTCAGAACAAAGACAGTTAGTGTCTTTGCTTTAAAACATGCAGAAATGTAAGCAACCCACGGAGAATTGTCTCCTAATGCCAGCAAGAGGTTACAACTGGTTCAAAGGAGAATTCAAAAAAATACATGTATATAGGCAACCAGAAATCCTGAAAAGTCTTTATGATTAGAGGCACAACTTGTCAGAATGCATCAGGCAATAATCAGTTGCATCACCAGACACAATTTGCATTTTGATGGAAAAGAATCATTTGCATTAATGTCAATATTCTATAATATGCATAGCTCACAGATAATGAAAGCTTATACAACTTGTAAGGGTGCATCAGACAAAACATTTTCCCCATTTCAAAGTCTTTCATGCTATTTCTTAACAAACGTATGGGGGAAAAAAGATAGTCAAGCAGGATAAGGGAGGTCAGGAATGTGGGGCAGAGCAAGGGGCAGTGGGTATGTTTTAAATGGAGTCGTCAGAATGGCTTCCATGAGGTGAGATTTAAAGAGCGACATAAAGGAGGTGAGAAGATTACTCATAGGAATATACAAAGAGCAATCCAGGAAGAGGCAGCAGCCAGTGCAAAGGTCCTGAGGCAAGAGTGTTGAAGGAACAGCAAGAAGACCAGTGTAGCTGGAGTACAGTGAGCAGAGCAAGGGAGAGAGATGGAAGGTGGGATCAAGGAAGTAACGGCTAGATAATATAGGTGAGGATCCTAGAGGCCTCCCTGGAGTTTATATGCCATCTGGAGTCTGTCTGCCACTAAAACACCTAGTATGTGCCAATTCTGGGCTAAACACATTCATATGCACAGCCTGATTTCAGGCTCCCAACCACCTTGCCCAGTGGTTTTCTTAGCTCCAGTTTTATGAAGAGACTGAGGCTCAGAGAGATAAAGCTGTAGCCCTGCTGGTTGGGATTTGAACCTGGGTCTGTCTGACTCCAGAGCCTGGGCTCTTTCCACGGTGTCCCAGCTGAAACATACCCAGGAAAGGAGGTGTGGGAGCAGGAGGGTGTGATTCAAGGTACGATGCATGGCTCTTCCTTCTCCCATCTCCCACCTCCCAGTCTCCAGCCAGAAGAAAGCAGTGGAAGCAAAATGCAGCCTGGCCTGTGAGTACCTGAGTGAGGAGGATTACATGGACCTGCTGTGGACGACCCTCTCTGAGTTCCCAGGTGAGGAACCTGTGTGAGGTGGGGCCGGGGCAGCGAAACCTCTGAACGTGGCAGCTGGTCCTCTGGTGGTTCCACCTGGTGCTGTCTGGAAGCAATTCCCCTTTCCAGCGAAGCTGGGGATTCTTTTTTTCAACCCTTAGCTACAAGTTGACAAGAACTGTGCAGGCTACTCTGCTTGAAGGCTAACAAATTAAGCTGCCCATTGTCACGTTCACTGGCAGGAGATGCGAGACTCCTGGGTCAGAAACAAAGACTATTACCCATGGCACAGCAAGCAACATGAATAGTATATCAGTGTCAGCTCCCCTTGCTCCCAAATCTCACAGGGATGATGACGAAGGGTCCAGGTGGATGCCACATGTGCAGTGAAGTAGTGGGTACAGCTGTTGGGCTCTAACTCTTGTCCTATGATAAGAACCAACTCACCCAAAGGTGTACAAATGCTGATAATGGATGATGGTTGCTCCTTGAGGAATTACTGGAGTGTTCCCTTCCAGTACCTGATTGATCTACTACTCCCTATATTCTTGACCCCATATTCCAGTTTTCCTTGACTTCCCAATATCTTCCTCAGTCCCTTTTTCACTTTGCTTACCTAGGAATCCCAGGATTAGGGAACTCAAATCTTCTGTAGTGGGTTGCCAGAAACCTGCCCAGCTTTTGTCCAGAGAGAGAGACATCATCTTTATTATATTGGACAGTAAACAGACCTGCCCTTTGCTCTGGAAGGAGACAATATCTCTCTCTTCCAAGATTGTTGACTATCCAGATGAAAAGATAGCCTGGAACAAAGGGCAGCTAGTACCTCTGCACGCAAGAAATACAAGAGACCCATCAAGAATTGTCCCCCATAAGCGCTCACACTGGAAGGACCAGGCATCAAAAAATGCAAACTTGCACATAAAGTGAAGGTGATCTATCTTTTTCCTTTTAAAAAAACTAATAATTATTATAACAATGATAGTATTATTTATTGAGTGCTTTCTGTATGTATATTTGGCTCTATGCTAAGTGTTTTATAGATATGTCTCCTTTCATCTTGTGAAGTAGCATAATCATCCCCATTTTATAACTGAAAAAACTAAGGCTTACAGAGGTGTAGCAAAAACTGTTCCTAAACTTGCAGATGCCAGTCTCTGCATCTTTGTGCCGAGGGCTATCGCAAGAGGAATGGAAAGCTTCAGGATCTAAAAGCAAGCAAGGTAGCCGAAGGTGCCAGGGAGTTAACACCCGGCAGCTGCTTTCGAACAATAAATATGCAGGAGTTGGTGTATAAATACCCCAGCGTCCTCGCTCCTTGGGCAGGAGAATTCTAAGATGCATCTTCCACACTGGCTCCCAGAGCCCCCCGGTGGGATTCAATAGCAACTGCCCACAGTGGTGACTTTCTTGACAGGCTCTCTTGCCTTCCCTTCCCTATCTTACGTTCCCACCCTCCCCGTGGTGCTTCTTTGGGTTACCTCTCAAGCAAACACTTGGACTTGGACCCTTGTCCCAGGGTCTGCTTCTAGGAGAGCTCAGCTAAAACACGGAGTGTCCTACACCTGGCAGAGCTAAGAACTGAGGTCCCACCCCAGAGCCCGGAGTCTTCACTCCTTTACTCTCCTGTCTATCCTTCTCTTAAAACCTTTCCCCTATATGGCTCAGTGGGTAAGACTAGGGACTTGGAGTTAGAGCCCAAATTGCCAACGACCATTTCCATGACTTTAAGCACTCACCATGATTTCTCAATGATTTCCATGATTTTATTTTTGCAACTCAGATAGTTCTTATTTATTACATTTATGATTTGTTGTTTCTGTTCCCTGACACATCCCGAGGCTCCTAGAATAGTTCCTGACCCACAGTAGGCACTTAATTTTTTGACTGAACAAGTGTGGGAAATTGATAGCATTTATTTTAGGGTGTTTTTTTTTTTGGATGATTAAGCAAGATAATAGACGCAAAAGTGTTGAGCCCAGGGTTAATAATTATTATTAATTATTAGTAATAAAGAACACCATGCTATACTGTCTCTACGGAAGTAGGGAGTCTTATTTTTATTGAGTTCCATTTTCCAGATGAAGTAACTGAGGCTCGGAAAAGGCAAGGGACAAATCCAAGACCACATGGCAAGTCAGAGGCAGGAGGAGGCCTTAGAACCCAGGTGATTCTGACTCCCATCCCTGGTGTCCATTGCCTGGATTCAGTGAATGCCACATCCCTTGGTGCCTGTTTAGTCATCCGTTGCTGTGTAACAAATTATTCCATATTTCAGGGGCTTCAAACAACATATTTATTTCTCACAGTTTCTGTGGGTTGGGAAGCTGGGCGTGGCCTACCCGGGTCCTCTGCTTTGGTGTAACTGACAAGACGTCAATGGCGGTGTTGGCCCAACATCTGTAGTCACATCTGGAAGTTCAGCAAGAGCAGGGTCTGTTTCCACACTCACTCATGGGGTTGTTGGCAGGATTCAATGCCTCCAGGGCTGTTGGACTGAGGGCTTCAGTTCCTCACTGGGTATGGGCCAGTGCCTCAGAAGAGTCAGGGGAGAGAGGATGCTAGAAGAAAAGAAGCCACATTCTTTTATAACTTCATCTCAGAAGTGACATCCCAATGCTTTTCTGTAGTCTAGTCTTTAGGAGAGACTCACTAGGTCTAGGCGACTCTCAGGGGCAGGGAATTCTATGAGGTATGAATACCAGAGGTGGGGGGCTTTGGGAGCCATGTTGGAAGCTGTCATGGTGCCCCTGCTCTCTCCCAGGTGTCCTTGTGACTCTATGGATCATTGATCGCCTAGGCCGCAAGAAGACCATGGCCCTGTGCTTCGTCATCTTCTCCCTCTGCAGCCTCCTGCTGTTCATTTGTGTTGGAAGGTGGGTCAAGAAACCAGCTCTATCTGACCAGCAGGCTCACTTCTCAGGTCATGGTCAGTGGCTCTTTGGGCCTGTAAGCTGTGGAGTACACTCCTGGCTGGTCATCTGAGAGATTCCCCCCCCAGCCCCTCGCTGGGACTGAGACTGTTGACCACAACATCAGACTCAATTTTGGACCTCTGAAGAGAGTAGGGCTGGGAGGGCTCCTTGGGTCCAGGTTTTGTTCCAACACTGTCACGTTTAGACTTTTGACATTGTCTCCCAGTGAGATCATGCATACAACTGTTTAGGTATGGGTTAAAAGCATGTTCATTGGAAATACTTCAAGGTCCTGTTGTATAATCCCTTTTTTGGCATTTCTCCATTTTCCCATCTATCAAGAACCTTAAAATATGGAAGAGGCTTGTGCCTCTCTTGACCTTGGAGAGGCCCAGACCAAGTGGGGAATGTGTGGAAGGCCTAGAGAGGTAGCTTAGACCCTGACATGTTGGTGTTCTTAGACATTTTGGGGAACAATGGAACAGGGGATCGGGGACCAGAATTATCCTCCAAATACTGCCTAGAAGTTTACTGTCACTGGCTCAGTTGGTTCCTGACTCAACCAGGTCCCGTCTAGGTTTTCAATGATTTCTATCACTTCTCTCTGACCTTGCTACCAACCTGGGCACCACAGACATTTGCAGCTCTTAGTCTGGAACTTTGGAAAATGAGAAACTTATAAAGGCAGGCCTTTCGAGAAGGCACCGGGATTGTGTTGTCTGTATGGACATGTTGGGTTGGGGTGGGCTGTGCCAATTTCTAGGGTCTAAATTCTGCCGGGGCAGGTAAGACTTTGCTGAAACAAGCTGACAGAAAAAAAAAAATACTTGTTCATCTTCTTTTTTTTTATTTCTCTCCCTAGAAACATGCTCACTCTGTTACTCTTCATTGCAAGAGCATTTATTTCTGGAGGCTTCCAGGCAGCCTATGTTTACACACCTGAGGTAGGAGGGGTGCCTGGGAACAGCCGGGAAGGGGAGGGAGGGAGCTCTGCCTCCAGAAGCACCCTGCCGGGGATCCTCAGAATGGAATTTGTCCGTGGGTTTGTCTGAGTAGTGACTGTAAAGTTCTTCATTATTTCAGGCTGTCTTTCAGTCATTTTTTTTCTGCTTATAAAAGCTGATGTCCAGGGCGCCTGGGTGGCTCAGTGGGTTAAAGCCGCTGCCTTCGGCTCAGGTCATGATCCCAGGGNCTGGGAACAGCCGGGAAGGGGAGGGAGGGAGCTCTGCCTCCAGAAGCACCCTGCCGGGGATCCTCAGAATGGAATTTGTCCGTGGGTTTGTCTGAGTAGTGACTGTAAAGTTCTTCATTATTTCAGGCTGTCTTTCAGTCATTTTTTTTCTGCTTATAAAAGCTGATGTCCAATGTAAAAGTTCCAAATGGTATCAAACGGCATAAAACCAAAAATTAAAGGGCCCCACGTTCCCCCTTCCTAGATACCACCTNTAAATAAATAAAAGCTGATGTCCAATGTAAAAGTTCCAAATGGTATCAAACGGCATAAAACCAAAAATTAAAGGGCCCCACGTTCCCCCTTCCTAGATACCACCTTTCTGAATAGTTCAGTGTTCTCTAGGCACATCCTAATCTATGTTAGCGTATGCGCCGAATTGGGGAAGTGAACGACTGGGAAAAGTTTTAATATAGAAACTAATTACAATGATGAATAATTGTTGGGAATTTCGAACTTAGGGAAATTTAGGGAAGTTGAAGCTTAGGGAAGCTTGAAACCAATAAAGCAGTGCCCCCAGAGCTTGCAGTGGGGTGGAGGTGGCTGGGGACACAGCTGTCACCCGAGGCCAGTGGGGTGAGGAGAGGAGAGAGTTCCAGAGTCCCAGGAGAGAGCTATAGAGAGAAGTTGTGGTCTTTAGTTGAGGGACACCTGTGGCTGGAGGCAACCTAGAAGGGAAGAAGCAGGAGAATAAATACCCAGACCTCTCTCTTCTACCTTCTTCCCATCTCCCCCTGGGGCTCCCATCTTCCCAACCAGAAGCCAGAGGGCCAAGGAGTGCTTTGTTGTCCACATAGGCCAGACCCAGGGCAGAGAATTAGGTGGGGAATTTTGGAGAAGATTGAATGCAACAAGTACAGGACATATGGATCTACTTTGTTGTTTTCAACACTTGCTCTACTATAGTATATAGCATACAGTAAATACTATATATGGTATATCCTACATACAATATATTAATATATACTACATATTATACACTATATAGTATACATATATATACTATATATATTACATACTATCTCCTTACTCCTATATAATATATAACTGTATATTATATATTCTATTATGCTATATTTTACATATACCATGTCTATTATATACTACACTAAACAGTATATATACTTTATATTACATACTATATTATACTATATGGTATATATATGCATATATATTATATATTTTACTATACTATATAGTGTGGGCAAATCATAATTTTATAGTAATTCTCCTACCAATGGATATTTGGATTGTTTTACAACTTTTCACTACTGCAAACAATGCCAAGGTAAATGGTTTTATATAGTCATGTGCATGTGTGTGCTTCCCCTAGAATAAATGTCAAGATATGGAATTGCTGAGTTAAAGCCTATAAACATTACAAACATTGCTCAGCCCCAAAATGTTGCACGAATTTACACTCCACACTGTACAGCCTGAGCATGTCTAATTTCCCATACTCGGGGATTATGGATTATTTATTTTATACCTATTGTATTTTATTTCATCTTATTTTAGATAGGAGCAAAGGGAGGAGGAGTATATTATGTACCAGATGCTGTGTCAGGGGAAGGAGAGTGTCTAGATTATCCCTCATTCCCACAGCACTCCAGAGCCCTCACTCTGAGTCATCATCCTGAACCCTGCTCCCTCCACCCCGCCTCAGACCTGAAACACCAATCCTGCCTCCTCCAAGAAGCCCTCTCAGATCTCCCCCTCCCCTGACTTCCTTTTGCTGGTCAGTGCCCATGCCCCTCATTTAATATAATGTCTATCAATCTGTATTAAATTATAAACTGTGTAATATCCATCACGGAATACAATTGTAGCAGTTAAAAAGAATGAGGTAGATGTCTATATACTGCTATCCATAGGATTTTAAGAAACAGTGCTGAATGGATAAAGCAAGTTGCAGACTGGTAAGTATGATATGACACCATTATATTTTGGAAACAATGCTATATTTCGTATACACATATTTTGAATGCATCTGGGTGGATACATTTCAAACTTCATAACAGCGGGGATCTTTGAGGAATATTTCTTGGGAGAGGTTCTTGATCAAAGGAGTTCAGGTGTTTAAATTTCTGACAAGGAGAATATATTTATATATTGCTGTGTCATTGCATGAATTAAAATACCCTATGTTAAAAAATATATCATATGTAAATGCATACATATGGTATGCACTCCAAAGTATTTGTTGAGTGAATAAATAAATGAATGAATGCAGATGTATATGGAGTCATAGAAAAATCTAGAAGGGATATACACAGAAATGTGACAATGGTTCTCTCTGAGTGTTGGGATCATGCAAAAGCTTTGCTTTTCCCTGTGTGTTCATTCTTTCCGAACTTCTGCACTGAGCATTATAGCTGTTAGAGGCATGCTAGCCGCTATAACAAAGAACTCCTCAAGTGGAATGTTTTGACACAACAGAAGTTTCTCACTAATGAAACAGGCCAGTATGGGTGTGCTTTCACTTCCACAGTGATTCAGGGACCCAAGCTCCTTGCATCTTGCAAATTCCTCATCCAGGAATTGTTAATCAAGGGTGATTTTGTCCCCAGGGGACATTTACAATGTCTACGGATATTTTGGGTTGTCACAACTCAGGGAGAGCAGTACAGAAGATGCTACAGGCATGTAGTGGGTAGAGGTCAGGGGTGCTCCCAGACAGCCCCCACCACAAAGAAGGACCTATCTATCCCCAAATGTCTGTAGTGTATGGTTGAGAAATCTTGCCCCAGGGCCACGGAGGACTGGGAGTCCTCCTTCCTTCTTCAAGCCAGCAGACTGGGAAAAGGAGTGGAGAAGACGTGCCTACTTTTTAATTGCCTTGGCCTGGGAGATGCACAGGGACTTCTCACCTTGCCCAAGGGAGAGCTAGGCACGAGGGCCACTCCAGGGTATGAACTGAGAAACCGTTTCCACGTCTGTCTTCATGAAATGCTGGTCATGGCGCTTCAGGGTGAATGAGAAGTGGCAGGTGGAACAGGGTCTGGATCCTGAATGTGGAGTCTGAAGGTGGAGTCTTTGGGGCACCTCCCAGGGCAGGACCCCCTTACTGGGTTCCCACCCACAGCTTGGCCTCTTGCCTTCTTTCTCAGTTGAACTTCCTACCCCCTTTGAGATGAGACTCCCCACCTGCTCTCCCATCCCTTGATGTGGTCACCAACAGCTGCGTGATTCACGCTGACTTCAGGCCTGACCACGGGGTCAGTCCCATCACTCCTGAGCTGGAGAGGAGGGAGGATCCTGCATTTTCTCAAGCCCACATGCATGCCTGTGTTTCAGGTCTACCCCACGGCGACTCGAGCGCTGGGCCTGGGCACCTGCAGCGGCATGGCAAGAGTGGGTGCTCTCATTACTCCGTTCATTGCTCAGGTGGGTGTCACCGCCACATTCGGTGGGGGAGCATGACAAAAGCCAAAACATGGCAAATAGCTCCTCTACCCTGAGCCTTCTGCAGAGCCCTTGGTGGTGCGCATTATCTTACCCTAAGAACCCATCCTATGAAAGGAGTCCTATCACGTGCAAATCAGAAAACAGGCTCAAAAAGGGAAAGGGACTCCTCCAAGGTCACACAGCTGGGAAGCAGAGAAGCTGGGACTCAGACCAGAGACTTTCCTATGCAGAAGACCCTGGGGGTGCCCTACGATTTGGCCAAAAACTAACTGGATGAGAACAAGTCAGATGAAAACGAACTGTTGCAAGCAACATGATTTGGTGGGAAACAGATGTCCCAGGCCCTGGTTTCTGAGTTGGATGATTAGGTTTATTTGCAGAATTTTGTAGCTCCGGTGGGTCTTGGAGCATTTCTCTCCATTTCCAGGGATCTTATTTTGAAGTTGTTTTCCTTTTTTGATATCTAATCCATTTTTTTTTCTGTCTTTATCACTTTTTTTTTTACCAAGGTAAGTCACATAACATAAAATTAACCATGTTAAAGTGAATAGTCCAGTGATGTCCAGCACATTCGGAGCATTGTGCCATCACCAGCCCTGTCTAGTTCCCAAACATTTTCATCAACTAAAACTCCATGTCCATGAGGCACCCACTCCCTGTTTCTCTTCTCCCCCAGCCTACGACCACTGTGCATTTTTTAAAAAATAAGCTATACACCCAACACGGGTCTCAAACTCACAATCCTGAGATCCAGAGTCCCGTGCCCTACTGACCGAGCCAGGCGGGCGCCCCCTGTGCATTCTGTCTGTATAAATGTACCTGTTCTGGATATTTCACATAAACAGAATTCTGCCACAAGTTTCAGCCAAGAGTCTCTGTTCTGGGCCACTGTGTTTGGCCCTTGTGAGTCACTGCTACCCGCTATGGAGGTCTGGCCATGTGCCTGTTTGGTGTCAAGTCCTCTTGACGTATCCTATCCTTAGGGGGTAGATACTGTCCCTCCCCATTTGGCAGATGAGAAAACGGGGTTTAGCTCTGCTGTTAAGCTAGAAACTCAACAGAGGTACTGCTCTAAGAGAGTGTAGTTTCAAGGAATACAGACACTTGACCCTGATGGGGTATGAGCTCAAACCCCAGCCCCATCCTGAGTATCTGTGTGAGCTGGAGTATGCTACTTAACCCTCTTTGAGGCTCGGTTTTTCCATCTGTAAAATGGGGACAATTCCCTTGCTCTTAGTCGTGGGGACTGAATGGGATAATCCCACAGAGGGCTTACAAGAGGGCCTGGCATTATCAATACTTCCTGAATACCCCCTCTCACAGGCGCCTGTCTCCCTCCCCCAGGTCATGCTGGAATCTTCCGTGTACCTGACGCTGGCGGTGTACAGTGGCTGCTGCCTCCTGGCTGCCCTGGCCTCCTGCTTCTTGCCCATCGAGACCAAAGGCCGTGGACTACAGGAGTCCAGCCACCGGGAGTGGGGCCAGGAGATGGTCGGCCGAGGGACGCATGGCACAGGCGTCACCAGGTCGAACTCTGGCTCTCAGGAGTAGTGACCGATGTGGGGCTGAGTTGGTCTTTGAGGCCATAGAATGCAGGGAGCTGGTGGAGCCCAGCTGGGGCACCGACCCTCACTGCCGATGTCAAGAACTCACCCCGAAGGACAACCTGGACCAACAGGGTTTTGTGTCTTGACTCCGTTTGCTCATATTCATTGAGATCCCCCTGGGACTGGGGAGGCATTTGCTCCGGGGGTTTCTCTGGATGTGTGGGGGGAGGTTTGTTAATAACCTGTGGACCTGCATGGGGAAACTGCCACATTAGGAGTGACCGGTGTCACCGGTCGCCGACCAGATGCCGCCCAGAGTCAGCCAGTCACACCCTTGGTGAACAACCCCCAACACATCTCTGTAGATACAGTCCAGGCCCAGGGCCCGGTAGAGACCCGCCATGAGGGACTCAACACCTGCCGCCCGCCAACAGGACCTGTTCAGGAGGTTTCTTCTCCACCCCCAGCCCCAGGTTTTCTTCTTTGAAATTGCAGGTGACCCAGCTGTGGCCTGAACAGCTTCTTCCTGGGTCTGAGAGATGCTTTCTCGGAAGGGGCCCCTTGGTCTGCCTCCCCAGGGCCTGACTAGTGGAGACTCTGGCAGATGGACATGCATTTGAACTTGAGCCACATGTCCTCTCCTGGTCCCCTCTGGAGTTGCTCTCTCTGGCTCCAGCAGATCCCCGGGTCCATGGGGACAGCTGGGCTTCTACCAGATGACCACCTCAGAAAGCTGTCATCCTCCCCTTTCCCCAGGAATTGGGGAGTGAGGCCAGAGGAGGTGAGGATAAAGTCCAAAGCCAAAGTGGGGACCTCCCCTTTGGAAGCAATGAAGGCCAATGCTGGGGGCTTCTTTTCTGACCCCCTCGTTGGTCAGGCTGGTTGGTGACTCTTGGAGAAAGAAAACAGTTAACTCAGGTTTCAGTGCTGTGGATGTTGAGGGTGGGTAACTGGCTACTTGGGCAGAGAAATTGAAAAGATGCTACACCAACCACCCACTCCCATCAGGGTCAGGGAACCAGGACTCCTTCCCCCCGCCCTTGGTTTCTTGCTTCCCCCTGCTATCAAGGGCTGGCTTGGTCTTTGCATAGAGGCAGCTCCTGGGGGTCTAGCGGTGGTTCTCTGTCATCAGTGGGGAGAAACGGGAGGGCCCAGATGTGTGACATGTGTACATTTGCAAAGGAAGGGAGGGCTGTCAGTTGGGTTTTGGGTAGGCCTCCAGAGGAAGGGCTGACGCCATTGTCTCGGCAGACAACATCCACCTCCAGGATCTGGTTTCCATGAGCCCTTTCCCCACCGTGAAGGCAGGGAACCTAGAGGAGGAGGGTGGAAGCTGTTGGATCCCATCAAAGGCCAGAGAAGACCGACCTTCTGCGTGGAGACGCCTGCTTGATGTCAACATTTTGAGGAAGCCAAACGTGTACGTTCATCTCTTATTAAAACATGTTGGTGATGGACATTGTAAGGATTGAAGTTTGTCCATGTGTCATGATGTTTTAGTGATGGTTCAACTTAAGGATCTTGCCAACTTCATCCATCCAAGGTAATATCAATGTCTTAATATGATACTCTTTCCAATAAGGTGGACAAGTTGCACCATTGGCTGCCAAGATCGTGACTTCGAGTCTTTCGGAGACATTTTCTTCGGGTGGCATGGAGGTCACAGTGGGTGACTATTGCAGGTTCAGGTTCTGGGTCGGTGGCAAACAATCCCACATTCCCGTAATACAGACGATAGCCCCCTCAGCCCAGGCAGCCAGAGAGGAAGCAACTTGGCAGATCTCCCTCTCCCCAACACTTACATTTCCTTGAGCCATGGGTGGCTATGGCTCTAATTCTTTCTGGTCTCTTGAGCTCTTCTGGGTAACACAGAACCTTAGCTTGTTTGTCTGAGTTCTTTTCTTTTTTCTTTTCTTCTTTTCTTTCCTTTTCTTTCCTTTTCTCTTCTTTCCTTTTCCCTTCCAGCTTGTCAGACAATGCCAGATGAGTATGTCCACTCCCTTTCCCCTCAAATAACCTGGAAGACCTGGGGGTGGGGTGAGGTAGAAATGCTTGGTGGGAAGGAATGTTTCCCAGGCCCTGGGGTAAAGAGGCTTACAGTTGAGGGCTTTCTCTTCTTGAAAAAGAGAAAGCTTTGCCTTTCTTTTTCTTTGCCTTCTAAATTGCCTACCCTTAAAAAAAAAATCAGTATTATTGAGTGATACAAGAGCTGCCACCAAAATTGTCCAAGCTCTGAATTATACAAGGCCTTTAGCTGAAGACATTTGTTATCTAATTTCAACTTTCCAAAGGCTTCTCTTTCCATTAATGGAAATACCATCAGTTTCTCTCAGTGTTAGGAAAGGTTTCAAAAAACAGCAAAAGATGGTCAATGTAGCTAAGGATATGTGGTTTCTTTCTTTCCCTTATTCTGTGTATCCTTAGAACACAGAAGTAAAATGTGTTGGCAATGACATAAGAGTATCTTAGGTATGGACTTTGGAATGAATATGGATATTCATTATTTTGGGCAAACGTTAAGTAACAGAGAGCCTTGAAGGGTAAGATCAAGAGTCTCCCTTGGTTACTACTAGTAAACTACTCTAGGATAACAGAGACCTGCAAGCAACAATAAAACAAGTCAATAACAGCTTACCCATTTGAATATTTCTCATTTAACCACAAGCACAGGGTCAGGCCGTTCTAAGGAAGGTTCAGCAGCTCAACAAGGTCATCAAGAACCCAGCTTCTTTTTGTTTTTCCTCTCTTCTCTCCTCTGCATGTTGGCCATTTGACCCTATGCATGAAACCTCATGACCCCAAGATGGCTGCCAAGGTACCAGGTATCAGATTTTTTCAAAGGAGAACAGTCACAAAAATTTTTCTTGCTGAAAGACCTGAGTGTAAAAGCACGAGTCTTCCCCCAGAACTAGAGAAGGAAGGGTCTCCTTCCCACAGGATTAAGGGATACCCACAGCTTCTTGAACACAAAATTGGGACTCTGTTAGCATGAAGAAATAAGGATAGTGATGAGGGATGGTCAAGAGGAGCCTTGCCACAGAGCTCTCATCAAGGCTGTTTTAACTGCAAGGAATAGAAATTGGACTCAGTTTAATTAAAATGAAGAAGTACAGCTTTATTATAAGGCTGGGATTGGTAGTGAATTTCCTCCAGGGGACAGCCAGGGAACATAAGTGAGTGGAACAGAAGTGTAAGGAACAGCAGGAAGAGGGAAGAATTGTGGCAGAGTGAGAAGCACAGGCCCCCTCTAAAGGGGCCATCTATTGCTTACCTCTACCTGATTTTGTCACATGGTGGGAGCTCCCAATTTTCAAGACTGGAATCTGGCTTTTTACATGAACGCTGCAAATTTTAGTATGTTGGGTCAAAAACATTTAAGTGATGTATGAGCCCATATAATTCACCTGCAGGCCAGGTTTCACTGATGGACTGCCAGTTTGCACCTCTGAGAGATTAGAAAAATCTCAGAAATAAAGAGATTAGAAAAATCTCAGAAATAAGCTTCACAAACGAAACCAGAACCAGAGAACCACCAGAGTCCACGGCAGCCCCCTCTTTGGAGCTGTGGCCTGGTTCCACCCTCCTCTCCAAACTGGCTTCCTTCTGCCTCCTCGTGGCTGCTGCACATGCCTAATCATGCATATGGTTTCCCTTCACCCTGACTCAGCTCTGCGAACATATCTGACTCAGCTGTTCAGTGCACCACTTCCAAATTCACAAGAGAGGAAGCTGATGGGACCAGATGAATGTTGGTTCCAGTCTTGGTCCAATGAAGTTGAGTCAAGGAGGGGTGGAGTCAAGAGGTAGCTTTGGCCTGCTGTTTCTGGAACCCATAGCAAGATGTATGTCAACTCTTGGGTATGTTCATTATAACTCTATTATGGATCAGGGCATGTGGTCATGGCTTGTGGTCAGTGTGCATGGAGCATCTATATGTGTCTATCAGGCATGCTACTCAATACTGAGGATCCAAAAAAAGAATAAGACATGGTCCTTATCTTCATGCACCTCATGGTGCAGTGGGGGGAACAGACATAAACAGATCACTGTGATACAGTGTGACGTGAGCCCTGATGCAAGGATGCAGAGAGTTGTGGGAGGCATTACAGAATGCCAATCTGGAAGCCCTTTCCCACTCTTCAAAGATTCAGTGGTTTCAATCAGACTTTAGTCACTGGTGGTACTTTGTCGTATTTTGCTTCTGTGACATTTAAACATACAGACATGTCACGTACTCACGATTAATAGAGAATACTCGATGATGTACTACTTCAAATCCCCCTACCCCCACCATGCCAGAGAATAGAACACTTTGTAAATTCATCAGTAAGAAAACAATTCCACCCCCAATACTGTCGGAAAGCATAAAACACTTAGGGATAAATTTAACAAAAAGAGTGCAAGCCTTTTACAAACTGCAAAACATTGCTTAAAGGAATTGAAGATTTGAATAAATGGAGAAATAGTCCATATTCATGCATCAGAAAACTTAAAATTGTTAAGATGTCAATCAATAACCCCCCCACCAAAATTGATCTGGAATTCATACAGAGCTACAAAGGATACAGAAGAGTTAAAAAAAAAAAAAAGTCCACTTGAGAAAGAAGAAGAAATGTGGAAGCCTCACACTTCTTAATTGTAAGACTTTTTACAAAGCTACGGTAATCAAGATAGTGTAGGACTAGCATAAAGATAGGCATAGATCAATGGAATAGAATTGAAATTCCAAAAAATACATATATTTATGGTCAATTGATTTTTGACAAAAGTGCTGAGACAAGTCAACAAGGAAAGATAATACTCTCTAAATTCATCAAGCTGCCAAGAATTCATTGAAAAATATGGTCATAGATTATCTTCAGGGAGGGAGAAGGAATGGTAGATGAAGGGAAAGTGGAGAAATCAAGCATTGATAAAGCTCTTCCAGTGTCACGTGAGTTGCAGAATTTTCCCCATGCTCCTTCTACTCTGAATTTTAGGCAGAATGTAGAGGAAACCACATTGCAAAGAGGTTCTTACCATTTACAGAAAGAACAGGAAGCGTGGGAGGACGGACTTCCTGGCCCCTGCATATTTTTGTCAGTTCACTCTGTTCTAAGTTCTATGGGGTTTCCACTGACAACCTAGCCTTGACAGGTAGGGGTCTCTCTCCCTGGGGACTTTTAGGTTGGATTAAAGTCATCACTTTGGTCTAAAAGTGAATGCTGTTGTTCCACTCCAGGCACCGGGAGATGCCCCCACCCAATTTTGTGCTAGTCTCTAGTCTTGACCCAATGAGGCTATAAGGAGGAGAGAGCTAGTTCCTTGTAAAGTAGTTGAGGAAAATATTCAACAGCTTCCTCCATAGTTGGATCTTTTCGTCCCAGCCTGGGATTCAGTGTTGTGCACTGGTTGAATGTGAGGCCCTTGAATCATCTGGCCCTGGATCTCCTTTCTACTCCTTCCCGGCTGTTGACCAGAACTGCCTGTCTGTACCTTGTTCACCTACGAAATGGGAACGAGAGCTACTTTGTGGGCAGGTGTGTGTGTGATTACACATTACACAAGTAATGTGTGCAAGAGTTGAGCCCCGGTACCCAGTTAGAAGGCAATACATTTTAGATATAATAATAATAATTAATAATGTATTCTTATTCTTATGATTAGGGTAGGAACTCTAATAGATCTTGGCTCCCTCACTCTACTTAGCTCAGCGTCAGTCAAAATCATGACAGATGCTTCGCGAAGACCCCACTGGGTGACACAGCATGGGAAGGAGCAGATAGTGATGGCGTGGATGTAGATGGCAGGACATGGGCCAATCAAGACCTTGTCACAGCGCGTAGGGTGCTGCAGGTCCCAGGTGCATGAAGGCTTCCTCCAGGCTCTGGTCTCTCTCAAAAACCCAGACAGATGCAAATTCCACCTCAGAGCCTCATACAGATAATTAGGGATAAAGTTGCTAAGGTGCCCTCCAGGTTCATTTAAGGCTTTCAAAAACATCTGGAAGTCTGTTTATCATCTCAGAGGGTACCAACCAGAAGAGAAGTGAGACATTAAATCTGCCCCCAAACAAGGATCATGCTTGGTGAGTTCAGTTCCCTATAAAGGGGTTCCTTGGGGGATGAACCTCCAGTGGCCCCTCCTCAGGGGTTACATGGTGCTCATGGGACCATTCAGCAGGTCGCTGATGCTGTTGGGAATCCCAGATGTGGAACGGGTATCATGTTGTTAGTTCAATGCCTTACCTCGTCTGCCTCCTCGCACTCCAGCTCTGCATGTGACTTCCTGCAACGAGATCTATCACAGCCTTCCCTCAAGTGCACTCTGTGGCCTCTGTGCTCTGGGCAAAAAGGGTTCCAGAACCAAATAACTTTAGGACCGGATAGAAGAACATCGGTTAGATGTCTTTGCTGCAGGACTTTTCAGAACCTTTAATAGGTTAATGTAATTTGCCCTCAAGTTACCTAACTTCAACTATCCTCAGTTTTCTGCTGGCCCCATTGATTTGCTGAGCTTTCCTTTCTTCTGAGGACTTAGGATATAACAGTCCCCAGCTGTTCTTTATTCTGTCCAGCCCAGAGTGAGTAGAGAGACCCCACTGATCAAAGTGAGACCCAAGTAGAGCTGGACTCGCCTCCCTCTCATCTTGCAGAAAGGAGCCAGGGTGGAAGTGGAGGGTGAGTGACAGCTGGGGAGGGGGGGTAACATTGATTGGTTGGCTGAGGGGCACAGGGAGTCCTTGGGGCGGCAGTGTTTTCAGAGGTGGGGTGGTGGCATCCTGAGCAACTTCCTTTCTTCTAGGATTTTCCCAAAGAGCTTGGCTGCCTCCATGGCACAGCCCCAGTGGATGGTGAGCCCGTAGCCTCCATGGCCATAGTTGTGGATGACCTGGGAGAGGCAAGAGAGAAGGTAGCCAGGAGGGCTCTGGAAGACTCAGGATCTCCCTGAAGAGTTCTGAGAAAAGCCAGAGGGCGCCAGAGGGCCTTTGAGCTCCCTGGCAGGATGGTGGGGCCCCAGGAACACCAGCAAGGTGATTGTTTGGGGAGCTGGAGGTCGACACCCTAGACTCTCTCTTGCTTAGAAGATGGACCTGCTTTATACACTCAGCATGGGAAAAGTAGAATCATCTAGAACTTGAGGTCAGGGATTCCCCTCCCCCAATCAAGTTGTTTGACATTCCCTAAATCACCTTTCTTTTTCCCATCCTGCTCCAGAACGCCAAACCTTTTGTGTTAATAGATAGACTCTTGAACCCACCTCGGAAGGAAAGAAAAGCCAGGGCACCGTACCAGGGTGGGGGGGAACACTCTGGCTAGCCTGCTAATTTGTCCTAAGGACAGAGGCAAGACCCCTGGGGCCTTATGTAAATCTAAAACCATCAGCAGGGAGTCTGACTCCATATGTGATTCTTTCATCTGTATGTGTGTACACATGCATGCAAGCACACACACACATCCCATATACACATACCACGTCCACAAAATTGTCCTATACACACAGACACATGCACACATACCCCACATGCCCGGCATAAAGGAGGAAGGAGGACATACAAGAGGGGGGTGGCATTCCTCTGGGGACCCCAGCTACCACCTGGTCAGGTCGATTCCTTTAGCCAGGAATAAGCCCCATTCCTACCCTAGAAGAGGGAACATGAAAGAGGGACCCCAGAGAGCTGATGGAGCAACCACAAAATAGATATCTGCAAAATGGCTCTGGAGTCAAGTTCAAACTACATCCCAGCCATGCCCCTCACCAGTTGTCTGATTTAGGCAATGACTTCAGGTCTTAGATCCCCACTATCCTCACCTGAAGCATGTGGAAGCAGTCCCTATCCCAAAGAGCTGGAGGAGGGATTCAGTGAGGTCATTCGACCACAGGCTTTGACAAACTGAGGTGCACTGCCCTCTCTGTAACCTTGAGCAAGTCCTTTACCATCACTGAGCCTCAGTTTCTTTACAGAAGAGGGGATGTTAGCCAGCACTGTCCTGGCCTACCAGTAGGCTGGCTATGTGACACCAGATGTCAGGCAAGACTGGAAATGCCAGAGCCTATTAGGGATAGGGGAGGACTTTGCTTTCCTTGCCAGGAGAGCATACCTCTGTGTTTAAAGATCCAAATTGAAGCCGTTCTCTCTCTAGCCGAATCTGGGGGCGTACTGGCCGGAGACCAGTAAATTCAGCAATAATTTTTGCATCCTGGAAAAAAAGGTGTTAATAATTCATCTCTGGATTTTTTTTTTCTGCTGCCATTTTTAGGTGATAGAGTTAGCTTTGGAATCTCATTATCATCACCACCAAGAACACCATCACTTTCATTAACCACCACTACATTCACCACCTTTATCAGCCGCCAACATCATTATTGTCACTCTTATCACATCACTACCGGTCCTGTTGATGACCCATCTCCATCAACCACCTCTACCAGCCACCATGATGTCGACAGTCATGCCTCCTCACCGTCATTATCACCATCCCGAGCATATTCATCACCATCAATACCACCACGGTCATTGCCACCAATGGGCAAATGAAAAAACTGAGACTTCAAAACACAAACAAACAGAAAACACTGAGATTTCTATGACAAATATATCTGCTCCTTGTGCAGACAGACTAAGGTGTTTTTAGGGATGTCACCTCAAAAGACAGCAACTCTTAGTCGTGCATCGATAGGTGTCACCAGCTCACAGTAGGACTTCCTTGTGCATTATCAAAGTGTGGTGAATTCCACAATCCCTTGCTGGAATAAATTTGCCCAATTATCCCAATGGCAGTGTCTTCTCATTCTCAAGGGGCCTCATGATCAAGATGCCTAGACCCTGGTGCAGGGTACCGATACCACTCCCCACCTTACCTTCAGTGTGGGCTCCAGCCTGCAGCAGCCTTCCCAGATGGTATTGTGGTCCTGGATGTTGTTCACCTCACTCCAATTCCCCAGCTGGAAGATGCCTCCCAGAGTCACTGCCTGCATCCTAGGTAAAAGTGAGGAGGGTCAATGACAAAGGGAATTATAGCCTTTGAGATGAATGGGGGCCCATTGCCATGTTCACCTCTCCAACCATCTCTACCTAAATCCCTGCAACCATCCACATGGTCATCCTGGCCAACACCACCATCAACACCTTTGCAAATGCCACTGTCATCACCACCCACCACCATCTCTACTGTCACCATTAATGTCACTGTCAACCTCATCATCTCTTCCAATGCACAGCATGGTGACAATAGTTAGCAATACTGTATTATATACTTGAAAATTGCTAAGAGAGTGAATCTTAAATGTTCTCACTACACAGAGGGAAATAGTAATTATGTGACATGATGGATGTGGTAACTAATCTTATTGTGGTAATCATATCGCAACACATACATATATCAAATCATCACATACATTGTAAACGTGCACTGTTTGTCAATTATATCTGAATGAAACTGGAAAAAAATATCATCTACGTCAACAACATCATCTTCACAACTGCCTTCTTTGCTACCATGAATATGTCATCACCATCAACCTCATTCACCATTTCCACCACCAGCATTCATGTTGCCATTGACAATGTCATCTCTGCCATACCACTAACATCGCCATGAAGATAGCACAGCCCCACTTAACATTAATGTTGCAATCAACATGAATCAACACTGCCTTTGAGGTTGTCATCTCCACCATGCATCATCACTGATGCGCATCATCTCCATCAGCAACCACCCTGTGAACTTTCCCGACAATGACAGTACTGTCTCCACTATCACCATTCCACTCTCGATGACATGCTCATTCCATCAACATGACCGTCATCTTCACTAACATCATCAACTCTCCCATTAATATCATCATCACCATCGACCCAGATCCCTATTCCCACCACACTCCTGTTATTTCTGTTGACACCTTCCAGTGTCATTGCCCTCACACCCACTATCCTTGTCTCCAGGATCACCACTACTGTTGTCCAAAAGCTTGTTCAAGACAGAGTCTAGTTAAGGCTGAGTCCCACCTTTTCAGGGATTTAATGGCTCAACCTCACTTAGAAAACATTGGAAGAAAAAACCTGCAGGAACTAAGCAAAGGGCCTGGGGCGGGCGGCATAGAGAGGACTTGAAGGCGCCCCTTCTTCTGCCCTAAGATGTCAGATTCTTACCCTGGGATGATGTATGGGGACTGGTAGATGCCTTTCTCTGTGTCATGAGTGAGAATAAAGTGCTTCATCCAAGGGGCATCCACCTGTTGATTGAGGGCAGACAAGTTTCATCAGGGTAGTTGGTTCACTTGACTTCCCTGCCCTGCTCCCCTCTCTGCCTAGATGTTCTGCCAAGTGTGGCAAAGCCAGTTCCTCAGCACTCTACTGACTCCTCTGCTCCAAGTCTGCACTGACTGCTTGCTCTTGCAGGAAGAGGCAGCCCTGCTCCCTGATACATCACACATTCTCACCTACATGACCACACAAAAGCCCACCACATGTGAACAATACACATACACATCAGCCCACATCAGGAACACACCAACACTCACATAGGCACACATCTACACACATGCCCACAAATGGGCATCCTTCACACACAGGCACACGTACTCAGTGAGAGGCAATGTGGGATGATGTTTACAAGACACAAGCTCTTCAACCAGGCTGCCTGGGTATTGATCCCTATTCCACAACACCCTACCATGTGAACTTGTGCATGTTACCTAATTCCTCTGTGCCTCAGTTTTCCCATCTGTAAAATAGCAATGGCAATATGATAGATCTCATCTCAAAGCGTTCTGGTAAGGATTGAATTAATAACACAATAAAGTGCTCAGGCCTATACCTGGCACTTAATAAACACTCCATACGTGCTTGCTCTTTTTATTATAATACGGGAATATGCAACTCCTACATATGTGCAAACATACACATGCATGCTTTGCTATATTATGGGGAAAAAAAACAAAAAAGAATGTTTGGAGGGGTCATGTTGGTCCTCTTGTTTCTGCAATATGTCAATTGCCTGAAATCTGTGAGGCTCCTCTAACAGACATCCCGACACATCCTTTATCTTTGGAGAGGAAATAAACAGGTAGCTATAATCTCTCTATCAAGAAAATCAGGAGGTCCCATCCCTCACCTTCACACTCACCTTAATGATTTGTCCCCGGCCTGGCTTCAGTAGAGGGTCTGGCTGCAATGCGCCAGCACACACCCCAGTGCAGTTGACAATCACATCAGCACCTCCTCTTGCCACCTGGCAGCAATGAACAGAGCAGGTGGCATGGGAGGGGGTGAGGGCCCTGGTATCCCCTGCCCCCTCCTTCCCTCTGCCCTCCACCCTGAAGCTCTCTGTTCCCTATGGAACAGCAGGGAGAAGGAGGCTCAAAGAGGAATACGAGGAACAGACTCCAGATCTCCGCTCCACCCATTTACCTGCCATATGACCTCAGAAATGTTCCATCACCTCCTCAAGGCTCAGCTATAAAGTAGGGATGGTAATATCTATTCTTAGGCTGTATGAGGATCCAATGTGACCCTGGATGTAAAAGTGCTCAGGAAGGAGTACTGTGGAGTGGGGGAAGCCTTCTTGGGACCTTCCAGAAGAAGTCGACGCAGAGATAGTTCTCTTCCTCCTTCTGAGTCCTTTTTATTTCATTTTCTTGCCTTCTGCTCTGATGAGGCATTTTCAGAAGGCATGTTGGAACCCCTGGCTCTGTGCATGTGTGGGATACTTGACAGCTCAAGGGTCTAGCATGATGGGCACCCAAACCTCCAGACCAGTGCCAGGGACTCCCCCCACAGATCAGTCATGGGACACACACATTGCAAGGCATTGTTGTCATTCAAGAGCCAGTATTCGCTACAATGGACTGTGAGCTTCTTGGGAACAAGGGCTGTGTCTGAGTCAATCATGTACCCCAGGTGCCCACTAGGGCTCAACCCGGAGCAGGTACTCATTACATAATGCAAGAAGCTGTATTTACCAAGCACCTTCACGTGCCAAGCACAATTCTAGATGCTAGGATTGAGTGAAGTCTTGCAACAAAGCTCCTGGTACTTAGCCCGTGCCTGATGGTGATAGCTGCTACCATCAACTACCATTGTTATTGATGATGGTATCACTCTGGGGCCAAGTCAGCTAAGAGCCTTGACTTTTCAGAAACATTAACCTTGATTTATGTAGGAAGCAACCAAGGGTCTGGAACTCAAGAGTGGAGTGCAGCTGATACTGGTAAGAGGCAGCCAACTCCCTGGCCCTAAAAACCACTGAGGCTCAGAAGTAGATTAGCCCCTAACGTCCACCACCATCCTACTGTCCCCTTGTTCCAGCCACCAACATCAAGACAGAATGCTTGAATCCCTCTGGGATTGAAGAAAGGCCTGAAGACTAGAACAGGCTTTAAGGATACCCTAGGAATCTGACAAGGGGGCCCCCAACCCAGCAACAGGAAGCAGAGGCCTTCCCTCCTCACCTCTCTCCCACATTCAGCCCCTTCCAGCCCTTCAACTCACCTCCTCAAAAGACTCTACCTTCCGCTGGAAGAATTTCACTCCCCTCTCAGTTAACCTGGGGGGATCAGACACATCAAAAAGCCTAGTATTCAGTTCTTTGTCCCATCTCTTTAAGAAGAGGGCATGGGGGATGTTACCCAAAGAACGTTCTGTGGATGTTAGTCCCACAGAATGCTCCTTGAGAAAATGGCTGTGTAGTCAGATCAGATCAGTTCATAAGAACCTTGATGGACTAGTGGTCCATGAAATGTCCCTTGGGAAACTGTCAGGCAGATGGAGATGGGAGAAGAGCCTTGGTGAAGGTCATAAGGTGAGTTAATGATGGGATTGGGTCTTAAACCCGGACCTCTTAGTTCAAAACTCTTCTTACTACCACCACATTGCTTTGTAGCATTAAGGGAATGAGATGCAGGGTGGAGGAGGGGCAGAGTTGGACCAATACTAAATACCCCTTTGTCAGAAGCAAGGCATGAGGAGGAAGGTGGGCTGGGGACATCCACCCCTCTCTCCAAATGTCCCAGAGGAAAAATATCTGTCATTATTAGAGATGTAGGAGAAACATCAAAGGAACAGGAAGGAAACCCTATGAAAGGTAAAGCATAACCCAGGACTAATTTCTCAAGATAGAAAAAGTGGGGTTTTCTGTCTAGGAAGAGTCTGGATAGGAGTCATAAGTATCCTAATGTTAGGAGAAATAACTACATTTTAGTGCAATGATTCCCACACCTAGCTGATAATTAGTATCACTCTGGGAACTTCTTAAAATGCAAATTTCTCAGCCCCACTCCAGAGAATCTGATTCAGTAAATATAAAGTGGGGTCCTGAGATCTGTATTTCTAAAAAGCTCCTCAGGCCATTTTATAAAAGCTGCAATCCATTCTAGATTTTTTATTTTAAATCTTAATAAAATAGTGAAACATAGGAAATATATGGAATCTTCCTCAATATGAATATAAATATATATATATGTCTCTCAAGCTAGTGTTTGCTAATTTAGAACACTACAAGATTTCTATTAACATCAGGAGCAAGACAGAGACAACCACTGTCCCCTGTATTAGTTAACATTGTTCTGGAGGTAGTGGCCACAGAAATTAGACAAGAAAAAAAAATGAGGTATGAGAATAAAAGGTGACTTATGTTTTGCAGGTGATGTAAATATGTCTGGAAAACTTAAGAAAATCCATTTAAAACTATTACACAAACTATGGATTTTGGTGAGGTCTAGAGTAAATATCGCATATAAAGAGCTGCCCAGGTGGTTCTGATGCCCAATCAGATATGGAGACCACAGTTTAGTACACAGAAGTGATCAGAACCAAGGATAGCTCCCACCAAGACTAAGAGTTTTCCTTTAACATTGGGGCTTGGTAAATACAAAAAAAAAAAAAATGCCATGAATGATTGTCAGTGGACACCCTGGTCCTTGGAAGGTACTTTCCTTAAACCAAAGTTGAAATTCTCACCTTTCAGTCAGCCATGGTAGATACCTCCTCCCCTCCACAATCAGGCTTGTGTTGAACCAGCCATAGCTAGAGTCGAAACCAGGCAAGAGTGGTAAATAAAGAATCAGAATCAGAACAATATCAAAAGACTTTCAAATGGAGGTGGGAGCAGTCTCGATGTGGGGGGGGCCCCAAGTGTAAAGCCAGGACCACTGAGTGAATTTCAAATGGGGACTGGTTTTCAATCCAAGGAAAATTTTTCTATCAGAAAAGCCATTCTTGGGGCGCCTGGGTGGCTCAGTGGGTTTAAGCCTCTGCCTTTGGCTCAGGTCATGATCTCAGGGTCCTGGGATCGAGCCCCGTGTCGGGCTGCCTGCTCAGTAGGGAGCCTGCTTCCTCTTCTCTCTCTGCCTGCCTCTTTGCCTACTTGTAGTCTCTCTCTCTATCAAATAAATAAATAAAATCTTAAAAAAAAAAAAAGAAAGAAAGAAAGAAAGAAAGAAAAGCCATTCCTGACAATGGTGTGTGGAGACTGGATGTGCATTCTTAGAGGGGATTCAGGCATGGGGTGGGGTGAAGGGAGGACTAAAGAGACATCAGGCTGCAAAGGAAAGAATAGAGGTGTTTGGAATCACCCAGACTGGGTTGGAATCTCATTTTGGTCACTTGGCTGTGTGACCTTGGGATATGAGCCTTTCTGAAGCTCAGTTTCTTCATCCACAAAAGAGGATAGTGACATGGAGCTTCTGGGATTCAGATCTGTGACTCCATATCCCCCACCATCTTAGCCCAGATCCCCATTGGGTGGATGGCTTCTCCAAAGGAGCTGCACAGAGCAGCAGTGATCCAAGGTACCAGTGACTCTTAGCTTGGGATGGGACAGGAAACTTGGTGCCTCCATCTTCCACTGTCTTCTGGACAATCTGTCTGAATCATGGGCCCTCAGCCCCTTTGCCCATGACAACAACCTCACCTGTAATCAGGAAACATGTCCAACTCTCTGCAGGTCAGCTTCCGAAATCCCAGAACTGTGTCCTTCCAGGAAGGATCCTGCCAAGGGAGGAGAGAAGGAGGCACAGGGATGGGTGAAAGTACTGTGTGTAAGGCGCCATTCCAAATACGTTACTTATACCACTCCACTTAATATCCCCAACAATCCATTGAGATACGTACTATTCTTATCTCTATTTTCACAGATGGGCCAAGTGAGACTTAAAGAGGTTAAACAACTTGTCTAAAGTCACACAGCTAATAAACAATGGAGCTGAGACCTGAACCAACACAGTTTGGCTTCAGAGTCCATGGTCTTAACGGTGACACCATACAAAGGAAGGGTGAGGTGAGAATAAGGCAGAGGGCAAGTGATAGGGTAAGAGTCAGAAATAGGAGAGAAACCACTGACAGTGTGGGTTGTACCAAGGGGTGAGGGTGGGAGGCAGCAGAGCATAGGATCAGACAACCTGGTGGAGTTTGGTGCCTCCCCGCAGACCACCTTGAATTCTCTGGGATTCCCATTTTCTTATCTGTATAATGGAGTTAATAATCACTCTTGGTCCCACAGAAGAGAACAGATAATATGGGCGATGCCTGTAGCTCAGAGCTAACATCGATTCAGCCTTAGAAAGCTGGCGTGGTTCTCTGGACACCCAGCCCAACCATCCTCTCCAAGCAACTCGAGAACATCTCCCAAGGTTGTGTCCTTCTTAGCACATTGGGTACCATGGGGTCACAGACAGCCTGGGCTCAAATCCCAAGTCTGCCACATAAGAGATCTGTGACTTGGGCAAATTACTCCATTTCTCTGAGCCTCTATTTCCTTGTTGTACAAAGAGGCTAATGATAGCATTTACTTGTTGGTTATTATGAGAATTAAACAAGTCACTACTTGTAAAGTAGTTAGCACAGGGCTCATGTGCCATGATGAGGGTTTTAGTCTATCTTGGTGAAAAGCCCTGGCACCTCCAGGGACCCAGGCGACCTTGTGACTTCAGCATGAAATCATCACCACTACAGGACATGTCTGGGTTTGACTCAACCAAAGGCTAGTTCCCCTGGTTCATCAGAAAGTTCTTTGGTCTCTCCAATTTAAGAACAAAATTGGAACCAAAAATAATTTTAAAAGCATAACTAGAATTTAAAGGAAACCTGATTTGAATGCAAGAGGCTGTCACCTACAAGGCTCAAAGTACTCCCCGGACTTGGGGTCCCAGCTCTGGTCTGTGATCAAGGACCCCCTCACTCACCGGAAAAGCTTCACGGAAGAGGTTGTAGCCTGAGATTAGGGCCAGGCCCATGTTGGCAGCGTTGGGAGAATGGATGTGGCTCAGGAGATAGTCGAAGGTCTGCCGGTTCCAATGCCTGGAAGGATCCCGCAGAGTCTCGGTCACCTAATACCCCGAACTAGACAAGAAAACTCTGAGGGTTGGCTTGTGTGGGATTGTGACCAGGGTGGCGGGGATAGGTCAAAATCCAGAAATCCACCACGTTCCCTTCTGCAGCATCCCAAATCCCTATGAGTCTTCCCCATCCCCAGACTTTCTAGGAGTCCCCCATTGATAGGAAAGAGAAGGGGGGGAAACAAGGGATGGTCCATCACCACCATTTGGAGCCCACCTCGGGCTTGGGATCATGTCGCTGCAAGCTTAAATGACATCTTGGGCCCACTTTGAGATCTGCCCCACAGTTCAGGCTCACTCCAAGCACCTCCCCCATATAAATGCCAGCTGGAGACCTTGGCTTGCTGCTCCCAAACACTTTCCTCCTCCTCTTCCTGGGCACAGAACCTGGCTACATTCCTAGATTCCCACGCAGCCAGGTGTGGCCATGTGACAGCATCCTGGCCAATGGACCCTAAGACTGCACGCATCATCTTCATGCCGTACTCCTTCCAGAAGCAAAGCAGAGTGGCATCAGAAGGTATGATGACACCGGTACTGTGGCCACATCAGAAGCCACAGAGGAGGACAGCAGAGCTGTGAGATGCAAGGAACCCGGGCCCCTGAATTCCCACTCACTGGTCAGGAACATTGGTTTTAGAATTTCTGGGAGAACATAACTTCTGTTTGAGTCTTTACACACATGGGGATTCTTTGCTGAAGCAACCAGCAGTTTGCAGTTTCTAAACAGACATAATAACCTTTGCTACACCTGGTCATCTACCCACCCAACCATCCATCTGGTGGTTCCTCGAAAAGTCAAAACTAGAATTACCCTATGATCCAGCAATCACACTACTGGGTATTTACCCAAAGAATACAAAAACACTCATTCAAACAGATACCATGCCTCCCGATGTTTATAGCAGCATTATTGGCAACAGCCAAGATATGGAAGCAGCCTAAGTGTCCATGAATTGATGGATGGATAAAGAAGATGTGGTCTCTGTAAACAAAGGACTCTTACTCAGCCATAAAAGAGAATGAAATCTTTCCATTTGCAACGATATGGACAGAGCGAGAGAGGATCATGCTAAGTGAAATAAGTCAGAGAAAGACGCATGCCCTATGATTTCACTCGCATGTGGAATTTAAGAAACAAAACAAAAGAGCAAAGGGGAAAAGAGAAGGAGACTCTTCACTGTCGAGAAGGAGCGGATGGTTCCCAGAGAGGAGGGGGGTGGGGGGTGGGGGAAATCCGTGACGGGGATGACGCTTGCTGCAGCAGAGCACCCGGTGAGGTATGGAAGTGCTCGGTCGGTATACTGTACACCTGAAACCAATGCAACACCGTATGTTAACTCCCTGGAATTAAAATAAAAACATTAAAAAAAAAAAGAAATTGTTAAATAAAAGTGATTGTCGCAATGGGCAAATTCAGGGGAGATAGATTTCTAAGCTGTTAAATAGAGCAGAGAGACTGTTAGAAGTGGCAATTAGGATGAGTTCCAATAAAGCAAAAGATCTTTTTATGAATTTATATATGGAAAAAAATACGTCTCTGAGGGCAAATTTGCTCCCTACCGTACCCAGTATAAAGGACTTTCATGCGTTTTGTCTTTCTTTATAATTATTGCTGGGATTTGAAGGGCTCTGTTTTCTTTTTTCTTTTTTTCTTTTTAGATTTTATTTTTTTTATTTGAGAGAGAGAGCACAAGGAGGGGCAGAGGGAGAGGGAGAGGGAGAAGCAGACCCCCCACTGAGCAGGGAGCCCAACCTGGGGCTCGATCCCGGGACCCCAAGATCATGATCTGAGCCAAAGGCAGACGCTTAACTGACTGAGCCACCCAGGTGCCCCCGAAGGGCTCTATTTCCTGTTAGCCACTGGGGAAATCAGATGAAAACGACCTTTGAATAAATAAACTAGGGGGAAAAAAAAATCCAAGTATTCCTGATCCATCCATGCACATGGCTTCCACAGTCACCCCGTTTAGGGGAGGCATAGAGGAAAACCTCCATTTGTCCACACATAGTAGGGCTTAGTATTTATTAGTATTTTCTTCTAAGCCTTGACAAGGGCCTGTTCTTGTTGATGGGAACCCTGAGAGGAAGCATCCCCTCTTCAAACTCAGCCCCTCCAGTTCCCCAGGCCACCCGCCAGGACCCTCACTCACACTTCCTGTGGGTTGCTGGGGTCCGAGAGGTAGGCCTGACAGAGGCCGGCAGCCACGTCACTGTTGGTGAACGGGGTGAAGCGGTCCGCATAGACCCTCACATCCAGCGACGGCAGGACCGAATGATAATGCTTGTGGATGCACAGGGCGGTGGACAGCCCAACAACACCTGCTCCGATCACCACCACGCGCATCGTGCCAGCCTGCAGGGAGGAAAGGTTGCAGTGTGCCATCACCACCGTCGCCACCGTCCCCTGAAAGTATTAGAAAGTGCCAGACACTGCCAAGCCCTTCAGCACCTGATCCTCTTAATGACCCTCAGAAAAGGAAAAATGGAAACAGAGAGGCAAAGCAACTTGCCCAAGGTCACACAGCGGGTAAGCGATGCAGCTGTGGTTGGGGAGCCTGGCTCAAAGACCCTACCCCAAGCCAGGAACGTAAATAGGACCCAACAGAGTTTTCTGGCCTGCGGCAGACTGGGAGGCGGGTGGTGAAGACCATGAGCTCCAGCTTCAACTCTCATGCCTCAACTCTGCCACCTACTGGCCATTGACTTTGGGCAAGATGCTCAGGAGCCTTCACCTTCTGGGAAATGGTGGAAAAAGAACTCATACCTTGGAGAAGAGATGGGAGTTTTAACTAGATGGCCAGTGTGAAAACCTCAACATAGCATCAAGTGCAAAAGAAGTGGTTTACTGACGTTTGTGGAGCAACTACTGTGTGCAAGCCCAGTGCTAAGTGCTTCTCCCCACACCCTTAGGAGGCTGGGGCTGGTGTTATTGGCTCCATTGTTCGGATGAGGCGAAGAAGGCTCAGAGAGGCACTTGAAGTTACCTGAGGTCACACAGCCAGTTAGTGATGCTGCTGGGATTTCATTTCAATTCAAGAAAACTCAATGTCCACTTACGGCGCACCTACTATGCGCCAAGCTCGGAGCTGGTGGATGTGAGGTCTGACTCCAGAACTCAGGTCTTCCCGCACACCCACTCAGGGCCAGCCTCAGGGGCTGGGCTGGCTGTGTCCTCAGAAGTTTAAAAGGCCTAGCAGCTTTTGACCTTGAAGCTGCTTGGGCCCCCCACCCCCACCCCGCACAGCAGGGAAATACCCTGTGCGCTCCTGCTGAGGCAGAACAAGGGAACTTTTTATGCCCGGAAGGGCCAAATTCAACTTTCGCTCTACACTCACAGCCCTCTTCCCACAGACCGAGCCTCCTGGCAACCCGGTGGCCCTGAACGGCAGGACATTCTCAATATGGCCTAGTTTCGCAAAAGGGGAAAACGGCTCCAGCCCACAAGAACTGGACTCCGTTGGGGTTTCGGCAGCCAAGTTGGAGATAAAACAGGAAACGGAAAGGCGTTGCTCCTCTGGGCCTTCTCCTTCCCGCTGCGAGGCTTGGTTGCAGGGGCAGACACTCTCAGGGACCCCGAGCCTCCTCCCAGCCCTCCTCCCCACTACTTTGACTCAAGAGATTCAATATCCTCTTCTGTTAACTAAGAGTAACCTTGACCTCACAGGGTCACCCTGAAAATGCATCCACTAGCTTGGTGGAAGTTTTGGTGTGGCTCTTGGCACAGAGCAGGCCCTCAGTATGTAGTGACCTCCTTCTGTCCCCCAACATCTTGGCATCTTGAAGATAACAAGGGAAAGAACACGGGGGGAAGGAGAAGAGGGAGAAGAGAGAGCCAGACCTGGCTTCACTTCTGACTCTCCGCGTGACCTTGACCAAGTTACTTCCCTCTCTGGGCCTTCTCTGCATAACTCAGGAGAGTTGACCACTTTCGTGCATTAACCATCAGAAGGCAAGAATAGAGGGCTTTCCTGCAATTTCCAAATACCTCCAATGAATCCAGGAGGCGGCCCCAACAGCCCAGGCTGGGGGTCACACATACGTAGGTTCAGAGCCTGGCATCTGGCCCACACCAGCTGGGTGTCCCTGGACAAGTCACTTAACTGAGTGAGGGTGACCAATGTCCTCCATTTCTCAGGACTGAGGATGTTCCCAGAACATGGATTCTGAGAGCGAAACCCAGGAGAATCCCGGGGCAAACAGGACTGAGTTGGTCATCCTCACTGAGCCTCTACTTCCTCCTCTGTGAACTTCTAAGGGTTAGCAAATCTCCCTGCCCATTGCTTCCCTACCAGAATATCAGCTTCGGGAGGACAGGGACATTTCTTTTTTAAGGTTTATTTATTTATTTTAGAGAGAGAGAGAGTGAGTGCATAAGTGGAGTGGAGGGCAGAGGGAGAGAACTCAAGCCGACTTGCCGAGCACGGGGCCCGACTCGGGGCTCGATCTCACAACCCATGAGGTCATGACCTGAGCTGAAACCAAGAGGCAGACACTTAACCAACTGGGTCCGGGGCCGGGATTTTTATCTACTGCTCTATCCCAGGCCCTAGAATAGTGCCTTGCCTACAGCAGGGACTCATGAATGAATGAATGAATGAATGAATGAATGAATGAATGAATGATTCCTATTTTTATGAGGATCAAAAGAGAAAATACTGGTTAAGTGATGGGGAGCTCATAAATTGCTGGAGAGCAACAGTTGATTTTCACCATCCCAGTTCACAGGTGAGGGAGTCAAGGGCAGAGAGAGGAAGCTAAGTTATTTGAGCTCATAACAAGGGTTGGAGGAAAGGTGGGGTGTGAACCCCACTCCGCCTTTTCCAGGGGCCGAATTGGGTTTTTTTTCCCCCTTCTCATGCCACCTAGAAAACCACAAAGGATGGAGAAAAAGAGGAGCTGGTTCTAGAGCAGAGGTTGTGAGGGATGAGAAGGAGAACGTGAAAACCCTCCAGAGGTTTCTGGGCAGGGAGAAAGAGGCCTCAGACTGAAGCAAAGCAGGTGCACAGGCTGTCTTTCTTTTCTTTTCTTTTTTAAAGATTTTGTTTATTTATTTCACAGAGGGAGAGAGATCACAAGGAGGCAGAGAGGCAGGCAGAGAGAGAGGGGGAAGCAGGCTCCCTGCTGAGCAGAGAGCCCGATGCGGGCCTCGATCCCAGGACCCTGAGATCATGACCTGAGCCGAAAGCAGAGGCTTTAACCCACTGAGCCACCCAGGCGCCCAGCCTGTCTTTCAATAACCAGGCTGGTCAGGTGTGTCAAAGCCTCTGGTTCGGAGCAGGGGCACATGCCTAAGAGAAGAGCATGAGGGATGCCAAGAACACCATCTGGAACCAAATGGGCCAAGATAAAGAAGGACAAATCACAGCGTGGGACTCAGTTTCTCCAGAGCGTAAAATTCCAAAACTGAGTTAGACATTGTCATGCAGACGGGAAAACTGACGCCCGGAAAAGTGGAGGGACTCAACCCAAATGACACGTTCGTGATAAAAGGGTTTGTGGGGTCTTGGGGTGAAAGAGTCTCCGTGAAAGGCAAGAATAGGTTGAATCAGGAAAAGAACGGGCAATACAGAGATGGCAATAGGCCTGCTAGCACGTTCCAGTCGCTGCACTAAGAACTTTACACGCGTTTATCCACTTTCATCTTCTGACAACCCTCGCGGTTATCATTATGCCCATTTTCCAGATGAAGCAAATGAGGCTCAGACACCCAGCTGGTGCTGAGAAGCAGAGCCTCTGTTCCTAAACAACACCATGGGAAGCTGGCAAATCACACTATTAGAAAAAAAATTTGAGGGCTAAGCAGGTAAAAATAAAGAGCCAGTATTTCAGGGTCCTGCGTTGAAAGAACCCATATCACAAGACGCGTGTGCGAATTTTTAGCATGTTGCTGGTAGGCACAGACTCGAGAAGGAAAAATGTGTTTCCTAAGCCAATCATCTTAAACTGCGGGAATCTAATCTGATGCTGATTATAGCAACTTGTGCGTGTGCATTAAACCACAATACAAATGCATGAGGTTCTTCCGAGAAGCAGAAGCCAAGCTGCAGGATCGGACAGATCCAGCCTCAGGTAAAATCGTTCATGCATGTGGATCATGAACTTGGGGACTGGCACGCACACCGCTCCATTAGTAGGTCAGCCATGTCTCACTGTTGTTGGCCTTCCTGTTAGTTGCCCTTCTCCCGTGTCTTGTGCCCTTACTAAAACAAAGCACACGCGGAGGGTGCATCCAGGAAATGCCGAGGTTCTCACATTTATCTGCGTGCGTGTGTAATTATAACGTCTCCGTCGGCCTGGGGCGGGAGGGAGTTTTGGGCGTCTGCCCCTCACCATGCACATGTAGATTCCATACAGATGTCCTCTTGCTTCATCCTCTCAACTGCTCCAGGAGTTTCTACAGATGTGGGGCCGAGGTTCGGGGAGAGGAAGTCACTCTGCCAAACTCACGCCGCCACTATGGGACAGCACTGGGATCTGGACCTTGCTCTATCTGAGCTTTGTGCACGGTGCTAGGTGACTATTAGGCAACAGGCGGAAAACAGGCACCTGATGCTTTCTGCTTGCTTTTCAGTCTCATGTTTGTTTGCTTATAACCTCCCTTGTGCCTCAAAAGGAATTTAGGGCAGCTTGTGCCTTCGATTGCTGTTTGCATATAGCAAAAAAAAAAAAAGAAAGAAAGAAAGAAAAAGGAAAAAAAGGGCACCTGGGTGGCTCAGTCATTGGGCGGTTGCCTTCGGCTCGGGTCATGATCCCAGGGTCATGGGATTGAGCCCCACATTGGGCTCCCTTCTCTGCGGGAAGGGAAGCCTGCTTCTCCCTCTCCCACTCCCCCTGCTTGTGTTCTCTCTACCTCGCTGTGTCTCTCTCTATCAAATAAATAAAATCTTTAAAAAAATAGGAGACTTGTTTAAAAAAATCAGGCGAGGTATTTGAATGAACAAAAGCAGGTTGTGCCATATGGCTACTACTTCTGCTGCTGATATTTTCACAATTTGCCCTTAAAAGGAACAGATTCTATAAATGCTAGACAAGCAGGCTACCAGCCTCCTGTCCCCAAATAACAATGACCATTTACTGAGTACTTGCTCTGTGCCCAGTTCTGTGCTAAGCACTTTCTGTTCATCACCTCTTTTGATACTCAAACTGACCCTCTTAGAGGTGATTATGATCCCTGTCTTCCAGAGGAGGAGAAGGAGCTCTGGAGAGGCGAAGGCACCTGCCTAGCCGCAGAGCTGTCAGCTGCCCTGGGCTCTGACGGGGAGCGTTCTCCCTAAAGTCCTGGAGGACTTTGAGTCCCGGCGCCCCGTCCCTGCCACTCACCTGGATTGCCAGACTTCTGAAGAGACAGCTGCTGTAGACGCAGGATCTTATCTCCCGCGGGGAGTCTCCTGATTCTGGGGCGTCCTGGCCTCAGCCCTCTGCCCGCCAACTGGAACTGGAGCTCAGGGTCAAAATCTGGAGTTAGGGACAGGGCACAGCGAGGGGCGGGGCTTGGCACTGCGCTGCTCACAGGCTGGAAGACCTCCTCTTCCCTCCTTCTGGTCCCTGAAAAGTTGCCTGACTTTTCTGGCTGATCCCAAGCCCCTGGGGACAGCCCTCGGGGAAGGGAGGGCGGGAGGGCTGATGCGGACAAGGAGGTCTGTCTCCCGGGCCAGCTGGAGACGATTCTCTTTCTTCCCTCTTCCTGCTGCCACCCTGGGGGAGGGGAGGGCTGTTCCCTGAGCCACTGTGGGCCTGGTCAGCCCGGCAGCCCTGTGGGGAGGCCAGAGATACAGGACAGGGCCTCCGGCGGCCAGCCGGCCAGCCTAATGCCATTCTTGGATGCTGGGTGCATGAGGCCAAGGAGAGACTCAAGGCAACGCCTATTTGGGCCATAAGGATGCGTGGCTCTTTGCTGCCGTATCCCAGAGACACGGGCGGCAGAACTCCAGGTCCCTCCTCTGCCAGGGCTAGACGTGGAGTTGTGATTATTGGAGCCGAAGGATTACCAGGCGCCTCACTGTGTGGATGGGGAGACCGAGGCCTGGAGACAGGGACTAACCAGCCCCAAGTAAGGCATCCTTTGGCTCAGCTTTGAAGATCCAGCCTCCGCGTCCCATCTTCAGCATCGTCGAATGAAAAGTGAGGATAAAATAAGAAAATGCGTACAACATATTTGGTGCATGGTATTTTTTAATAATAATTTCTAATTTTTCATTTTAGATTTTTTATTTATTGGACAGAGAGAGAGAAAGAGTGAGCACAAGCAGGGAAACAGGGGAGGGAGAGGCAGGCTCCCCACCGAGCAGGGATCCCGATGCTGGGCTTGATCCCAGGACCCGGGATCATAACCTGAGCCAAAGGCAGATGCCCAACCAACGGGGCCACCCAGGTGTCCCTTTTTTAATAATAATTTTTAAAAGGATGGGGTGAACACTACTTTTTACTCTGTATACTTTTATTTCATTTGTGTTTTTCAAGTAATAGTCATGTATCACTATTATATCGCATGACCTTGTGTCCCTAATTCCTTACACCTCTAGTTCATCATGGGAATATTTATTTATTTATTTGTTTATTTATTTATTTTTAAAGATTTTATTTATTTATTCGACAGAGAGAGACACAGCGAGAGAGGGAACACCAGCAGGGGGAGTGGGAGAGGAAGAAGCAGGCTTTCCCACACAGCAGGGAGCCCAAAGTGGGGCTGGATCCCAGGAACCTGAGATCATGACCTGAGCCGAAGGCCGAGGCTTAACGACTAAGCCACCCAGGCGCCCCCATCATGGGAGTATTTAAAGTTAACAGTTAAAGTTAACAGAAAGTCACCAGATAGCTTCAGGTGCCCCTCAACTATCCCAGCAATAATGTATGTCTTGTAAATTTCCATATGCCAGTTTTATGTATTATTTTTTTAAAAGAGTTTCTTTTTAAGTGATGTCTACACAGGGCTCGAACTCAAAACCCTGAGATCAAGAGTCCCATGCTCCACCAACTGAGCCAGCCAGACACCCCATGATGAGCCAGTTTTAACTATTTTGCCTGGATTATTTCATTTAAAAAAAATAAAGAGATTATTTATTTATTTATTTATTTGAGAGAGAGCTCACAAGAGAGAGCACGAGCTGGGGGTGGGGGCCAGGGGAAGAGGGAGAGGCAGAAGCAGACTCCTCGCTAAGTAGGAAGGCTGGCACAGGGCTCGATTCTAAGACCCCGGGACCGTGACCTGCGCCAAAAGCAGACACTTAACAGATTGAGACACCCAGGTGCCTCTGGATTATCTCATTTAATCTCACAACAGCCCTGTACATTAGGGGCTATTATGATCATCCCTCCCTTCAGTTCAAAAACTTGTTCCCAGTGTCCACTAATGCTAGACACACAATTATCCCCAGATCCAGGAACCCTGAATCTTACACACATCCCCAAGAGAAATTAAAACATACATCAACCAAAAAGCTTGTACAAGAACATTCACAGACCAGAAGTGGAAACAACTCAAATTATCTATCAGCTGGAGAATGAATGAAACCAATGGTCGAGTTTTTGCACAATTCCCACCATGGAATATTATACAGTGATGAAAAAGTCAAATGCTGCCACACACAACAGCCCAGAGGAGTCCTATAGTCGCTATGTTGAACGGAAGGAGACACACAGGAGGAAGCCCATAAGCATGCTTCCGTATTTGTGAAATTCAAGAAAAAGGCAAAACTAACTAATGGTGATAGAGGATGTGGAGGATTGATTGCCTCTGGGAGAGCCACTGAGGAGGAGAGGACACAAAAACATCTTCTGAGAGGCTGGAATCGTGCTCCTTAATAAGGTGGTGGTTACAGGAATGTATGTATATATAAAAATTCACACACAGGTGCGCATTTAAAATTAAGATCAAGTAGAAGAGATGGGGAGGGAGAGAGGGAAAGGTAGGGGAAGGAAAGAAGAAAGAAGTCCCACAGATTCGGTATAGGGCTCACGTGGTCTCAGTGATCGTTAAGGCCCTTAAGAAACTACTCTGAGGGACGCCTGGGTGGCTCAGTGGGTTAAAGCCTCCGCTTTCGGCTCAGGTCATGAACTCGGGGTCCTGGCATCGAGCCCTGCATCAGGCTCTCTGCTCAGCGGGAAGCCTGCTTCCTCCTCTCTCTCTGCCTGCCTCTCTGCCTACTTGTGATCTCTCTCTCTCTCTATCTCTGTCAAATAAATAAATAAAATCTTTAAAAAAAGAAAAAAAAGAAAAAAAGAAAAGAAACTACTCTGAATCCCCAAAGCTCACTGCTTGTGCTGATAGAAGCTTCCCAAAAAGCCCCCCAAAGGACCTCTGGAAGCAATTTCTGTATATTTGGGTGGAGCTCTGGGAGTCAAAGATCCTTCTGTTCCAGTGGCTGGTTGACAAACAGCATGACCTCGTAGCAGTTCTGAAATACTCTCGGTTAAGGCGAAAGAATCATTCACCGAGAAAATTCCCTGCGGGAGGCAGAAATCAAGGTGAGGCAAGTGAAGTTATAGGACAAGTTAACCCATAGCTACTCTCCCTCCGATAAACAAGTTTTATTTTAACTTTTCTAAGTATGAAGGTCATCAGAGCGTCTGTAAACATGCATGACATAGGAGGTGTGAAGAAGAAAGGACTCATCACCTGCAGTCAATCCCATCAATGTCACTTGCAACTAGGGGCTGTTAATGTCGGATGAATTTCCCGGTGACAAAATGGTATCATGTTATATGTGCTGTGTCTCCTGTTCTGTTCACTTATCAGTGTGGTAGGTCCTGAATACCTCTCCATGCAACTAGGCAACAACAGCATCCATTTTGCACAGGGTGCCAGTGCCTATGAATATAATAATTTTTCAAGTTAGTCCCTATGGGGGGTGTCCCTCTACTTTTTTTTTTTTTGATGTTACAAAGAAATATCCTGAACATGTTTCTTGACACACTCGACTAATTATTACTTAGACTCGATTCCTAAAAATGAAATCATTGTGCCAAAGAGTCTGCATGTTTAAAATGTTGATCCAGGAGTGCCTGGGTGGCTCAGTCGGAACTTTTGTCAGAACCCCTTACACCCCCAAAAAATCAGGTTGGGATTTTCATAGGAATTGCATTTGATTTAATAGAGAAAGATGGATAATCCTACTATAATAAGGCTTTCCAACAAAAACAGGCTCTGCTTTCCAGGGCTCCTGGCTGGCTCAGTCAGTGGAGCATGCAACTCTTGATCTCAGGGTTGTGAGTTCAACTCCACCCTGGGTATAGAGATTACTTAAAAATAAAATCTTTTTTTTTTTTTTAAGAAAGCTTTTCTTTTTTTTTTTTTTTTTTTAAAGTTTTTTTTTTTTTTTTTCACAGTGGGAGAGAGATCACAAGGAGGCAGAGAGGCAGGCAGAGAGAGAGGGGGAAGCAGGCTCCCTGCCGAGCAGGGAGCCCGATGCGGGCCTCGATCCCAGGACCCTGAGATCATGACCTGAGCTGAAAGCAGAGGCTTTAACCCACTGAGCCACCCAGGCGCCCAAGAAAGCTTTTCCATCTCTCCATGTATGTCTCCTTTTTTGTTCTTTGGTAGCTTTCTAACTATTCATACTTTTCTTCCAGAACTGGGATCCAGTCATACAATGTCATCTATACGGTGACCTACTTCGTCCCCCTACCCCACCGTCATATTTTACGAAATTCTTTCTGAAGTAATGCATTGTTTTATAACATATTTTTCTATGGCTGCTGTAGTAGTTTACTATTACCGTAGAACAAATGACCTCAAAATCTAGCAGTTTGAAACAATAAGCCTGTATTATCATACCTTTCCTGTGGGTCTGGAATCCGGGAGCAGCTCAGCCGGATGGTTCTGGCCGTGTCTCTCTCAGGGCCCATCCAGGATGCTGGCCACAGCTCTGGTCTCACTGAGGGCTTGAACGGGACCGGAAGAGCCACCTTCAGCGTGGTTCAGGCATGTGGCTGGTAGGTTGGCGCTGGCCGTTGGTCCTTCCCCTGAGGACCTCTCTCCACAGGGCTGCTGGAGTGTGTCCTCATGACGTGGCAGCTGGCTTCCCTGAGAGGGAGTGACCCAAGAGACAGCAAGATGGACGCTGTGGTGTCTTGTATGACCCCGCCTCAGAAGTCAGAAGTCACGCACCGTCACATCTGTGATGACACAGGTCAGCCCTGTTCACTGTGGAGAATGTTCCAGAGAGGCAGGAGTACCAGGAGATGGGGAAATGGAGGGCCTTCTAGGAGGCCATCATACGCAGATGCCCACACTTACCTAACCAATGCCTCTTGGGGAACATGTAACCATCTCACAGGCTGAGGTTCCAAGGCCCGGGAAGGTCAGCGTGGACATAGAGGGTGTTGCCTGTGAATGACCTACTGGGGAGCCAAGGGGATGCCTGGCGGCAGGCAGGGCCTCCCCACCTAGCAGGGAAAGCAAAGCCCACGGGTTGAAGCAGGAGGTAGGCTGAGGAAGGGAGACTTTAGCTGACATCCCGGAACACTGGGCTCTGAGGCTGCCTGGCCACTGGTGCCCATCAACCCGCCCAGAGACAGCGTTGACCAGGAGCACTGGTACCAGCAATCGCCACATCCATCCCCGGACACCACGCCCTGTGACCGAGGCTTTTGGAGCTCTGTTCCCTGCACATGGGAGCACATCCAAACCACTACCTCTTGGGTTAGAACACCTGACAACCCGCACATGGCCCCTGGGGGCTGGTTGGCTTGGGTTCAAATACCAGCTCCGCTTGGAGCCTCAGTTTGTGCAACCAAGGAAGTGGTGATATTAGGTGTATTCATTTCCTAGAGCTGCTGCCACAAAGAACCACCGGCCACGTGATTTAAACAACAGAAATCTGTCACCTCGTAGCTCTGGATGCCAGAAGTCTGCAATCAGGCTATTGGCAGGTTTGGGTCCTTCTGGGGGCCGTGGGAATCTGTTCCATGCTCCTCTCCTAGTTTCTGGTGGTTTGCTGGGGACCTCGGGGGTTCCTTGGCTTGTAGCAGCATAACTCCAACCTGACAATTTCCCCGCGTGTCTCTCTCCGTGTCCAAAGTTCCCCTTTCCATGAGGACGCAGTCACATCGGATGAAGGCCCACCCCAAGGACCTCATCATCATTTGATCATCGGCACAGACCTGTTTCCAAATGAGGCCACATACACAGGTCCTGGGAGTGAGGACTTCGACGTCTCCCGGGGAGGACACAGTTCAACCCGCTCCATGAGGTAACACGAACAAGCAGGACAGCTGCTGTCCCTTTGATGCGCCTGGTTGTGTTCAATCCTCACAACCAACCCGTGAAATAAATGAGTGCTGTCCTTCTTAGCCCATTTTACAGAGGAGGAAAGCGAGTCTCGGAAGATGGACGTGTCTGATCTGGAGCTCTACAGCTCCCGAGGGTTGAACACGGCCCATCCCAATGTCTCTATACCCCGCAGTGGGGTTGTCGTGTGTTTCCTCGGCCCACACGTCACCTGGTCCAGAGCTTTCTCTGACCACTTCCCTAAACAGCCCTCCCGTCACCCTTCTCCCCTTGGCATCTGTTTTCTTTTTCTCTCAAACGCTTTTCACTACTTGACATCCTATTTCATTTATCTGACCTTTATCTGGACCTGACTTAGTCTAAGAAATTTGCCAACATTTTTTTAAACATGAGATACTTAACATGTATTATTGTGAATATATTTGTTTATACGTTGTTTGGCTCTACCCCCCTCCCCAACTTGACTGAATGCCATCCACACACAGTGACTGTTTCGTTCACTTGTGGACCCCAAATTCCTATGGACAGCAGAGACACTTCACAAATGTCTGTTGAATGAACCGAGTAAATGAGAAAGTGATATAAAAGCAGGACATGTCTGGAATATATTGGATTATGACATTATAATGATTTTTTTTTCTTACGGTATATGTGCAGGTTGGTTTTTGTATTCATTTTCTATGGCTGCGGTCACCAATTACCAGAAACATAGCGGCTTAAAACAAGAATTTTTTTCTCAGTTCTAGAAGCTGGAACTCTAAAATCAAGTAGGGCTGAGTTCTTTCAGAGGCAATGGGTGGAGAATCCATTTGCTTGCCTTTTTCTGCTTCTGAAGGCCGTGGCTCAGGGTCTTGCCTGCATCACTCCAACCTCTTGCTCTTGTTACATCTCTTTCTGCTCACTCTGATTCCGCTCCCTCCTTCTTATAAAGACCTTTGGGATTATATCGGCCCACCTGGATAATCCAGGAAACTCTCCCCATCTCGACAGCCTTAATTTAATCACACCTGCAAAATCCCTCATACTAGGTCAGGTGACATAGTCCTAAGTTCCAGGGACTGGGATACAGACATTTTTTGGAGGGTCATTATTTAGCCTACCAAAGCTTCATTACCTCTGAATTTCAATTCCGAATAGTTAAGGAGGAATTGCAAATTAGTTTGCTCTAAAAGGGGAACTATGGGGGCACCTGGGTGGGTCAGTGGGTTAAACATCGGGCTGTAGCTCAGGTCATGATCTCAAGATGCTGGGATGGAGCCTGCTCAGCAGGGAGTCTGCTTCTCCTTCTCTGTCTGCTCCTTCCTCACCCCTCACACTTGTGCTGTCTATTCTCTCCCTCTACCAAATAAATAAATAAAATGTTATTTAAAAAAAAGTGAAAAACTAAAAAGAGAACGGTCCATAGAGTTCTGGAAGAAACTCTGTCTTGAATTTGAAAGCAAAAAAAATGATCTTGGATACCAGCTTCCCCTCTCCCGATAGCTCAGTGATCTTGGGTGTGTGACTTGACAACTCTGTCAATTTCCTCATCCATGAAATAAGGATCATGACAGTAGTGACAAGAAATAAAGAAAGCAGCCCAACCCAGAAGGAATACTGGGGCCATAGCAGCAACACAGAGAAGGGGCACCTAATCCAGTCTCCATCAGGGAAGGCTTCCTGGAGGAGGTGAGCCTGGGGCCTGAGTGGGGGCAGTCGGGTGTTAATAAACTGTGTCCCCAGCACTCACACAAAGCATTTTGCATAACACCTAGCAGACAGCAAATAACTCAATAAAGTGTTGTTTTTAATAGTGGAAAATAGCTTTCACTTCTCTTTTTCCCTCCCACCCCTCTTAGGGCCAAGTTTGAGTCAAGCCCACAAACCATTTGCACAGGAGTTTAGAGTGACCAGAATTTGAAATCAAGACAGAATCAAAGCAGGACAGGCTCAGTAAAAGTGTCTTCCTGTGCCTTACTGGAGTCTGAAGGCAAAAGGAAAAATCAGTAATACAGTACTGATCCTGTCTTTATTTAAAATGTTGATATTTTGTTCATCATGGATTTTGGCATTAAGTTTGATTCCCTAAAATGTTGCATGAAATTATGTTTCGGGTTACTTTCTGAGGTGGGTTTTTGTCTGTCTATCTGTTTGTTTGTTTGTTTTTTGGTGCTCCCTTAAATTTTGTGCTCTCACCCTGGTCCCAGTCCTGCCCCTAAGATTTTTCTTAAGGACCATGTGACAAGACCGAGATACTTGTGACAATGCCCAGTGACACTTGCTGTGTCTTTGGGGATAGAATGGGGGTTGTGGGTCCTGGAAAGGACCGTGAACCCGGACCAGGGGCTTTCTGGAGGTGGTATCCAGCAGCAGTTAGTTGTGGGAGGGAAGAGGGCCACTCAGCTTGAGGAGGAAGTGAGAAAAGGTAGAGGTGGTCTCCAGAAAAGTGGGGGGTGGGTTTAATGCCTTCCAGGCCACAAGACAGGATCTTGGTATAGATTTCTTGATAAATTGGAGTGGAAGAGAACAAAAGGAAGAGCAGAGGGAACGACTTGGCGTTTGTGTAGGTAGTGGTTCTCAAACTGTAATCCCCAGACCAGGATCTTCGACTTCCTCAGGGAATTGTTAAAAATGCAAAATTTCCAGCCTCCCAGGAAAACAGTGCACCAGAAACTCTAGACGGTGTGGCCTAGAGGTCTCTGTTTTCTCCAGGGGATTTTCAAACACTTGAATTTGAGAAACGCTGGCCTAAGTCTCTCAACCCTAAAACCCCACATCGCTTTTGATTTCAGCTCAGGTCATGATCCCAGGCTCCTGGGATGGAGTCCCGCATAGGGGTTCCCTGCTCAGTGGGGAGTCTGCTTCTCCCTCTCCCTCTGCCCTGCTTGAGCTGTCTCTGTTTCTCTCTCAAATAAATAACATCTTTAAAAAAATTTTTTTAAATAAAATAAAAGTAATAAAATAAAAACCCCAAATCCAGAATGCACTGACTGGAATGTAGACATAAAAGAAAAAGAAATCATAGCAAAACACACATTTCGGTATATAAATACTTGGCCACAACTTCCCAGAAGGACACAGGAAAATCTCAGAAGCTTGTGTCTGTTTTGAATGAATATGTTTGGATTTGAGAGTAAGATATTTGTCATTCAACTGACTTTTGTCCCCAATTTTGTCTTATATTTGATATTTTAAAATAAGCCCTAAATAAGTGTGACCGCCGGTCAGCCAAGATCACAGCGACAAAAGCAAACATGCTAGGTCAACTATTCTAATATTAAGAGTGGTGGTGGCATCCGTAAGTTTTTCCCAAATGGTGAACAACTCCAGACAAAGCTCTCCAAGTATACTTTCCCCTCTACTTAAACATAGTTGCATTTCTGAAAATTCAGTGAAAGAGACTTCGTGTTGATATCTAATACGGAGTTAGGTTCTAGCTTCAGAGAATTATGAGTGGGTTTCTCATCGACACAAGGTTGGTGGGAATGGAGCAATAGCACTCTCCAGAGCCCTGCAGGACATTTAGTATTCCTACCTCTTGCCCTCCAAATGTCAGGGCCCTGCAGTCCCCATCAGCAAGACAACCCAAAATAGTCCTAGGATTAAAAAAAAAAAAAAGCTTCATAGGGGCTGAAATGCCCTCACTGAGAACCACCTTCAATACGAATGGTGCCGAGAGCCAGACCCCAGGAATAAGCAGGAGGTCCCAGCCCCTGGATCTGGGGGAGGGATCCAGGAGGCTGCCTGGGTTTGTGGTCCGGAGATGAGCTGGCAGGTGGAGTGCTTTGCTAAAATGCAGGATTGGACCATGCCATCTGTGGGGGCTGGTGCAGTGTGCACGCAGAGACAGAAGAGAAGCAGGGCTTTTGGGAAATCGAAGAGACGCTTCCTATCACTGAGTGGAGCCAATACCACCGGATTGGCAGGGTACTCCGCCTCTCCATCCCCATACGGGTCACATCTTCCCAAGAGGGCCGCAGCAGCCCCTTCCCTGGTCTCCTTTATTTTTTTTTTTTAAGATTTTATTTATTTATTTGACACAGAGAGAGAGTTTACAAGTAGGCAGAGAGGCAGGCAGAGAGACAGGGAGAGGAGGAAGCAGGCTCCCCGCGGAGCAGAGAGCCCGATGGGGGCCTCGATCACAGGACGCTGAGATCATGACCTGAGCTGAAAGCAGAGGCTTTAACCCACTGAGCCACCCAGGCGCCCCCCTGGTCTCCTTTAAACCCTCTGCCACACAGTCCATTCTCTATCCGGCAGCCTAGATCTTTCTAGAGCGCACCTCGATGGGCCACTCTTTTCTTGCTTCCCCCACTAGGCCCTGGCCTCTGATGGACCAACAGCCCTCTTCTAGTTTCCGGGCCTTTGTGCAGGCCGTGTTCCCCCTCAAGCCCCAGGGCCGCCTGCCCTCCCTTCACCCGTTAATCCTGCTCTTCGGTCAGGCCTCGGAGCCAATGTTCCTTTCTGAGAAGCCTTCCCTGACTTCCCAAGGACTTGGCTGGGTTTATGGACACATCGGATTCATATAAAAAATAGCAGCAAAAGAACTTTTAAACGTGCCTAGCAATTTGATTCACTCCTGTCAAGTCCCTGAAGATAGGCCCGTTCTATCTGGCGCACTGTCGACTCTTCCGTGCCTGACACTTAGTAGGTGCTCAACGTTTCACAAATGAATGAATGAATTTCTGCAGACTGCCGGTGCGGGTTTTTATTTCCCGGCCCCTGCGCCGCCCTGCCTGCGCAGTCGCCCGGCCTCGGTTTCCCCGCGGCCGCCGCGGCCGGACGCCCCGGGGCGGACATGTCCGCGGCAGTGCGCCGCCCGGGACCCCAGGCCCGAGGGT